>KV417494.1:38595-157640 GCA_001630335.1 Athelia psychrophila | reverse complement strand
AGTCACAACCTATTTGAACAGACACGTCTTCCGCGGAGCACCCTAGGTTTCGAGCATACGAACGGACCGTGCGCGTGCTTATACTACAGGCACTAGATACGCACCAGCGCGAGGAAACTACGAGTCTTAGAGAAGACCGAGTTACCACACCGTCCACGGCCGTTTTCGCGGTAGCGGGTGTGGTAGCGAGTTCGTGACGTGTTGCTACTAGAGGACCGTAGTAGTAAGAAGAAGCTGGCGTTACTACGAAGTGCATTGTGTGGGGCTGAGGAACAGTGTTGGTAGCGTGCGCTATAGCGTTACGCGGTGGGGCGGTAGCGTCGCCTGTAGCGGCGGCGAAACCTTCTCCTCGGAAGCGACCGAAGCCGAGGGGACAGAGCCGTCAAACTCCGTAAATATAGCCCGGGAGACGCAGCGGTAGGTCAACTGGTAGGATAACACCAGCAGTAACTACGAAACCTACTTTGGTAGCTCCTACTGAGTCTGTGATCGAATGAACGGGATGAGGCGCTGCTCCGGAGAGTGGAAGGCGGCGTTGACGCCTAGGAGTAGTGAAGTGCTGGTTGCACCTATTAGCTTGTCATGGAGAGACCTGTCCAGGTGTATTGCAGCGTAAGGTAGTTATATGTAAGCGAGCTGTTAGTTGTCCTGTAACGTCGTATGTATCTACGTGTCGACGCCCTGTTACACTACGAAGACTCCTACCCTGGAAGAACCGGACTATTCCGTGATTAGCAATTTAACTTCCGGAACCGCCTTCCGGACAAGTAAACCTATCGATGGTAAACGTCGATAGACGCCTCGCGGATGTCCGGGTCTCGTTTTGACCTACGTAACAAGAGCTTTAGGTAGGGTGTTCCGGAAGGCCGGTCGTTCTTTTACCTACAGAACATACGTAGTTAAGATCTCGAAACACGACTGACCCTTCTGCGGCTGAAGGAGTTCCTGATACTAGAACACTACCCACGGTAGTACCGTCGTTTTTTCGGAAATAGCGACTACCGCGAGTTCCGAAACATGCCCCGGCTGGTATGTTACCTTGATAGACGTCTACAAAATAATCTTGCTAAGCCTAGACAGGACCACCCTAAGTTTTGGCTAGTACTTGGGTAAGCGTACGACGTGCACAGCAAGGCCCTTAAGTAGTGCTTGTTGCGGTTATTGCGTCTTGTGTGCGCGTTCAAAATACATAGCCTCTTTCACGTGTCACCTGCCGAAAGCCTCGACACGGAAGTTTGTTATCTAGCACTTAAGTTCCGACCCGTATATAGACCATGTCCGATGGAACTTACCCTACTACTACTGAGTGGACCGTAGGGCCTCCACTGACCGCAGAGGCTTGTCGAAGATATATCGACACTAAGAACCTCACTAGTATAGAGACTACAGTGCCTAGGTTCAGGGCACTAACAGCTTGTGAATGCCCGTAAGGACGACATAGTATGATGGCAGACCTACCTCCACCACAGAAGAGTTTCGTAGAAGGAACCTAATGATAGCCACAAGACGACCAGTTTCCACTCGAAGGTACCAAGGGCTCGAACTTAACACTAGACTAGTAAATGTCCTGGTGCGTGGCCTTTAGTCCCTCGTCAAACTACTACTTAGTGTGCGTAGTTGTGACAATAGAGAAAGTTAAGCGAATAGTATACGTCCAGCGGAACTCCTCCGTAAGTGCCGCCAAGTTCTCCGCCACCTAGACGCGGCCCGGGAGCGTCGTCTCGCGGGTCGGCACAAGTTACGACTAGAGCGTCTGAGGGAGTTGGTAGATAGACAGGCGAACAGTCGACAACCAGCCTGCCTCCTCCGCAAGTGCCGCCAAGTCCTCCGCCACCTAGACGCGGCCCGGGAGCGTCGTCTCGCGGGTCGGCACAAGTTACGACTAGAGCGTGTCAGGGAGTCATTAAATAGACAGATGAACAATCGACAACCAGCCTGCCTCCTCCGTGAGTGCCACCAAGTCCTCCGCCACCTAGACGCGGCCCGGGAGCGTCGTCTCGCGGGTCGGCACAAGTTACGACTACAGCGTGTCAGGGAGGTATTAAATACACGGACGAACAGTCGACAACCAGCCTGCCTCCTCCGTGAGTAACGCCAAGTCCTCCGCCACCTAGACGCGGCCCGACAGCGTCGTCTCGCGGGTCGGCACAAGCTACAACTAGAGCGTCTGAGGGAGTTATGAGATAGACAAGCGAACAGTCGACAACCAGCCCGCCTCCTCCGCGAGCGCCACCAAGTACTCAGCCACATAGACGCGGCCCGGGAGCATCGTCTCGCGGGTCGGCACAAGTTAAGACTACAACGGCTCAGGGAGTCATTAAATAGGTTGGCGAACAGAAGAAGGCGAACAATCGACAACCAGCCTGCCTCCTCCGTGAGTAACACCAAGTCCTCCGCCACCTAGACGCGGCCCGGGAGCGTCGTCTCGCGGGTCGGCACAAATTACGACTAGAGCGTGTCAGGGAGTGGTATTAAATAGAGCGACGAACAGCCCACAACCAGCCTGCCTGCTCCGTTAGTGCCACTAAGCTCTCCGCCACCTATATGCGGCCCGGAAATGACTTTAGTTTGGCGGGTGCTCAATCGAGATCCAAGTATGCGCGCACTGACCTAACTGCTCGTCGCTTGGTCCGTATACATTGTAATCACCAGCTACATTGTTGACAATGCCTGATGTACCAATGGTGTTGAAAACCTTTTTCGATATCAGATACACGCTTTCGAGTTGTGATTGAAGTACATACCACTGGCTGTGCCACTAGGAGCTCGTTGGCGCGGTGATTGGCCGAAACGCCTTGATTGGCAACGCTCGAGCCACCGCGGTTCACGGACTGCGCGACGACTGCGTCCCCCCTGTGTCTATCCATAATTCTCGCGAGGAGCCGCTCAGCATCTGTCCCATCCAGTGTATTTGTAGGATGCAGCTAAGACGATATTCATGAAACAATCCATCCAGGATGTAGAGTAATTGGCAACGTACTAGGGGGCTGAAAGGCGTCAAAGTGGCATTGTCTTGCGTCGACGTCTTCATATCCGCGATAGATTGACGATCCTTTCCAGACGTCGACGCAAAGGTCTGCGCAGGAGGAATGTGATCCATGAGCGCACGTCGAGGGGCACCAAATTTTAAATCATACCGAGATTGTCTCGACAATTGATACTGCGCTTGTTGCTGCGTCCTTGAGCTCAGGAAAGCTATCCTGGGGGATCTCACTAGCCCGGTTGAGCAGTGTGAGTGCATCTGGTCTGCCGGAAATAAGATCGCGTCGCGGCATGACTCGGACGGGAGAGGGATATAGAGAATGTGCGATGCAGAGGGCCGAGTGCAGTCTATATGGTACCGGTCTTGCAATTGGGCGTCTGTAGAAAGTCGATGCTAAATCGACTCTGTAAAATAGCCCCTATTAGGCTCCTGCCCAATGATTGACACCTTCTCCGGATCCATGTCTGACGTTCACCCAATGTCCATCTCAACGTCTCAATATTACCAACCACGGAGGCTGGGTCGACTTTATATGCATCGCAGCACGATCTCAGCTATCCATTGACATCGTGTACCTTATACTGCTCTTTCTTCCAATCCTCTGGCAGTGTGTCATTCGGATTCCTAAGCTCCCGCGTTCCTTCCCCGTCCATTGCCTCTCAACCATGTCAACACCTACCCAACACCTTTATACTACCATGGGCGGATAACACGGCGAACCCCTCGTCTCGTGGTGGCCCGAGCGGAGTACACCCGGAAACCGGTGCGTCTACCTTTACCTGTTCAGATTCCGAAATACCAAAGTTGATTGACAAATGGACATAGGAGATAGGATGGAAAAGCACGGGCTCGAAGATCTGACCAAGGACGTCGCGTGTAGAGCGCACAATCACCATCGCGCATGCGCGCAACAAGGTGACTTTCAACGTTTCAGCAGGTTTCAGTCTCCAAGCCCAAGCTGGAGCGTCCACATCAGCCGCAGCTGAAGAGTCCGCTTGGTCGGGGGAAGCGACGGGCTGCGTTTGCGTGGGATACTGCAGCGGAGAACAGCTAGGCAACGCCAAAGGGTAGGACGAAAGGCCGGGGCAAGGGGAAAGGCGACGAAAAGAGGCATAGCAGGCGCACGCATATCGTGCCGAACACGCGCGAGACTGCTTCGCGACTCAAAACTGCTGTCCAGCCCCGAGTGAGTCCCATCCCCTCCGTCGTATTTCCCTTTCCCTTTCGCACGAGCTTACCTCTACTAGATCGCAGTCTACTCTTCCCAAGGAAACTGTCCTCGTACAGAAGACCTGCACCCAACCCAAGCTACTCGGGCGCGCTCTCGACACGGAGGGCAGCATCTTCGAACATGGGAATACCTTACTGCGAGGAGGAGAGGCAGCGGCGTGCGCCCGTCGTCTGGATGGGCGTCGAGGGGGCGAAGCCGGGCTGGATCAGTTATCGGAGTTCTAGGGGTTGCTTCTTTTCTTTTCTTTACATCTAGGTCCATCATGGTACTCATTTTGTTTGGAGACCACTGATCACCGAAGCGCAAGGTTGAAGTCGAGAACCACAGGTTATATTACCAGTAAAAACTAGGAATGTCCAGATAGGTTCACGTTGTAGTTGTGTGTGGGTGAATGTAGGCAGAGAGTATAGTTGTGGGTATACGAGATGGATATGGGTATGCTAGATCGGTATGTAGATATGGGTTGATAGAAATACAGGCACTGAGACAACCGAGAAGAAATCGAGGAAATATGAGGGTACTTAGAATCGGTAATGTGGGTGTACGAGACGGATGTGGGTATGTGTGAGAGGGATGTGGGTATGTGTGAGAGAGATGTGGGTATGTGTGAGAGAGATGTGGGTATGTGTGAGAGAGATGTGGGTATGATGGATAGGTAGGTAGATATGGATCAATAGAAATACAGGCGCTGAGACAATCGAGAAGAAGCAATTGAGGAAATATGCTGGAGTCGGAGAATCGAGCACTTCGAGTCATTTTGAATTGCAGATGGCTAGGCGAGTTGCTGGTGAACAAGTTAGTGCCCTAATTAGACCAAATAAGTACAATGTAATAAAAGACGATGGAAATGATGAGACATACCTCCGAGTCAGTGTCAGGTGGCACGCCCACCTCGTCGCATCGCGCGCTCCGCCTCATCCTTCTGTCCTTCCCACTCAGATTCCCCTGCTATGCAAAGCATAGCCGCCTCTGGGTAAACGTCCTCCGTTATGACGTTATCTGAATTGAAAAGCTGCTGATAGAGTATCCATATCCATCAGCAAAGGGACCGCAGAGAAAGAGTGAACAAATGCGACACACCTTGAGATGAGAGCGTGGTTCCCTCCCAGCCATTCTTGATCGGCACTACCTGATGATGAGGGTGGTGGCCGGAGATGACTCGATGAAGCTCGGCGTTTTCATCGCACAGCTCCTGGAACCTGCGCTGCAGCTGCCGCAGCGCGTGATCGTCGGGGCGTCGGCGAGGAAGGAAACGGCGAGGGGGCGCAGGCCAGCCCGACGACGCCGATGCTAAGTATTCTCACGACAGCGCAGATCCAGCGCTAAATAAATGTGGTAAGTCCAAGTGCATACGAGCAAAGAATAGAAGCGAGTTGACTTACGAAGCCAATCCTGACGGTGTTATAGAAAGTTATAGATGAGGAAGGTGCTAATAAGCGCGCATCCAACACCTCCTCCCGTCATCGACTGGCCCCCATTCTCTGAGCTCTCGCAGTCGTTGTACTGGCTTTCGCGGCGGGCGAATATCTCCTTGTCGTCGATAGGTGTGGGGTGAACGTGGAGGAATAAAGGGCTTGTTGTCGCCACGATTACCAAAAGCTGAACCGACAGCGAGATCAACATCCTGGCGTGTTGCTCTCCCGGGCGGCTGTAGGGCTTAGCGGTGGTAGGTGGGCGGGTACCAAGTCGTTCGTGACTGCGGCGGTACGCTCAGCGGCGAGGGGGGTGTCAGAAAGTTTGTGTTGTGTCTAGAGTGTGGCTGCTGCCTAGTGATTGGCGGTGTGGTGGAGGTGAAGTGATAGGTATGTTGGTGGCTCAAGGTAGGGTCAGGCGGGCTGCGCGGCGGGCGTGGTGTTTAGAGAGGCGATAAGAAGATTCAACGTCAATCGAGGAGGGTGGTGAAGGTGGCACTACCCAGTGACTGATGATGATGTAGGAGGTGAGGAGAGACGATGGGTGAAACCCACGAGATGGTGGGGGTTGTCGGTTTGCCCAGAGCAAGCTGAGATATGTTGCCACGATTACCAAGAGCTGCACCGACAGCAAGATCAACATCCTGGCGTGTTGCTCTCCCGGGCGGCTGTGGGGCTTAGCGATGGTAGGTGGGCGGGTACCAAGTCGTTCGTGACTGTGGCGGTACGCTCAGCGGCGAGGGGGGTGTTAGAATGTTGGTGTATATGTGTCTAGAGTGTAACTGCTGCCTAGTGATTGGCGGTGCGGTGGAGGTGAAGTAATAGGTATGTTGGTGGCTCAAGGTAGGGTCGGGCGGGCAGCGTGGCGGGCGGCGGTCGTGGTGTTTGAAGAGGTGATGAGAGGGTCCAACGTCAATCGAGGAGGGTGGTGGAGGTGGCACTACCCAGTGACTGACGATGATGTAGGAGGCGGGGAGAGACGATGGGTGAAACCCATGAGATGGTGGGGGTTGTGGAGGAAGAGACGGTGGAGGGAACCAACGCCAAATGCGTGGCTTTTATCGAGTGGGTGGCTGATTGTTGACAAAGGTTTGCAGGTGGTCCAGATCGAAATCAATAAACAAAGACTTTGTACAGCCAACTTGACGCGTTCTGAGCCTCCTTTACGCGCCCTGTTAGTAGTAATAGACTATGCCATACAATAGGAGGGCGATATTCATTTCTACGATGAGATTTCAACCAGCCAAAGGGTACAGATAAACCAAGCGCTGAGTCGCGTGTGTCACGTGAACGCGAATTGTGGCGCAATAGAGCAAGAGGAACCTAGCGATGCATGATGTCTCTACAAGAAGGCAGAGTAGGATCCAAGCTACCCAAAATGTACCATGCGTAGGAGCAGCCAATAGTGTAGGCTGGAATGATGTTTGATAAGCACAAATTATAATCATTCTGGTAGGACTCGCGGTCGTACCTTGGTCACACCCGGCCTTTTCTCCCATTCTTTCTTGCCCTTTCCCTTACAACGGCACGTCGGTTCTCGTTGGGCCAAATGCCTCCTCTCCACAATCAAGCGTTAATGGATGCTTCTGCCTGCACATCCTCCGCACGCCGTAGGCCATCGTCTACGGTCCCTTTTTCCATGTCCACATTCTTTCTCAGACGTGCCCGCGTCGGCGTCAGGTTTTGGCGTCATCTTCTCGATCTTGATCTTCTGGATGAACAGTGGTGACACCAGACCGAGTATAGCTAGACGGTAGGCTCTATCAACACATGTTATGTCCGGCTATACAAAAGGAACGGACTGACCTATAGGCTCACAGACGATGAACACAACTTTCAGAATCTCGCAGTACAACAATACAACACCCGGGATCAGCTCCGCTGAGATGTTTGTGTGGATGGCAGTAGGCGACTCCTTCACGATCGCTGCGGGTGCAAGCGGCGCATATTTGGGCAGGTTCTTGGTCAGCTCGGATGAAACACTGGCTCTGCAACACCAAGACCGACGGTGCCTCCAAAGAACTGGCCGAACGAAGCCACGGAGGAGGACTGGGAGACGAGGCTTGGGGCGTCCTTGGATTCGACCTGCATCGCCGTTAAAGAGTTCTGCATGCCGAGCCGACGCCCATGCCGCAGAGAATCTGAAGCTGATAACGGTTGCGTAGATGGAGCGGGACTTGAAGATATTCGAAGGGACCATGGCGTGGTCGTGGAGGCAGATATCCCAAAAGATGAAGGCGGCGGCGATAGCGACTGAGAAGACGAAGCACTGCGCGATTGTGAGTTCGTCAGTATGAGTTGAGCTCGACCAAGGGAGTGAGACGTACGATAATGATATCCTTGTCACTCCACAGCTTGGTGTTTCCACCCCATTGGAGTGCGAGGGAGAGGCAGGTTTTGGACAGCGCAACAGATGTTCTACCTGAAAAGTCGATCCGCTTCGCCTGGCATGGGGTCGGCGCCGAGGGGAATTAGGGACTTGAGGGTGGCGACGAGGAAAAACTACAGGCCACCGATGGGCAGGTTAATGTAGAAGCACCAATGCCAAGAGGTCCGTGTATGCGCTGCCGACGAGCAGACCGATGACGGAGGCAAGCCCAAAGATGGCACCAAAACACCAGAGCCTCGGCCGGTCCTCCAGCCAGGTGACCTGCGCGACAATCTGGACCATAGCAAGAACTGTGCAAGGTCAGCTGGGTGCAGGAAAGCGATTCAAAGCATGCCACGCACATATGTCTGCGGCACCAACACTGCTGACTGTTCGCCCTGCGATGAGCTGGTCCACGTTTGCGGACAGTCCGCAAACGAGGGAGCCGACTTCGAAGATGAAAATGCAAACGAGGACGAGGACGACGTATTTGGCTGGGATTATGCGCAGGAGTTGACCGAAAAAAGAGCAGGACGACTGCTTGTGAGAGGACGAAAGAGCTTGCTACCCAATCCCGTAAGGAGAACACGTCAAAATCCTGCAAGCAAAGCATCAGCAAGCTCAAGATAAGATCTTCAGCGCCAGTGGGACGAACCGATGCTATTCGCGGTAACGCCGTTGCTAGATTTGTAGGTGAGTCGACCTGATCAATTGACGGACTTAAAGGTCATGGACATACTTAAGATTGTTATGAGGAGTAATGCCATCAAACTGCGCATGCATCAGCAACTTGATCATAACCTTCGTTAATTACGAGCATTCTACATAGCCACGAAGACCACCAAGAGCCGTTTGCCTGTGAGGATACTATCCTCATTGTACGCAATTGCGACAGGCTTAGGCGTATCATTTTTCTCGCCTGTAAAGCAGTTTCGGTGGTCATGGTTATGATGGGTCGGCGAGCTAAACAGTGGGGTGACGACCTCAGGGTTTTGAAGAAGAGGGATATGAGCCACGGGGGACTCACCACTGAAAACATGTCGCAGTGCCGAGCAGCAGCGTTCAAACTTGGTGATATCAATGCCAGCTTGATGGCTATTGTGATAGGTAGTGATCGCTGTCAAACGTCGCGGAATTCACTGATCTCTCTGCCTCGCTCTGCAATGTGCAACCGCACAAGCGAATGGCCTCGAATGGCTCATGAGTTTATAGCCGTCTGTAGCCGTCTGCGGATAGCCTCGAAGCCTTTCAAGGTACACGTCAACGAAGCTCGGGTTCCTGCAGGCCTGCTATCGTTCATTCGCGCTCCTTCTGGTGTATTCGGAGCGATTCTGCGGTTCCGATATGTGCATTGCCAGCAGGGCCCCACTCGTCGCGAAGCAGGTCACCCATAACAAGTTCTACGCTGGGTGTAGCAGCCGGCTGAGAGCAGTGAGGAATGATCAATTATGTTTAGATTCAGAAGAAGCGGTGGTTTCTCAAACTGCCCAGGTTCACAGTTAGGGACGTGGAACAGACATGTCACGGTAATGCATTCACGGATGAGATGGGCAAGAGCAGGTAGCTGCATATTGGCCCCGGAGGCCAGACGTTCTAAATTTGAAACGGTCGTGGATTGGCAAAGTTCAAATAGGTTCAAATTTAAATAAACAACTCCAGCTATCTCAGCTTGGCAGAACTCGACTAAGTAATGCTATCAATCTAGACTATTGACTAGATGTTACGACTTGGAGAACGACTTGGTCAAACCTACTCCGTCCGTATTTAATTTCTACTGCGTGGTGACCTGAAAAGCCAGAATAAAGTTGGAGGAAAGCATGGGAGGGCAGCAGCCAAAGAGATTCAGAAGAAAGAGACGAAGCGCACACCGCACACCGCACCGGGGAGATAATCAGAGATAATCCAGTAATATTCCTCCCTGTGTGCAGAAACCCCGAGAGTGATGCGTAATAATTAGTACGGTGTACATTGCTCTATGTAAAATTTAAGTGCGTAAATGCGTTAAAACGAGTGGAACCGGATCCATGCCGCGTATAAGGACAGTGTCTTTGTCTCGAATATCAAGACACAATCAGATCTCCACGGATGCTGCCGCCTCCATCTGCTCCAGGCTCCGCGGGGTCTCTCGCTCTTCCTCGACGACACCCTTCTCCACGTCCAGCTGGTCGTGCCCGCCCTCGAGCGTGCGCTCGTCGGCGTCGGGCACCCGGTCGGCCTTCTTTATCTTGGTCTTCTCGATCTTGATGTTCTTGATGCACAGCGACGAGATCAAACCGAGGATAGCTAGAAGTTATGTATTGTCAGCGACTGCACTTCCCCGCCATTATGAGAAAAAGACTAACCTATAGGGACACCGATGATGAACACGACCTTCAGGCTGTCACAGTACGCGAGCACCACGCCCGGGATCAGGTCCGCGGGGATGTCGGTGTAGATATTCACGGGCGACTCCTTCACGATCAGCGCGGGCGCGTCGGGCGCGTACTTGAGCAGGTTCTGTGTGAGCAGCGACGAGAACACGGGCTCCGCGACGCCGAGGCCGATCGTCCCGCCGAAGAACTGCCCGAACGAGGCCATGGAGGACGCCTGCCCGATGAGCGCGGGCGTGTCGTTGAACTCGACCTGCATCGCCATAAGCGAGTTCTGCATGCCGAGCCCGACGCCCATGCCGCACAGGATCTGGAAGCCGACGACGGTCGCGCTCGAGGTGTGCGGCGTGAGCGTGTACAGCAGTCCCGAGCCGAGCGCGAGGAAGACGGGCGCGGAGACGAGGAACGGCCAGTAGCGCCCGAAGCGGCCGACGACCTGGCCGCCGCCCACGACTGAGACGACGGTGCCGAGCAGGAAGGGCAGGAGCGAGACGCCGGAGGCGGTGGCGGACTTGTGGCGCACGGCCTGGTAGAAGATGGGGATGTAGTAGGAGAAGAGCAGCAGGGAGAAGCGCGTGAGGAAGCAGTAGGCAACGATGGCGTAGATGGAGCCGGACTTGAAGATCTTGAGCGGGACCATGGCCTTGTCGCCGAGGTAGATCTCCCAGAAGATGAACGCGACGGCGATAGCGGCGGAGAAGACGAAGCACTGGATTATGACGTGTAAGTAAACGATCGAGTAAGAGGAGGAATAGACGCACGATGATGACGTCTTTGTCGCCCCATGCCTTTGTGTTTCCGCCCCACTGCAGCGAGAGCGAGACGCAGGTGATGCTTCCCGCAACAAGCGTGGCGCCCACAAAGTCGAGCCCCTTAACCTGGGCCCACTGGTCCCGCCACGAACGCTTCGCTGGGTCTGCGCCGAGGGGAGTCGAAGATTTGAGGAGGATGGATACAAGGAAGAACGAGAGACCACCGATGGGCAGGTTGATGTAGAAGCACCAGCGCCAGGATACGTGATCCGTGAACGCGCCGCCGATGAGCGGGCCAATGACCGAGGAAAGCCCGAAGACCGCGCCGAAAGCGCCGAAGAGCTTTGGGCGGTCCTCCAGCCGGGTGACCTGCGCGATAATCTGGATCATGGCGACGACTGTGCAAGGTCAGCTGGGTGCAGAATATACGTTGTAAAGAGGATACTCACACATGCCGGCGGCACCGACGCCACTGACTGCCCGCCCTGCGATGAGCTGGTCCACGTTCGCGGACAATCCACACACGAGGGATCCGGCTTCGAAGATGAAGATGCTGGCGAGGAGAACGTATTTGGCGGGGATTATACGCATGAGTTGGCCGAAGAAGAGCAGGAAGACGGTTTGTGCGAGAACGAAGGAGCTGGCGACCCAGCCCTGCAGGGCGAACGCGTCGAAGTCCTAAGGGGTAAGTGTCAGTAAGTTCGAGATAACATGCTGGATTCCACAGCCGGACGAACCGATGCTATCCGAGGTAGGGCCGTTGCTGAATATGTGTGTGAGTGGATTTGTAATCGATGGAAAAGGTTATGAACATACCCAAGATTGTTTGGTCCAGAGCGATGAGAAGCAATGCCATTAAACTGCACAGATATGAGTAAGTGGGCCACAAACCCTGGCAAATTATGAATGTCTTACAGGGCAATGAAGACAACCGCGAGTCGCTTTCCTGTGAGGATGCTATCCTCATTGTAGGCAGCTACTGAGTGCTTCAGAGCCTTTGGCGCAACAGTTTTCTCGCCTGCGGTTTCGTTGGACATGATTGGGGTGGGGTGGGGTGGTCAAGTAACCAGACCGGTGACAAGCTCAGGCCTTTAAAGGCACAGCGAGGACGGCCGAACTGTGAGGTGCTATTAGTAAAAGGTCTGCTTCGGACCTGCAGACGGCTGCAGACCCGCTGCGATCGCTAGCCAAAGTTCACTATTGACAGCTGCTGACATGAAAAAAATATGTTGCTGACTCACACCCCCTGTACCTGACCGGCGCTTTGACTAATATCAGCCACGTTTGGGTGGCATCGCATGGGCCATATCGGCCGGGACTTGCGCAATCCACCTTCAATTCCTTGAATCGGAGTCAATCCACTACAAATCCGTCACCATAAAATGCAGGCAGGAGATCTTGTACCAGATAGTCGGCCGGTTTGCTGTATGACGGTTCCGCGGCTTCACAGTGACGTTTGTCTCTCCGCCCACACAATCACGATTTACTTACAGATGGTGGAATTAAAAGCAAACTGATATACAGCGGCTGGCAGAGAAGTGCACTACTGATGTACTAAAGAATAATAAAAAGTAGTGTGGTGGTGAGCAAGCTTCAACGCTCGTATCTGTCCGAGTCATAAAGCCACCGCTCCGGGACATTCGTGCGGCCGGTTTGGAGCCGGTTTGCCCTTCGTGAATCGTGACTCACTCGAAGGGCAAACCGGCCGCTTTCGAAGACTGTTCTACACTGCGAAATGCGACAAATACAGGCGTTCAGCCGGTTTGCGGCCCTTCGTTGGGTCTATCGGCCTTCATTTCCGCGGCTTATCCAAATTGCCAATCGATGAACAGGGCTGTCCGAGATCTTACTGCTACTGCTACTGCCATCACCAATCCTGCAGACCCAAGTGACGAGTATTAGACATGAACAGCCTTCCAGACAATATTGAGACTCAGGGCTCGAGTCTCCGCTTACGATGCCCTTACTTCCGCATTCTGGTCATGGGCAGGAGCAACGCCGGGAAAACGACAATTTTGAAGAAAGTCTGCAATAGCGTTGATGATCCATTGATCTTTGATCGACGGGGAAGGCGGGTAGGCACTCCCTTCAGTTCACCGTCTTCTTGTATACTGATATATTTTGGCCACAGATTGATCCATCCGTCGTCGCACCTTCGGCAGAGGTTCGTACTTTACCAAACATTTAAGCCTTCACTTGTTCAGCATATTAATATTGCAGCGAGGATACCATGACATCAATAACGAAATGATCTTCAAAAGCAATCGCGATTTCATATTTCATGACTCCCGGGGGTTTGAATGCGGGTCTGTGGACGAGACCGAAACGGTCAAGAAATTTCTGACCAAGCGGGCGAAAGCCCGTGAGTTGAAAGACCAACTGCACGCCGTTTGGTACCGCTTGCAAAGTGTCATTTATCCCATTCTCCCATCCTAACTCCGTGATACTAAGGTACTGCCTTCCCACCGATACCGCTCGGCCGATCCTGGCCGCGGATGAGACGTTCTTCAACGGATGTGGTATTGGAAAAGGTAGGCGCCTCAAGTGTATAACGGGGAGTTAAATGTAACACTCGCATGAAGCTCCAGTCATTGTGATCTTCACGAAGTTTGATGGCCTAGTCACTATGGCATGCAGCGAGCTGCGCAGTCACCTTAGCTTCCGAGAGGCATTGAAGCAAGCTCCGGCTGCGGCTGTCATCAAATTGGATGCTTTGTTCAAAAAGCCCCTGCAAGCTTCGAAATTCCCGCCAGCCGCCTGCCTGTACCTCAGAGGTGAGTGGGCTCAACAACGTAAATGCTATCTGCTCAGTCTTTTTTATATAGATATGCAGCGCGCCGGCACCACTTGCGCCGAACTGATTGAAGCAACAGCCGGTGCAATCACCGATGACGCATTGAAGGGTTTGTTTCTCTCCGTTCAACAAAGTAATGTTGAACTCTGCAGTCGTCATGTCTTGGAAAGCATGTGAGTACAGCACTGTAAATATCTCGTGATGCTAATGAACGCTATGTTAGCGCAAGCCATTTTGTATATCAAAGAGACTTGTCGCTGCAAGAGGTCACAACATATGCATTATCATCTTTTCCACATGTCTGGGTAGGTTCATTTAGCTAGAATCAGCAGGATCTCCGCAGTTGAGCTAATGGTTCCACCGACCAGCGGGTAAGGTTGTACCAGCAAGCATTTAATGTTTATCTCAACACTTGGCATTTTACAGAATGTGAGTCTGCGGACCTGTATAGCATCTTTCGGCTGATCTGACCCCTCTGGCTTATGTAGGAAGTGAGTGTTGCAAAGGGATTATTGTGGCTGCTCAATTTACGGGTGATTTATTGATAGGAAGTGAGCGTGCCAGCCTAACCATGTTTCACCGCAATAGGCTGACAACAATTGCTTTGTCACAAACAGTATGTAAGCTGCACTGAATCACTCTCGCGCTATACGGTGTTTGATAGCCCGTCTATGTGATTAAATTCATAAAGGACGTCAGTAAATCTCAAAATCAAGCCTGTCCCGTTTTTTTTGCTGACCTGGCCTGTTTGCTCCGGACGCAGACTGTGAGTACTTGTAATTGTGTCATATTTGCAGGGTCTGCTTGAAGTTGTCTGAACTCTGCTTGTGTGGATATAGCCGGATGTGAGTGTCGTCTCCCATTGACCCCGCTTGCCATCCGCTGACATTGATGGTATTCTTACAGTCTGTGAGTGCCGTCTCCCGTTGACCCTCCTGCTTACCACCCGCTAACGTCGATGATATCCCAACAGCGTGTGAGTACCGCCTTCCGTTGATCCCTCTGCTTGCTGCCCCAATTGACCGTGATGGTATTCCTACAGTATGCGAGTGCCGTCTCCCGTTGATCCCCCTGCCTGCCATCCGCTGACATCGATGATATCTCAACAGCGTGTGAGTACCGTCTTCCGTTGATCCCTCTGCTTGCTGTCCCGATTGACCGTAATGTTCCTACAGTCTGTGAGTGCTGTCTCCCGTTGATCCCCCTGCTTGCTGCCCGTTGACCGTGATGGTACTCCTACAGTCTGTGAGCGCCGTCTCCCGTTGACCCCCCTGCTTGCCATCTGCTGACATCGATGATATCCCAACAGCGTGTGAGTACCGCCTTCCGTTGATCCCTCTGCTCGCTGCCCCGATTGACCGTGATGGTATTCCTACAGTCTGTGAGTGCCGTCTCCCGTTGACTCCCCTGCTTGCCACCCGCTGACATCCGTGGGACTCCTACAGGATGTGAGTGCCGTCTCCCGTTGACCCCCCATCCGCTGACTTCGACGATATCCCAATAGCGTGTGAGTACCGGCTCCCATTGATCCCCTGGTTTTCCATCCACTGATCTCGATGATATCCCACTCACCACTCACCTTTAAACTTGAATGCCATTCGGATCGAACAGATCGTGAGTACGCACCGGGACTATAGACACCACCTCAGTGCCGCTAACAATTATGGCTGGATGCCATCATTCACTTATCACCAAAGTTTGTAAGTATCTACCAGTGCTGTTTCTCGCATGTCATATGTGATTGACACGTTCCAGCAAAAAAATTGTGATTCAATTACTGCACTTCTTCGAGCCAAGGCAACGTCATTTGATTCTGTATGCTTTATTTCTGAAGTCTGGATGTCGCTAAAGCTTACAAATTACAATAGCTCAACTCGGGGCATAAGAATGAACACTTTATGCTGAATGCGCTCACTGGTATGCATTTGCTGCAATCTAATTTTCCGGTCTATTTCTACTCGTTTGAACAGCGGTACTCCTGTGCATGGAGCAAACATTTGCCCAAGCGTCTGTTTGGGGCGATGGTCTGCCCAAAGCATTCTCTGCTGCCTTGGATGTTTATGTGGCCTCCGGACGCATCATCACGGTCCAAGGCGCAATCACGACCATCTTTTCTGGGAGGGCGACTCTGCTCCGTCTGAAAGGAGAGCTGATGCACAAAGTAATTGCACTCATAATGGAGAATCAGCTTCGTAGGTCTTTCATTGCTTCTATATCTTCAGATGTATTGATACATGGCGGCTTAGGACTCTAAATTCAATCTACGAGTGAGCAAGGGGCATTTTTTTAATTCAATGTGGTGATCTGGTGTAGGGTCGGCAAGGAACGGAATACGTTGTGTCCTATTATGCGATCGTGGAGATGGTGGGGAAATGGCGAGGATGCGGTTCTTGAACAATACTCTGGCAGCGCTGTAAAACCGAATATCATGTAAAACACGAGATTTCTGGCGACGTATAATGTGATGCGAAAGCCGTAAACGCACTGTGCCAGCGTCCTCCGAAAATTGACTCTGGACACAGGCTACTCTTCGTTGTTCCAAAACGGTCTCCTTCGCTAATCAAGAACACCTACAGTTTCAACGCTGAGCAGGAGTCTTCGGCGAGTCCTCCCGAGCTAACGTGTGTGTACCACAGGCTGCCTATCTGACTGGGATAATGTCGTTGGATATGAACATGAGCTCTACTGGCATGATATAGGTCAATTCGTGGAAGCAGCCATAAATAACGCGCAATGCTAAACATTATCTCAAAGCAATTTTTGATAATGGCTTAATTGATTCACAGTCTATGCAAAGATTAGTATGGTACAGGTATGTCGAACTTGATTTATGTCAGTGTACGATGTCGTCTCAAATTTCAACAGATGCCATTGCCTCCATCTCATATGCGCTCGTCGGGCCCTCGCTAGCAAACCCCTTCTCCATATAGACATCCTTCTTGACCTCGTCATCGCCGGAGCCGCGCTCAAGTGCGCGCTCCTGGTCTCTGGATCCGGCCTTTTCGACGTCGTCGGCGGCGGCCCCGCCTTTCTTGACCCCGGTCTTCTCAATCTTGACATTCTTGATGCCCATTGCTACAATCAGAGCGAGGGCCGCTAGAGGGTAGACCGTGTCAGCGTACGCTATTTGCCGCCATTGAGAGAAGGAGACCGACCTATAGGCACACCGACGACGAATACGACTCTCAAGCTATCACAGTACGCCAACACCACACCCGGGATCAGCTCCGCCGGAATATCTGTGTAAATGGCAATAGGCGACTCCTTCACTATCGCTGCGGGCGCTAGTGGCGCGTATTTGAGTAGGTTCTTGGTCAGCTCAGACGCAAATATCGGCTCCGCGATGCCGAGACCGATGGTGCCGCCCAAGAACTGGCCAAACGAGCCCACGGATGACGCTTGCCCGATGAGGGCAGGGGTATCCTTAAACTCGACCTGCATGGCCAATAGGGCGTTTTGCATGCCGAGCCCGACGCCGACGCCGGCGAGAATTTGGAAGCCTACGACGGTGGCGCTGGATGACTCCGGGGTGAAGGTGTACATCAGCCCTGAGCCGAGCGCGAGGAAGATGGGGGAAGCGACGAGGAACGGGAAGTAGCGGCCCCAGGTGCTCACCATTAGTCCACCGATTATGGTGGACATGACGGTGCCGAGCAAGAATGGAAGGAGGGCCACGCCTGAGGCGGTGGCGGATTTGTGGCGTACGGCCTGGTAGAATATGGGTATATAGTAAGAGAAAAGCAGGAGAGAGAATCGCGTGAGGAAACAGTAGGCGACGATGGCGTAGATGGAGCGGGACTTGAAGATCTTCAAAGGGACCATGGCATGGTCGCCAAGATAGATTTCCCAGAAGACGAAGGCAACGGCAATGACTGCTGAGAAGACGAAACACTGCGGATTTGTCAGTTCCTAAGTACCGAATTGAGTTTGACCAAGGGGGTGAGACGCACGATAATGACATCCTTGTCACCCCACACCTTGGTGTTACCACCCCACTGCAGTGCAAGCGAGAGGCATGTTACCGCTCCCGCAACAAGCGTGGCACCAACAACGTCGAGCCGCTTCGCCTGGTGGAACTGATCCCGCACCGAGCGCGTTGTGGGGTCGGCGCCGAGGGGAATCGCGGACTTAAGGAGGATGGCGACGAGGAAAAACGAGAGGCCACCGATGGGCAGGTTAATGTAGAAGCACCAGCGCCAGGAGACGTGATCCGTGAACGCGCCACCAATGAGCGGGCCAATGACCGAGGAGAGCCCGAAGACTGCACCAAAGGCACCGAAGAGCTTTGGCCGGTCCTCCAAACGGGTAACTTGGGCGATAACCTGGATCATGGAGACAACTGCGTTCCGGGAGCGGTCAGTTCGGGTGTAGAATACAAGTTGTAGGTAGAAGACTTACACATGCCTGCGGCGCCAACGCCGCTGACGACCCGCCCGGCGATGAGCATGTTCACGTTGCTGGACACCCCGCACAGCAGGGAGCCGGCTTCGAAGATGAAGATGTTGATAAGGAGGACGTATTTCGCTGGGAATATACGCATAATTTGGCCGAAGAAGAGAATGAAGACAGTTTCAGAGAGGACGAAGGAGCTGGCGACCCAGCCCTGAAGGGCGAATGCATCGAAGTCCTGATGGAAAAGTTTCAGTAAGTTCAAGATAACATGCTGGGTGCCACAGCAGGACGAACGAACCGATGCTATCCGAGGTAGGGCCGTTGCTGAACGTGCAGGTGAGTTAAATGGCCCGATCGATCAGGGCCATAAGGCGGACATCAACATACCCAAGATTGTTTGGTCCAGGGCTATAAGGAGCACTGCCATTAAACTGCACGTACATGTATCAGTCAACTGACCATGGATCCAAGACAAACATGGACGCTTACATTGCAATGAAAACCACCAAGAGACGATACCCCGTAAGTATGGTATCCTCATTGTAGGCGGCCTCGATGTGCGACGTCGTGGGCTTGGTCGTAACAACCTCAGCAGGTGCCTCAGTTAAAGTTTCCGTGGACATAAGAGAGTGATATCGATCAGTCGACAAAAGAGTGTGGTGGATTGGCATGACTTTATATATATATAAAGTAAGGATTCAATGTGGGATGCGGAGACAGGTTCAGACAGGTGTCAGTGCTTGTCTGCGCAAATGCTTTAGCTCGCGTGTCCGTTTCAATCGCTGTTACGACATCACTTTGATGACCCAAAACTCGAGGTTGGTGTTCGGCTGGTGATTAAACCAACAAGTTACAGCGACTGGAGCTGCTACTGCTGCTGCTGAATATAAGGCAACATATCGCATAGCACTTGCGCAATCTACTAAACAAATATTGAAAGAGCAGGCTACCTTGGACTCTGTCTTCGGGTCCCTGTATGGCTTATCTACAATGAAGTACCCTCCGACGCAACCGACGGTGGTCCGACGCTATGCCACATCCGTAGCTTCCATGCAGATGCATCATGGAAGCAAGGCAGATGTCTCTCATCCCCAAGCTGAACAATAAAAATGCCAACGCTGCGCTGGGCTATCAGAGATATCAGTCGCATGCGGTTTCAACTGTCACATACGTCAGTCGACTTATCGTTGTAAGTGGGGCAGGCAACATGCCACTGTCAAATGTCCATGCACCAACTCATGCATGTTTGCAGTCCCCTCGAGGTCCCAGTGGCCAATGATCCGAAATTGACTATTAGGGCATAGTCCCATTTATCAGCAGTACATCTGCTGCTTGTCAATGCTGCTTCCTTGCGTGCAGTCACCGATTCGTTACAAGATCTGGACACCGAGAGATACTCTGAGATACTGAACAATCATCTATTACGGGTCTTCTTATCATGACAGTCGCATCTACATCCTTGGCGGGTCTCCCACGATGGATGGAGACACCCAGAGCGTCGCACAAGTGTACTTATTTGACACGCTCTGAGCGTCTCCATCATGGCTTCTAGTTGACTTATTTGCCCCATTCAGCCTGTATATCACCGCAAACCATCGGGTGGCCATTGCAGGATGATTTCCAGAAGGACCGGGAGGCGGTAGAATATTAAAGTTGCACATCATCGTTTCCGCGACAGTTCAGATGTTTTCATAATCATCTCAGGATGAAAAATATGTAATTGTATCAGTAGTGTTATATATCCGAGACACGATGAAATGATCATTAGAAAGTGGTATGCGACGCTGATGCAGTGCCGGAAGGGAGGGGAAAGAGAGAGGGAAGGTACTAGCACCAGCAGAAGCCTGACATCTACCACACTACGAGCAGTAAAACACCCCCACAGCGGATCACACGGGCTGTAAATTAGATGTAGGGGTAATTAGAGCAATGTTACAGTTCCCCGCATGATGTGCAGTGTGTGATTGTGCCATGCAAAACAATCCAAGAGTGTGGCGAGGCGGGGAATGATACGGGGACATCAATCATCATACGGGAATCGGCATGGCCATTTGAAACCATCATGATCGGGAATGAAACGAAAGGAAGGGGGGAAGCAGGGGTAAGAAGAGAAGAGAAGACATGTCCCGATCGAGGATGTAATTAGTCCGATCGAACATGATCAGGGCACATTGCGCCAGCCAATCACAGCGCGAACAGTAACGACGACGAGGATTTGACGACGATAGAAAGTATTTTATTGCAGGTGCGTCTGCCGCTCGAAAAATTCAGCAACATGCTCAGGATGTCATATTTACTTGTCCGGACTCAGCCGTGAATTTGTTGCTTAGCTCGTGTTTATGTATACTGATTATCTCCCATCAACATGGACCTCATGTTCGCCTTAGATTCGCCTCCCTCGGCCCTCTTCGGCTGCATGCTCGGATGGAATTTCTGGCGACCGTTAGAAACTATTTAACCTGGCTGGGTGGATCCGGGCCCTGGGGCGTGCATCCCACCGCAGTAAACCGCTCAAGTGTTGTTGGCCAGTCGATGTTCAGGTCTTCCTTCCCGGCAACCTCCACAACTTCAATCAATCACGCCATGCCATCCGTGCCCACAAGCCAACAATCATACAGTGGGTAGCCCGGCTTTGCTACTAATTGCACGTCAATAGCCGTGCCCCTAGGCCGCAGCCCGGGCGGCGCCTCCAAGGCGTGTCAGCTGCTACTTTGCTGCTACTTACCACCGCGAAGGTAAGATAGGGCTCACTCACACTGAACGTCACATGACCTTTCGAAACCTGTAGATATTCCAATAACAACTCGTGTGCCTCCTGAATCAAATTCGAGAACGATAGTTAATCCTAATTAAGGAATTCAGAATTAATCATCGTTCTAGATTTTGCTACTTGTGCGAGTGGAGATTGTTATTGGAACTTGCAAGTGCTTTCGGCCGCTATGGCGAAGTCCCTGCTCTGCTGTGGCGTCGCTATAATTGCTGCATTCCGCCTGCACCTCCAAAAATGTTGGGTGCAAGACACTGTGTATATGCCCCAGACCCTCACCGTTTAGCTCTTTAAGCAATTGATTACTATGATTACATCTATAGTGTACTCTAGTCGTGAAGCAACTAAAAAGTAGGCTCATATAAGTTATTATTATGTGTCTTGAGTGTGATTCAAACTATTAGAGCGCATGTATACAATATCTGACCTGATTTCAAAATGTGTACATGGTGTTGTAGGCATGACTGAACCCTTGCCGCACTACCTTGTTGACGCCACCCGAAGGATAAGTCCAGTCGCAGACAGTCACATTCACGTAATGTTCGGTGTGAGTGAATGAGCCCTATCTTATTAGCTAGGGATAATATGGCCTGGAGTGATCAACATCCTATAGATCAAGGGCGATTGATATATACTGTGCTGCACGGGGGAAACAAGCCTTCATCTGGAGGCTGTGGATAATCACTCATGCCCAAGGAACATTCTTATTCGTCTCCACCCACTCGCGCTGAATCCAAAGCTGTGCTGATTATCTGTGGTGAATACACTAAAAATACTATGGATGGACTTGATACCCCCGCTTTAAGACTCGGTACTCGGTACTCGGGCCCGGGCACGCACACGCCTTTTCTTCTTCGGCTTCGGGGTTAGCCCTGAGGTTGTCGGCTGAAGATCGGCAGAGAAGCCAGACCCAGATTCGAAGCCAGACACATTCCCAGCCTCGAGTTCGGATTTCGCGGAGGTGTTCGTCTCGGTCAACGACCTTGCTGGGCGTCCCAGCACTCTCTGTGACCTTGCGACAGGGTTCACGACGACACTGGCGCTAGAATCCAGGGCGCCGGCGGGGTCTAAGAACGGATTTGGAAGGGGCGCATGCCTCATCGAGCCGGTCATGAGAAATTCGCGGTGCGCCGAGGCCTGTACATCCGCCGCGCGGCGTAGCGTGCCCAGGTTGGTGCGCGCGGTTGGGGGTCTCACTGGTAGAGGAGACAGCAGATCTACAGAATTAAGGCTACCCTGGGCCGTGATATCAGCGTATTGTATAGCGTGTGGGATACCGCCTTTATCCCAGAACGCGCCGTCGCTTTTCTCTGGCTGCGCCGGCGACGCATTGCAGTGACCGTTCTTCTTGCGCAGCAGAACGAGCACCACGCCGCTAACGAAGAGAATCAGGAGCACCAGCGATACGGGTACGGCGACGGCCGCTTTGAGCATCGGACCGCTGAGAGCTGCGTTGGCGCGGGGGGGCTGGGTGTGAAACGCTATCGCGGGTAGGACCACACTTGGGAATGCAGCTTGGAATGAAGAGGACTCGGATGGAATTTCTGGTGGCTGATTTGGAGAAGAAGTGGGCAAGAATACTGAATTGAACGATGCTGTTGTGGCAGGTGACTTGATAATGCTGATAGGTGCAGGACCCGAAGGCGATGCTGTTGCGGTAGTCGACTTGATAATATTGATAGGTGCAGGATTTGAAGGCGTGCTGGCCAGTGTGGAAACTGTGTAATTCGCTGATGTCAAACGCAGTAAGATTGAATTCAGATCATCAGTCAATCGGGAGACTTACGTCGAATTGAGAAGACGGGAGACAGGTTCTGAGTGTCGTGGTCGTGGTCGTGCGTCTCTATCTGCAGGTGGAACGCATACGGTGCTCTCACATCTGGAGCTGTTCTGAATCCCATTGCTTCATCAGTCTCATGAAAATGTGACTACCACTTGATTGGTGTACTCACAACAACGCGAGATAAGACCCCTCCGTGCTCTTTTGCACCGCTGGTGACACATATTGCCCACAATCTTGTTCTGAACCATCCGAAAGACATAGTCGTATGCGAGCTCTGGTATTGTGATCCAGATCTCCTTGTAAGGCGGTCCACTGGCCGAGGACGGTGTCTCCTGGGGTGTAGACGTCACCGCCAGAGGGGCTGGTCCATGTCATGTGGGCGAGAGTTTGATGGCAGAATAGAGGCAGATGAATAATGTATTCAAGGCCTGACGAAGTTGTTGTTCGGGCAGAATGGGATCAGGGAAGGGAGCACTTCTTGGGGCTGACCGAATTGTCGCTGCCTACGAGGGTTGTGTATTTTGAACAAGACTGGCTGTCCATTGGGCATATTTCGTCTGTACTGGGCGACTTATTGAATGTTCTAAAAACGAAAAGTAATAATATCACAGATGATAAGAAATCAGATGGGCCCGAATGCAAAATATCGAGTAGGACACGCATGAGCCATCATAGCCTTGTTGTCTGGCCCACCAAGCATGACTCCTTCACCTCCCTGAGGTGTATGCATCAGATAATTCATGATGTCGAAGACGCGTTTTTGAAGAGAAACGTGTTTCGAGTTGGCACATTAATATTGATGTCGGCCGGGAATTATCAATATTGGAGACTTGTCGGAGACGCGAGGTTGTATTTGGACCTTGTCCATTCAAGAGGCAGTGAGAAACACTGGAAGCACAGGTAGAGGTTCTGCGGAAGTGCAAAGCTATGCACATACAGTTCAGTCTTTAAACAAGAGAAGATGCCAAATACAGTGCTGCATGCTGCGAGCTGCGGCGTCGACGGTTCATTTACTGTGAAAACTTGAAAGTTGCAGATGGTCGAACGGCATTTTTAGCGCCAGACGCACTTTCATCTCCCCCCCCTCATGTCACTCAGCGATGGCCGAATTCTTAGAAGGTGCGCGCGCACATCTCAAGGTTAAGCCTTTGCATGTACTGATGCTAATTTAGAGCGGACCCGTCTACAATCCAAGACAAGTTTATGGTCGGTTATCAAGGATGGTATATACTCCAGCTATCAGGGGCGACCTTAGTCTCGAGTTAACGCAAAGTTAACGCGTTGTTTCAAGGTTCACATGCCCAGGAGACGGAGCACCATTAGATCCAGGCATGTATATGGCATCCTATATACCGTGCATTAAACTAAGTCTTGCTAGATCATCACGGTTGGCTGCATTGGTTCAACTTCCCAGTCCCAGATGGCGGCCGTCCCAACACCGACCTGTGGCCAGACATATCCGATTATACCCCTGAGGAGCTATATCCCGCCACTGGACTCGTCATGCCCTCTGGAGAGACGCCTAGTCTCTTCTCATCGAGGCATCCCTTGACGGTGAACCGACATTTCCATTGGATGGCGATGCACGGGGTCGATGGTGGGTTCCTGCAGCGATTTGCAGGGCAAGTCAATGTAAAAGAGGGGGAGAGCAGCTCATTGAGAGATCAGAGGGACGAGATTGGTGACAGAGTGAGGGAGGCTGCCGAAAAGGAGGGGCGAGTTTGGGCTATCATGTGCGTTTAACCACATTTGCTGGGATGTATTGTGCTGATTTGTGTAGGTATGATGTCTCTGGCGTTGCTGGTGATGAGATACAAGGTGTCATAGAGCGCGACTGGATGCATCTTGTCAATGACAAGAAGATCCTTGATAGCCCGAGTTACCTGCACGAGAAGGGCAAACCGGTCATCTCTCTCTGGGGTATTCCCATCCCCTGACTCTTGCACACGCCTTAACTAACTAATGATGGACTAGGTTTTGCCTTTGATAATGCAAAACATACGCCGGCATCTCTCCGAGAACTGACCGCATTTCTGCGCAGTTCCAACCCCAACTCCGCATACCTCATCGCGGGTACACCCACACATTGGCGGACCTCTACCGGCGATGCCGATTCCAACACTGAATTTGTCGATGTCTTTACCAAGGATTTCGACATGATCAGCCCGTGGACCGTGGGACGCTTTGGGAACGAGGAAGAGGCGGGGCGCTTCGCAGACGAGCACATCCGTGGGGATATGGAATTTCTGAAGGAGAAACACGAAGCGGGCGGCAAGAAGGTCGATTACATGCCTGTTGTTCTACCTGGTGGTAGCGGATCCAACCTTTCGGAGGGCCACTGGGACTTCAACGGCATGAAGCGCAATGGTGGGAAGTTCCTCTGGGCGCAGATCCACAACGCGAGAAGACTCGGGGTGCGGGTGATGTACGGCGCGATGTGGGATGAGTACGATGAAGGCACAGCCTTCCTTCCCGTAGTGCAGACCAAGAGGCAGGTGCCGCTGCCCTGCGGAGAAGGAGGGAAGTATAAGTTCATGGCGCTGGATGAGGACGGGTACGATTTGCCAAGTGATTGGTAAGTGCTGCTTGCTGTTATCATGTTCGCTCGCTAATGTTTCCGAATTCAGGTACATGCGGATATGCGGCTTTGCTGCGGAAGGGATTCGAAGCGAACGGCTCATACACGAGACATTTCCGTCGAAGGAGCTCCAGGACTACTGGTCCTCAAGACCACATTACGAGCCCAGTGCTACTCAAGCATCTGGTTCTGGAGGTAGTGCAGCTAAAGAAGAAGAGGCGAGTGAAGCAGAGAAGAAGTATCAGGCATGGCTCAAAGATCAAGGGGACGAGAAAGACGAGTTGCCACCGCCGGAGTATTCGCTCGAGGCGGACTCCAGACCAAGCTATTCTACGCCGGTCCAGGTCCCACCAGCGGCATCGCTCTCGCGACAGCCCTCAGCGGCCGTGCAACCCCTCATCCCACGCCATACTCATCCGGCATTCAATCCACCCTCACAACCATCTGGACAGGCTCCACCCGTGAACCCCTCATCCCGTCCCATCCCCCCAGCTATCACCGGCATCCCACCGTTCCCCGAGTTCCCATCCCCGTCCGTAGACGCATTGGCGGGCGGTTTCTCTCGCCAAACGTCTCTTTCTGCGCGCCCGCCAACGCATCCTTCACGTTTGTCACCGCATCCATCGCTCTCATACGGGTCGCGACCACCTGCGGCTGCGCCACTGGCTCCTCGGCCACCACGTTCACCAGGACCCGGTGCCGGTGGCTTCGCGCTGCCACAGAGCCCTCATCCGGGGCAGCAAGGTCCGCCATATGGGATGCCGCCGGGGCCGCCACCGAGGCCACCACAGACAAATTCGCCATACTCGCCGCCACAGGGACCTCCCAGTGTGCATTCACCGTACGCACCCCCACCCGGGCCACCGCAGGCGACCTCACCATATTCCCCGCCACCTAGTTCACCGCACGCACCATACCCTCCACCGCCTGGCCAGACGCAGCAGGGCTTTCCGTACCCACCACCACCCAGACCACCGCAGTCGACCTCCCCATACTCCCCACCACCTAGTTCACCGCACTCACCATACCCTCCACCGCCTGGCCAGACGCAACAGGGCTTTCCGTACTCACCACCACCAGGGCCACCACGAGTAAGTTCCCCTTACGGGCCTTCTCCAGACCACAGCCCCTACCCAGCATCGGGCGTAAACTTATTTCCTCAGCCGCAGCATTATCCCGCGTACGCGCCTCCCCCGCCCCAGCAGCAATATGCATCGTACGGAGGAGACAGCCGGGATGAGCGTTACGCACCCGCCACGGGTGGCTGGCGGCCTGCGCAGTCGCAGCAGACATCTAGCGGATATCGACCGCCATACCACGTACCCGCTGGCACACTCGGCTTTCCACAGGCGGGCGGGTCCGAACCCGCCCCGGCGCCTTCGTCGCCTTGTGAGTGTCGCGTCTGAAATAGTGTCCTGGTTAATACACGAATGCTGACCGTTTTGTTACAGATGGCCCACAAGTGTCGCAGGAGAATCGTCCGGAAAATTATGTCCCTTCGCAGTACGTTCCATCACAGTACCCCGCTGCACAGCAGAGCTCGTCACAGCCTCAGTTCATAGATCGCGCTTTCGGCGCGATTGGGAGCATTGCAGGTGATGACCGGCGGAGAGCGCTTGAGCAAGGTGTCGGAAAACTGACCAAATGTAAGTTCTCATCCGGGCTTTCTATCCATCTGCGACCGATGCTGACTCTATGCTCTAGCTAGTACAAAGATATTTCGCAAGTTCGCTAGTTAGATGTTCAAGCTAGAAACTGATACGTAGTTACTTGCTGATGGTAGCTTGCCACGCTGGTATGTATGTATCCCTTCAACACATTATTTCATATTATTTTGGTTGTCATTGCAATGTCTGTATTACTATTCGTATTAGAGTGTATTTGAAACCACTTTTTTGCTTATGTTTTGGCGCTCCATCCATTCAGTTTCAATTCAGTTTCATGAAAAACGTAAGCAAAAAAGTGGTTTCAAATACACTCTATTACCAGGGATGATCCAAAGACTTAAATTTATCATCCCACGTGTCCAAATTTGGAAGTCGAGCTTCCACTTCTGACTCTTTGTATTCTGCATGCGTGCTTTCATCTTCTTTCGCTCTGCCATCCTGAACTACAAGGCCGGCCTCGAGGAGTGGGCTTCGAGGGCCGCCATCATATGCTTTAATTGCTGTCAAGAATGCATCATGAGCACCTCGGCTATACTGACTGATTCCTATCATGAACCTTAAGCCTCTGTCGCTCCTTGGACCTGAGGCGACTCCTCATTGGTGGACAAGCGATGTTCCGTTCCCACCTGGGTCACATCTGATTCCTGCTTTGCAAATTGGGGCTTATCGCAGCAATTGGATGGTGCCCGGTGCTTGAACCGCATGACGTTCCCAAGACCCCTCGCGCCAGAAGTAGTAGGCGTGTTCTGGAAAAGCAAGTCGCGGTTCCAACGCGGTTCCGTATTTCCACAACACCAATCGCGGGAGGTTGCCGCATGATGGATCCGTAGCAGTGGGACCGTACAAGCCAAAAGCAGAATCTCAGTTTGTTTTCGGGCGACGGATGAGAAGTTGATGAGAAGCATTTGTGGGAAATCAGGAGGACGACACCCAGGAAAGGATACTTATAATATTCAATTTCTCATTATTCATGTGGAAGAAAATATGCTTGTGCTGTCTTCGCCCAGGGAAGAAGTCTTCGCCCAAGCAGAGCATGTTTTCTCGAGGCGGCGAATATGGCCGAGCTAAAGATCGGCGGGTACACGTTGCGTATGTTACTACGCTTGCCAAAATATACATATATAACGTATTAAGGAGATTCTCTGCTGATCTTTTCGCAGCGATGAATGCCTCTCGACGTTGACATTTCTCAAAGTTTGCACCAATCCCAACCCAACAATAGGGAAGGCGCTCTAGCTTCGGACTCGGATCACCAGATGCCCTACATCCCGGATAATGCTTTGACGAGCAACAATTATCTCGATGGCTATCCACGTTCCAGCAGCAATGCCAGCAGCAGCAGTAATAGCACTCTTCCTAATTACATTTATAGGTTAGGCCCTGGCATGCATCGAAACGGGGATCCTCGTTGGACCAACACGCTCGCCGCCGCATCGGCGGAAGGCAACTCCCCGGTCCGCTTCGACCAAGGGTCTTCATCGCTATCAGAGTCGATTCCTCCTCCTGGATCGCTCTATATCGATCATAGGGACCCATCATACTGTCCCTCCTCTGAAACAATTGGCAACTTGGTTCGAAATTGGGCTGATATCGGCAGAGATGGTGTTGCCGCAAGATTCGCAACGTCGGACTCTCGAACTGATCACCTCGCGGATCGTGCACGGACACCTTTGAATCCCGGATTGTCAATGCCATCTTTGTATCAGTATTCGGGCCTTTCTAGTGGCGTTTCTCCGATGACGGCCAATGATTATCGGCAGTGCATTAGGACGCCAGTCACGCTGGATGCTACCCGCAATCAGTATAGCGGTTACGCCTCTCAGGGGATGTATCATTCGCAGGAGCGATCTCAGCGCCTTGAGCAGGGGCCGAGACATTCAGAAATTACGACACCAGATTTGTCAGGGGATAGTCGCAATAAAAACGCGTATGATTCACGGGCTCGAGCTGGCTACACTCTCCCTCCACCTCCACCTTTGGCTAGCGCCCCATTGACTTCGCTTGCCACTAGCATGGCCCCTTGCACCTCTAAACCGCGCATTACCAGAGCCAATGCTCTTCCTCTACCACCTCCTCTGCAACCCCCTTCAGAAGAAGATTCTAGCGCTCAGGCCACTTCCTCTGAAGTAAAAAATGTGTCCTATTCCGAGCCAGCCAAAGGTGGCAAGAAACACGCTTGTTGGATGTGCCACAAGAGCTTTGATCGTCCAAGGTACGATCTTGCATAGTGGCCTTCATCCACGGCCGAGGCTGACACACGTTGCCTTCATCAGTACTCTGAAGAAGGTTAGATTCCTATTCCTTCCGGACAATGAACACCACGTATTGATGATTTTAATTTTACTAGCACTTGCTCGTGCACACTGGGGAGAAGGGTAACACACCCATCTTATTCGTCCTTCCCGTTCATAACTGATGCATCTGTTTAGCTTTCCAGTGCGAAAGCTGCGCTCGCCGATTTGGTGTACTCTCGAATCTGAACCGGCACGTTAAGCGCTGCGCCATCATGAACCACACGATAACGAACAGCACAAACGCTCCCGAGAACTGGGACACCAGTGCCAAGGCCCCATTCACCGACGCAGCCATCCCCTCCGCTACCTTGCACGTGACCCCCACTGCGATTGCTGCAGTGGAGCCGACGCACGTAGCAAAGCGTAAAGCTCCGCCCACCACGCCCCCGTCCATGCCCTTCGGAAACAATAATTTTCATCCGCGCGCCAAGCGTCAGCGTCGAGCGCCATCGTCGTCGCAATGGATCCCACCGTCGCTCCAGGGCTTCAACCTTTGCCCCATCGAGTGCACGCACGCTGCGGCGCTGCCACTACCGCCTGTATTCCCGTGCGCAGATATCGGAGCATCGGAATGGGCAGAGGAGCGCAATAGCCTGGCGGAGGGCGTGGCCGTTACGCCGTACCACCCCAACGAGTGGACTGGGTCGTTCCCAGGGCCAGCGCCGGAGGCGATTAGGAAATCTTTGAAGGACGGTTTGACTGGTGGGGATGGCTGGGTGATGGGGAGGCTGAACTAATGTGCCGATGCGCTAATCTTTGGAATGCTGTTTGGCACTGAGGGATGGTGACGGCTGTATTTTGGAATTATCACAATACCCGCTCTTGGAAGTCTATGTTTTTGCTATTCTGATATTTCTGGGATACACTATATTAGTAATCCTCATACCGCTCCTACTTTAATCGTCTTGCTTTGCCCTTGCTTTGCTATTTGCTATCGATGTACATCTTCTTGCTCGCTTGTTTATCCAAATTGCCAATGCTGTGCCGCTTGATCTTGCCTGTCAATTGGAACGAGCTAAGATTAATACCAACATTTCGCGGCTTTTTTTAATGATCCTCATCGCTAGTGATACACTGTCGACTTCGATGTGCAGATAGAAGTAAGGAGGAAGAAGAAGTGTGCGTGGCGCCGCGGGGTTCGTTCGGGATTTTTACACCCGCCGCTGCAACTGTATATTACAACCGGTCGGCGGTCAACGTTTCAAAGGACCCGTCTCTAGATCTCCAGAGCTGGCAATCCTGAGCTATCTCCTGCTGGTACTCTAATCTATGCCTTCTCCTTTCGAGTCTCTTTGTGTGATCTTGTCATTTTCTGCCAATGAAACTAGAATCTGCTATACATTGTGACAATGCCACAAAGTCGTCCCTCTTTACTCTGAACGAATTCACGATCATATTCCATATTCCTTCTGCGGCTGACGATGACTTGGGCTGACAACTTCAAGTTGAACACGACGAACCTCAAAACTCACAGTCCCAGAGGCTGCCAGTTACCTTCGTATCTTCTCCACACCCCTACCATAAAAGTTCTCAAACATAACCTGTTATAACCGCGATGTCTGCTGCATTCGTTGCTGCTGCTTACTACGAGGGGTATGCCGACGGCCCGCCGTCTCCCAACCAGATTGACTATTCAAAATTCGATGTCATCTTCTTTGGTGAGCCCCCAAACCTTCTCGGCGGTCTCTTCGTGATGATGCTCAATTGCATGCACTGCAGCGTTCGCCACTCCCAGTTCTTCTTATGAAGTGTCTTTAGATTCCGGTTCGCAGTCCAAGCTGAGGCAGCTCGTGAGCGGCGCAAAGGCAAGGGAGAAGAAGACTAAAGTCGTACTATCTGTTGGTAAGTTGCATTAGCAGACGTCAATATATGGTCTCTCATGCTATCTAGGTGGATGGGGTGGTTGCAAGAACTACTCTGCCACGATGAACTCGCCAAGTAACAGGAGCAAATTCGTCGATTCTCTTTTGTCAGCCGTAAAGGAGTACAGTCTGGATGGTGAGTGACATGTACCTTGCCTCCCCGCTTGACCTAACATACCTGTTCAATTAGGCATTGACATAGGTCATCAGTTCTCTTTTATCTTGTTATCGGGCTTGCTGATACTTTTTCAGACTGGGAGTATCCGAATAACTCTGGAGCTGGCCAGCCTTACTCTTCCAAGGATTCCGCCAACTTTCTGCTCTTCCTCCAGTCCCTCCGGAGCAAGCTTGGTCCCAGCGCGATCATCAGCGCCGCCGTCACCCAGCTTCCGTGGCTGGGCGCGAATAGTCAGCCTCTGAAGGATGTGTCGGAATTCACCAAGGAGATGACCTATATCAACATAATGTAAATCCCACCTTTTCGTCTAGCTCATCTTCTAACAGCTTCTCGCTTTTAGGAACTATGATGTGAACAGCTCCTCGTCCCACCCCGGTCCCAATGCGCCGCTTAGCGATGGGTGTGGGAACTCGTCTCAGCCCACCGCCACCGCCGAGGCCTCCTTCAAGCAATGGACGAAAGCCGGATGCCCGGCGAGCAAGCTCCTTCTTGGCCTTCCTCTCTATGGCTACGTGTCCAATAGCGGTGCCACCAAGCTCTCCGATGTCGTATCTGCCAATCAGACCAATGACGAGGTCGCCGGTGCACCCCTTCAAAGGCAGTTTGTGACGAGCAATGCCAGGAACGATGTGGAGGCGCGGGCCGCGGGCGATCTGAGCAACTGGTATGGACAGCAGATTCCCTTCAAGTCGTTGCTTTCGGGCGGTGCTCTGGAGAAGAATCATGATGGAACCTATGCTGGTGCCAATGGATACACCAGGGGTAAGTCTGAGTTATATTGATATAATGTTCGGTGCTGACGTTGCATGTTTGTAGCTTGGGATCACTGCAGCAACACTCCTGTAAGCGAAACAGCTGATTTCGCTTTGAATCTTAGCTCATATATTCCCTATTTAGTTCTTGTACAACACCAATCGCCACACAGTGGTGACCTATGACGACCCTCAATCGCTCGCCGACAAAGCAACGTATGCGAAATCTGTTGGAATGGGCGGGTGTTTCACTTGGGCTCTCGACCAGGTATGTGAAACATCAGTTCCATCTTAATAAATCCTTGCTGATCACTACGCGTTCAGGATGACGGGACAACTCTTCAATCCGTTATTCGCACGAGCTTGGGCATTTAGAATGGAAACAAGACTGGCGGAGAAGTGCATGTAAAGCGTCTGTTTCATAAGTGACTATTGGTTATCATTAAATGTAGATCCGGAAAGCTAGAAAGTCGCGGTTGTTTATACATTTAGAACTACATATTATATATCAAGGAACGATACAACTGCAATGCGTCCCACAACATGCGATGGTTCACTTTGGGCTCAATGCCACTGCAGCATTATCCCGTTCTTCTAAGATTCCGTACCTAGATAGACGAGCAATTACTTATTCATGATAAGTAGCACACGCGGTTGACTCTCCCCCCGTTTGCACAGTGTTGCGCACTTCGACTCGGAGTTAGGGGTGTCCCAGATCTGTCTGACATCTCTTTCCTCCTGTACTTGCTCTATCACATCCTCACACTCCCCATATCCCAACCTCTCGCCGCCGATCATGGAACTAGGAACGAACTTCGCCGCGAAATTGGAGCCGTACCTGCTTATGTCCAAGTCCGCCAAGGGCGCGGCAGCGGCGAAGCTAATTCAGGATGCGACCTCCGCGCCTGGGGTGTTCGTGTTCGCGGAGTTGCTGGATTTGCCGAATATCCAAGAGGTGGGTCCTCCTTGATGACCAGTATACTAAGACTCCCGGTCGTGGATTGAAATGGCATCAGACAAGGGAGCTAATGGTGTGCATAGCTGGCTAAGAGCGAGACGCACAGCTCGTTCTACTCGTTACTGCAATTGTTCTCGTACAAGACATTCCCGGATTACATTGGTGAGCGCTATTCTATATCAAACCCTTGATACGTGCTCACAGCGCTGATCGCGTTATGTGATGCGAATCTCTCCAGAACACAAGGACTCGTTACCTCCGCTCAATCAAGCGCAGATCACAAAGCTGAAGCACCTCTCAATCGTGTCTTTTGCGATGGACCGACGGGTCCGTTCTGCCTCGGAGCTTGCATATCAACTAGCGCTGACTGCCGCAATGCTGCTTGCTGGATTTGCAGATACTGCCTTACGCCGACCTCCTCCTCGCGCTCCAAATGCCCACCATCCGGGACCTCGAAGACCTGATCATCGACGCCATCTACCTCGATATCCTCCGCGGAAAGCTGGATCAGAACGAGCAGCAGCTGGAGGTGGAGTACACCATGGGGCGTGACCTAGAGCCGGGGAAGGTCGAGGATCTGCTTGCTGCGCTTAGGAGCTGGTGCGTCTCTCTATGCAATACAATTCCTTTCACGCCTATCATTATCAGTCCGCATACACGTGTTTCTAACCTGTTGATAGGGCATCAACGACCTCGGCTGTGCTTACCTCCCTGGACAATCAGCTCTCGTCCCTCGCCTCCCAAACTGCAGCTAACGCCGCGCACCTAGAGGAGCACGAAAAGTCCTGGCAAGGCACGCTCCGCGATATTCAGGAGAAGCATAAGAGCACCAAGAAGAACCAGCAGGGCCCGGGGATGAGCCAGAGCGCCGCATTCAGCAACGCATCCAATCTCGCCAAGGAGAGGGAGCGGAATGAGGACCCTATGGACGTTGATGACGGGCCCGGTTCCGAGAACAAAGGGAAAAATCGCAAGTAAGTGATCATCTTGATAACCCCATGCATCGCATCTGATTGTGCGTTTGACTTTCTGCAGAGCCTCCCAGGACACGGGGAAGCAGCAGAAAAAGCGAGGTCGGCTGTGGTAGATGACGTCGTGCATGGCTTCCCGCGTTTTCTATACTTTTGTTGCTGTATTTCTTAATCATCGAACTATGCAATTGTATACATTACCAATCGCGATCTCTTGAATGCTCAACGTGTTGGCGCTCCAGCATCGCCCTGGCAGGATGACGCCTGATGGTGACAGCAGGCGCCCAAGCCTCACCTTAATATCCGCGTCCAGCACCAGCAAGTCTGCACACACAGCACTTGGCTTGACCCTGTATCATCGAGTCTGGTCAAGTCTGGACTGGAGTCTCTTGCCCAGAGGGCCATCGCTGGGCCTTTCCGAGATCCGGGCCACGGGGCCAAAGATGAAAGCATGGGCCGTCAGACGGGGCCCATCGCGAGCAACTCCGACCTTTTGTCGGTTATTTTTCCAATAAATTCACAGCCGTCATCTTTGGCTTTTAGCCTTCACCGGTCACCGTCGACCTTCCAGCTCTGAACGGCCGCGATATCGACGATGTCACCCGCAGCGAGCTTGCCCGACGAGCTTCTGGTCCACGTCTTCAAGCACGCATATGATCAAGCGCCCTTGTACGGACCCCCGTTCGCCCATATTGTATCGCAGGTGTCCCACAAATGGCGCCAGCTCGCAACCAGCACGTCGTCATTATGGTCGATCGTAGTCCTCAACCACTCCCTGAAACCCGAATTCCTCGCCCTTATCCTCGCGCGCAACCAGAGCGCACCCCTCGAGCTGTACATCGATCTCCGGCCGCCCAAACTCTCGCTCTCACGCATCGTCATCAAGGAGCGCGTCTACGCGCACCTGCCCGCCCTCCTCGTCCTCTCAGCGCGTTGGGGCGCGTTGTCCATCCTGACCGACAGGGACGATGACACTGTCACCCTCCTCTCCGCGTTCATGCCCCTCCACACGCCTCTCCTCATCTATTTCGAAGTGCATGTTGAGCGGCACACCCGCTCCGAGTTCCCGGTCGCTCCCGCTGTCCGCCTGTTTACCCGAGGTGCAGAGCGGCTGCGCGTCGTCGACCTCGATGGACTCCCGCTCAGGGCGGCGTGGCCGCCGCTCGGCGCCGTACGCACGTTGGCACTGGACTTGAGCTGCACGAGCATGACGTGCACGGACTTTGTGTGCGCGTTGGAGGAGATGCCGAGGCTGCAGTCTCTGACCATCAACAACTACAATTTCGACCTGCCGCCGCCGCCCGCCGCGGCCGGCGCCCCGGACGCGCGAGTGCGCTTCCACTCGGCGACGCTGCAGACGCTGAGCGTGGTGTCGCTGCGCAGCGACGAGGACTTCATCGCGCGCTTCTGGTCCATCGTGTCCTTCCCCGCGCTCGAGACGCTGAGTCTCACGTGCCACAACGACGAGGACATCCCCGTGTTCGCAAAGTACGCGCGGTTCCCCGCGCTGCGCGCCCTCAAGCTCAACCACACGCAGGACACGACGCACATGGGCGACCTGGCGGCGAAGCTGCCGCTCCTCGAGAGGCTGTCGGTGCACTGGTGTCCGCCCGAGGCCATACTCCACGAGCTCCTCCCGGCGAATCCGCCCTCGCGCCCGGGGATCCGGGGTATGGGCGAAGCGAGCTGGCCGCGCTTGCATACGCTCTCGCTTTCCAACTTTGATGGGGGTGTGATGACCCTCCTGGACGCCATTGTCGATTACAAGAAGACTACGCCGTGGCCATTGCGGAAACTGAGGGTTGCCGCGGTGGATTTAGATCAACTGCGGGGGAGGGAGTTCGAGGTAAGGGGCGTGACTGTGGAAATGATCAATTGAGCGGGAGGAGTTTGCGAGTGGGGGTGGGGGTGCGTCGGGCCAGAGGTTCAGCATGAGGAGGACATTGCTTCTAAAATGACGATTCCCCCCTTACCTGTACAGATTGGCGTATTCCCGATACCTGTTGCAGAATGGCTGCAGGGCTTCAGTCTGTTTGTTTTGTAACGCAGCTAAGACCACACACTGATGTTGTAATTCATTTGACATACAATCAACCAATCATCTGTCGGCTATGGTACATTCAAATTATCTGCGTGCGTGCGCGAAACGCTTCCGCTGGCCCTCAATCTCTGCGGCCAGCTTTCTCCTCCTTCCTCTCCTCCTTATTTCGTGTGTACTTAATTTGACGTGTAGGCTGGCTCACCCATCAGGAAGGCAGGCATTGCCGAGATATTGGAGACAGAGGCACACTGCACAGCCTCAAGCAACATGAGGCTTCCATCAACTTGACTCGGGCGCTTAAATTGCCTACACTCTTCCCATCGATCCATCGTGAACTGCGAAAAAAATGGCTCATGAAAGCGAACCAGAACAATCGTGAGCAGGTCTCGCTCTCTGAATGCCTTCGTTTAGTGACTCATGTGCAGTGGTGCAAGTGCCACGGCAATTGTTAAGGTACAGATGACAAGTACGCATTCCAAGTTTCAACTCAGTAATCGAGGTCAAGGCGATAATCTAACAATGCGCCAGATATCCATTGCAGCCAGCTCCCGAAGAAGACTAGGTGGAAAGGCCCGAGAGGGTCCTTTTACATCAAGATCTTTCTCGAGGGTCAAAATCCCTTCAAAACGTCCAGAGTTAAGGGCGCCTCTGCGCCCTCTTGGACTGACACCTATTTTCTGTAAGCCACAGTAGTAAGCCTGCCTCTACATTTTTGGGTGCTGATAGAAACCTGGCAGCGAGGCGCCCAGCTCATCCAACTTAGAGATTCAAATATTTGAGCATCATCGGCTTCGCAAAGACAAGAATGTTGGCGGGTTTAAACTTCCTATCGAATCCCTCCTAAAAGAAAAGACGACAAGTGCAGATTGTCTCACAATGCTCCAATATATCTTACTGACCGCCCTGACTCAACAGTTTCCCGCGAGCTTTGGAAAGCTGATTCTCGCGGTGCCATGCGCAAGTTGCCACACTCCACGATCTCGTTCACGTTATCGATGCTGCCGCAAGAAGTTGACGTCGGTCAGCGTGGAGTTGAGGCGGGAATTTCACAAGCCGGAAGAAGCTTGGCGCAAATGAGGGGGGCTCCATCTGCAGTTTTGAGAACGGCTGAAGCGGCTGAAACGGCAACCGGTATCGTGGATCAAGCAGTAGATGGTGTCAAGGGTGTCAGCGATACATGGAATTCATTACTCAACAAAATTGAGCTTTTCACGACGCTAACTGATGCGATATCTGAGGTATGACCTGTTGCACTGACAATAGCAAGTGCTAACCATTCATACCGAATATAAAGATCCACCCTTACGCCAAGACTGCGCTTTTTGTACTATCAGCTATTCCAAAGGTCTGCTGGTCAATCACCTACTGTAACTGCATTGTATTGATATAGTGTAAACAGGTCATCATCGCACAGCAAAATCGCGACGACTCCATCCACCATTTGATGGAGACCATCGACGATATACATTCGTTTGTGTTGGAAGCTGAACCTCTGAAGACGATTCAATCGCATCGCACGATCATCGAGAACTTGAGTTCGCTGACTGTGGAATGCGCCTATCTGATTCGCGATTATGCTTTCGACAAGAGCTTCTGTACGTCACCGCACATCGTCTATCAATATCACTGCCTTACTGGCCCCTAGGGACGAGGGTGGCAAATCTAACCTTGCTTGGCGTGCAGTCGAAAATCCAGGAGTATCAAGACAAGTTCAAAGACCTGAAAATACGGTTAAATGAAGGCGTGAACGTAACCAACGCCATCGCACTCGGACGAATTGACATCAAGCTTATGCGCTGCTTGAACCAAGTTGAGACTACAGGTAAGCCCGCCGTTTATCTTCATCGCTGAAATGATGACTGATCTCAGCGTAGCCACGAACCTCATACTAAATGATTTGCCATATGCCGCTGATGCCTCGTACGACCCGTCGAAGGCCTGTTTGCCAGGCACCCGAAAGGACGCTCTCGACGGGATCCACCGATGGATTAACAAGCGTGATGGCGATGATACTGCTCGGCTCTTAGTCCTCACCGGCATGCAGGATTCGGAAAATCTGCTATTGCCCATAGCATTGCGCAGCATTATGCTGCCGTGAACAGGCTGGGGTCGTTCTTTTGCTTTAGCCGAGCCGACCAGGCACGACGCCATCCTGGAAATATATTGAGCACCATCTCTCGGGATATTGCAAACCTGGATCCTCATTGGAAGGCGGCGCTTTGCAACGTGGTTGAGAATAATCATTCTCTGCGCAAAACTGGTTCGACGATTTTGCAGATGGAACACTTCATACTCGAGCCGGCCAAAGCGCTCGCCATCGTTGGCCCTGTAGTGGTCATAATTGACGCACTGGATGAATGTGCGGATGGCGTGGATCGTGCACGTCTTCTTCAAGCACTCACTCAGATAGCCGCTGCATTACCTCGCAATTTCCGCATTCTGGTCACTGCTCGCCCAGATACAGATATCATCAAGACTTTTTCAGGAAAACCGTCGCATATTCAACACAAGTCTATAGACAGGAAAATTAAGACCGCTACGGATGGGATGACAACAGATGACGCCACTACCGACGCGGATCTCGCTATTTTCATAGAAAGTCAACTCGCTCCCGTCGCTGATGCCCTCGACGAAAAGTGGGCGAGGAAGAAATGGCTTGGTATGCTGGTTACTGGGTCAGGCCACCTCTTTCAGTGGGCCGCCACGACATGTCGGGCTATCCTCGCAGAAGGACAAGGTGGACTTTACGTTACTGAACTCCTGGAGGAGTTTCTCAAAGCGAAAGGCTTGGATGACCTGTACAAGACAATTCTTTCTCGAGCGTTCAACGAGGATAAGCCACTGGTCATGGCTCGTTTCAAGCGCGTTATGGGCCCCATCTTGGCAGCCAAAGAACCGCTGTCCAAACAAAGTTATCTGCAATTGTGTTGCGACAGCGATGACCAGAAACTTGTGGAGCTGATCCTCGCACCTCTCGGCTCGCTGTTGAGTGGTACGAACGACATGGACAGTCCCATTCACGCACTCCATACGTCATTCTTCGACTTTATTGTCGATAAAGACCGCAGTCTGAAATACCATATCAATCCGACGCAGCAAGATCAGTATTTCACAGGGCCCTGCCTGAGGATCATGAATTCCGAGCTCACGTTCAACATATGCAAACTATCATCTTCTCACACACCAAACACCACTCTGCCAGACCTGTCCGACCGTGTTGCAAAGTACATCAGCCCTCTGCTGTCCTATGCCTGTCATTTTTTGGGCGATCATCTGCAGCACACGCCTTATGACAAGAAGATCCTAGCTGACCTCCAAGAACTTTTGCACGAACATTTTCTCCACTGGCTCGAAGTGCTGAGCTTACTAAAGTATGTGAACACGGCAACAAAGTCTCTGAATTTGATCCAAGCATGGGTTTCGGTCAGTTTTCATCTCGTGGCTAATCCAGCAATTATTGTAACTCTCGCTCTTTCAGACTCATCACCGAGACCTCGCTGCATTTGTTCAAGATGCTATTCGATTTGTGCAATCATTTGCCCCGCCAATCGTTCACAGTGCACCTCACATATACTTATCGGCTCTTCCTTTTGCGCCAAGACAGTCCCCTGTGTCTCAAAAATATCTGCCCAAGTACTTATCTACATTGTGTTTCAAATCCGGACGCTTCCATCACTGGCCAGCGGCTCTTCAGACACTTGAAGGGCACCGTAACCGTGTCGGGTCCGTGGCGTACTCGCCAAACGGGAGACACATCGTCTCGGGCTCTGCAGACGGGACGTTTCGTGTGTGGGATGCGGAGACGGGTGAGGCCGTGGGGTCGCCATTTGAAGGGCACAGTGATGCTGTCTGGGCTGTCGCATACTCGCCGGACGGAAAACACATTGTCTCGTGCTCTTCTGACAGTACAGTTCGCGTGTGGGATGCGGAGACGGGTGAGGCCGTGGGGTCGCCATTTGAAGGGCACAGTGATGCTGTCTGGTCTGTCGCATACTCGCCGGACGGGAAACACATCGTCTCGGGCTCTGGTGATAACACAGTTCGCGTGTGGGATGCGGAGACGGGCGAGGCCGTGGGGTCGCCATTTGAAGGGCACAGTGAGGCTGTCTGGTCTGTCGCATACTCGCCGGACGGGAAACACATCGTCTCGGGCTCTGAAGACAAGACGGTTCGCGTGTGGGATGCGGAGACGGGCGAGGCCGTGGGGTCGCCATTTGAAGGGCACAGTGGGGCTGTCTGGTCTGTCGCATACTCGCCGGACGGGAAACACATTGTCTCGGGCTCTGCAGACGGGACGGTTCGCGTGTGGGATGCGGAGACGGGTGAGGCCGTGGGGTCGCCATTTGAAGGGCACAGTGGTGCTGTCTGGGCTGTCGCATACTCGCCGGATGGAAAACACATCATCTCGGGCTCTGCAGACGGGACGGTTCGCGTGTGGGATGCGGAGACGGGTGAGGCCGTGGGGTCGCCATTTGAAGGGCACAGTGAGGCTGTCTGGTCTGTCGCATACTCGTCGGACGGGAAACACATTGTCTCGGGCTCTGCAGACAAGACAGTTCGCGTGTGGGATGCGGAGACGGGCGGGGCCGTGGGGTCACCCTTTGAAGGGCACAGTCAGGCTGTCTGGCCTGTTGCATACTCGCCGGACGGGAAACACATTATCTCGGGCTCATATGACAAGACGGTTCGCATCTGGGATGCGGAGACGGGCGAGGCCGTGGGGTTGCCATTTGAAGGGCACAGTCAGGCTGTCTTGTCTGTGGTGTACTCGCCGGACGGAAAACACATTGTCTCGGGCTCTTCAGACAATACAGTTCGCGTGTGGGATGCGGAGACGGGTGAGGCTGTGGGGTCGCCATTTGAAGGGCACAGTCGGGCTGTCTGGTCTGTCGCATACTCGCCGGACGGGAAACACATCGTCTCGGGCTCTGAAGACAAGACGGTTCGCGTCTGGGATGCGGAGACGGGTGAGGCCGTGGGGTCGCCATTTGAAGGGCACAGTCGAGGCTGTCTGGTCTGTCGCATACTCGCCGGATGGAAAACACATCGTCTCGGGCTCTGCAGACGGGACGGTTCACGTGTGGGATGCGGAGAAGGGTGAAGCCATGGGGCCGCCAATTAAAGGGCACAGTCAGGCTGTCTGGTCTGTCGCATACTCGCCGGACAGAAAACACATTGTCTCGGGCTCTTCAGACAATACAGTTCGCGTGTGGGATACGGAGACGGGTGAGGCTGTGGGGTCGCCATTTGAAGGGCACAGTCAGGCTGTCTGGTCTGTCGCATACTCGCCGGACGGAAAGCACATTGTCTCGGGCTCTTCAGACAATACAGTTCGCGTGTGGGATGTGGAGACGGGTGAGGCCGTGGGTTCACCATTTAAAGTGCACATTCTAGCTGTCACCTCTGTCGCATACTCGCCGGACGGAAAACACATTGTCTCGGGCTCATATGACAAGACGGTTCGTGTCTGGGATGTCAATGGTAAAGGGGAGGAAGCTGTAGATGAGAGGTATGTCACAATGTCATGTCGCCTATGCTAATCCGCTTAAATTGTTGGCAGTGATATCACATCCGTCATGTTTAGAGACAATTCAATACTCGAAAATGGCTGGATTTTGACTGCCACCTCTTCACGGTTGCTTTTTTGGGTCCCCCCATGGCACCGCCTAGGGCTTGGGTGGCCGAGAAACACTGCAGTTATGGCTCCCGGCGCCGTGGTGCTGGAGCTTGAGAACTTTGTCCACGGATTAGATTGGGAACAGTGCCAGACACCATCGTGAGTTTTCATGCGAGGGGGTGTGAGGTGGCTTGGCCGGGGGAAAGTTAGAGCTGCCATTTTAAATGAATCAATGTTATTTTACGGCCCCGACAATCACATTGTATTTACATACCTTGAAACGGTACTACTTGTCGACAATTCAATGAACAATGAAGACGAAGTAACAGCCTAGCCCACCACGATTTCATTCGCCCCCCCCAGTTGAATTGACGCTTGCTATTCGCTGTTGAACTTTTGCCACCGCAGCCTTTGCCACACACACAGAGGAATGACCAATGACGGAGGTCAATTTACATGCAGTCCTTGACTTAGATGCTGGCTGATTGGGGGCCACATTCCCTGTACCACATACACCATTTGATGTACAACTCAAATGAAGTTATTCTCTGCTACTGAGTGCTTGTTACATCCATTTGAATATTCTGCACAATCGCTGTGAACGATACACAACGTCATTACTATTAGTAGTGGGTTAAATCATCATTCATGCACTTACTTGAGAGTGTCACACTTGATGAATATCTAGTCATCGTTAGGAACGATACATATTTTATGAAATAAATAGTTTGTCGGCAGGAGAATACATGGATGGATGGATGGTGGAAGTTGGAAGAGACGAGGCGGATCGGCTTTATCAGACCCCACCACGAGAGAGAAATCGAAAAGCCTGATCGCATTCCAAATTATGCAAACCGCTTCACAGATGCCGGACCACAATATCTTCTCCGCACCCCGATGCGCTTTCCATTCCATCTTCCTATCTGTTCGTAGGCTAAGTGAAATTATTTTGTAGTTAGCGGCGACCACGGCCCATCTACCTTTTGCGCAAACAGTGCGCTAGTGCGCTGCTGAGGGTGAAAGCACTTCCTCCACGGAAGGTGCCCTTAGTCGCGCGCTTCACGTCTCGGGAACACGCCAAAGACAGTAACCACGAGCGCGAGCGAGCACATACCCAAAGTGCAAAAGCCGCCCCCACGACGACGTGTCGTTGCCGGAAATAGTGGGACATCATTTGAAAGTGTGGGCGTGTGCCCTGCTGTTGGCACCGCTCTGCTGAAGAACTTGCAAGAACAGGATGAGGACGGATCAGAGGGCTAGTAGACGATGGGGGCTCTTTTGAGGGCTTACACGCCGCTGGTACGTTCGGTACTGCGACGCTCATTGTCTTTGCGACTGCCACAGTCGCCGTATGGGGCGTGAGGAATGTCTTGTCCGTGTTGTGCTCACTCGTACGCTGATGAAAATACGACCAGTCAATCATCGGCTAGGATGATACATTTGAAATATTGATGCTCGACCCACCTCCAAGTCCAAGTCCGATCCACCTGCCAAAGTCTGCGCGTGTCAGTGGCCATGGCTGTCTACACACGAATCGACAGGAATCGACCTTTGCAGTGGGTCAGTAGTTGCCGACGCTTGACACGAGCTGACGCGTCGCGTCGTGATGATAAAGCGTGACCCACCTTGGATGTCACCCTCAGGTCATCCACTGCGTAATCCGTCACCTATATAGATCGCGCAATCTTATCACTATACCACCAACTCCCTCTCCTTAAACACACATCCTCTAAAACATCACTGCAATGGGAAAAGTCATCGTCATTACCGGAGCCAACGCTGGAATCGGCTTCGAGCTCGCGAAATTGCTGGCCAAGCAAGGACACACTGTTTACGCTGCTTCCAGATCTCAGAAGGGTATCGAGACAATGTACGTATACCTTCCAAAAAATCAGAGCAACGGAATCTTACATGCAATACAAACAGAAATGCAGTCAAGGACGCGAACTTGAAATCCGTGCAGCTTGACGTCACCGACTACAAGTCCATCACCGCCGCGAAGGAGTTCCTCGAGAAAGACGCGGGGCACATCGACGTGCTAGTCAACAACGCCGGTTCGTAATCAATTAAACGTTCTACCATTACATTGACCTAATCAGCGACCCGAATATAATATAGGCTCTGGCGTCCTCGACAAGCCGCAGAACGCGACGACCGTCGACGTCGCGGTCATCCGCGAGGCCTGCGAGATCAACCTCTTCGGCCTCATCCAGACCACCACCGCCCTCCTCCCGCTCGTGCTCAAGTCGTCCGCGCCCAAGCCGAACATCCTGAACATCTCCACGGACATGGCGTCCAACACGTTCCAAGCGCGCCCCGACTCGGCCCTGCACGTCGTCGCGTACAACACGTCCAAGGCCGCCGCGAACTCGTACACCATCGCGCTGGCGAACGAGCTCAGGGGGAAGGCGGTCGTCAACGCGCTCACGCCAGGGTTCACGACGACGAAGCTGAACAACCACGCCACGGGGTCCGGGGCGAAGACGCCGGAGCAGGCGGCGGAGTTGATTGCGAAGTGGGCGTTGGAGGAGGAGAAGTCTGGGCTGTTTATTGGGCCGGATGGAAACGAGTTCCCGTGGTAGGCCAGTGCAGTAGTGGGCATATAATGTTAGTATCGGGGTAGCAGCCAATGGAACACATGTATTTTTCTCTCCGTTTGCTCATAATTCTTGCCATGGAATTATTGAAAGACTTCGATGCACGCCAGACGCTTCATTTCAAACGAGCAGGCCACGGAAATCTCATCATCGAGTACTAGTCACAAAATTTCGTACATAACACATCTGCCTTGCGAATCACACTCCTGCGCTTGCACTAGATGCCCAAGCTGGAACGAATAACCGACTGCAGCGCGGTGCCGTTATCCTATCCACCACGAAGCATAATTAATGCATAAGCAGCCGTAAACAGCGATAAGACAATGCGAGTGCGCTGACCTGATCCAGAGCCCAAGTGAAGCATCCCCCCATACCGACAGATTTCGCATACGCCGCCTTGTCCGCGAGCGAGACCGTGTCGTCATATGTGACAACTGTCTGCCTTGAAGTGTCGTGCAAGAACTGCACAGAATCAAAATCAGCACACGGACCCGTCGACATAGCATACATGCGTGCGCACCGGTGTAGAACTGCAGCTGTCCCAAGCTAGATAAATCGCGCCATGTCACGTTAGTATGCGTAGGGAGGAAGGGAGAACGGCCAGACGGAACGCATGCGCACCTCTCGTGTACCCGTTCGCGGCGCCGTATGTCCCATCCGAGTTCTTCACCAGCGCACCGCTCGACAGCAGCGAGTTGAACGGGATCTGCTGCCCGAACCAGCTGTTCAAATCGCCGGTAGCGGCCTCCCCGTCTTCAGCGCCATGCCTGGCCCGCTGGCGCGGGTGCGCCTGCCCGACCGTCTTCCCCACATCGGCCTCCTCGTCCGACGCGCCAGGCTCCTTGAAGCTCCCGGAAAGCTTCGTCGCGGTGCTCTTCGAGACGTACCCGTAGAGCGGGAGCCCGAGGAGGAGCTTGCTCGCGGGGCAGCCCGCGGCGGTCCACTGCTTGAAGGCCGCGGCGGCGGTGGCGGTCGGCTGCGAGGAGGTGCCGCAGGCGTTGCTGAGCGGCGCGTTGGCGCCGGGGTGCGCGGAGGAGCTGTTCACGTCATAGTTCCTAAAAAAGCAACGCACGGAAAGGGCATGAGTTTGGGTTTGGGTTAAAATTAAAAGCAGGAGGATCAGCGGATCAGTGGATCGGCGGATCGGTGGGATAATGATGCACGGATGCACCGGAAAGGGAAATACAAACAGCCAACTTACATGATGTTGACGTATGTCATTTCGTCGGTGTACGCCGATACATTGGTGAGGGGTTTCCCGTTGGAGCCGAGCCACGGGAGCTGGGTCACGGCTGCGCTGATGATCTTGCTGGATCCCAACTTGCTGCGGAAAGACTTCAAGAAGAGAAGGAAGTTGGCCGAGTCTGCGGATGAGTAGGGCTGGCCGGCGCCGGGGTCGTTGGGGTACTCCCAGTCTGATGCGCTATCAGTCTCAGTCGATAACAGAAAATGGGTAAGAAATACCTATGTCAATTCCTAGAGCAGATAAGTGAGTGAGAGGGTGTTGCAGTAAGAGCAGCGAAATAATTACCGTCCAAGTCGTATTTGCTCACGGCCGAGGAGAGGGCATTGATGAATGTGGTTCTGTTCGCTGAAGTCTTCATTAGAGCAGAATAATATTCACAGCCACCCCAACCGCCTATCCGAGTTGAAATCAGGAATGCGATAGATATCTCGCGAGCCGGATGAACTGACCGACCGACAGGACGACTTTGGTCCCGCTTTTGTGCGCGCCGGTGACCAGCGTCTTCAGCATTGAAGCGGACCCCGAGTCCAAGGATATTCCGTAGGATGAGCTTGGGGTGGCGAAAGCTGTGTGCATGTTAGCGGATTAGGGATATCTCGCAGCCATTCATCCTCGAGCGCACGCACCGAAGAATATGACATCAAATTTCGAAAAGTTGATACTGCCGGCAGCGGGGCTGGTCGCCCAATCTTCGTAATAACCGGCGGCTATGGGCTTCGTAGAACTCAGGGAGTCGTCGTTCTCCAAGACCCTGGCCTTGTCGAGCATAGCAGCGGTGCCCCGTGACAATGTCGACGGAAGGGCATCTTCCAAGTCGAACGGGCGGGGTTTCCCGGCGGGGCCCAGGAACTGGGAGACCAGGTCGTGGTCCCCGTACTTGGGAGAGTGCACGAGGTTGATCAGATACGCGCTCAGCCCCGCTTTGCGCTCGGAGATAAGTGCGTCGTCGACCCACGCGGAAGGGATGAATGTCGTGACGAGCAGTCGCTTCGGCGGTAGGGCGAACGTGTCGCCGAGGGCTAGATGAAGGGCTACAAACTGTAATGGAGATCAACATTACATGTCAACCAGCTATAGCTACGCTTGCCGTGATGCGCACCTCGGAATATCTGCGCTGAATCCGACGGGTACCGGCATCAGGCAAAGTCACCAGAATGTTGTATAGAACATGGGGCCGAGGCGACGAAGCGGTAGTGTGATTGGAAATGGAAGCAGATCTCATGGAGGGCATTGTACGCGAGAATCAAGTAGGTAAAATGCAATACCAGAAGGGGGAAAGGTGGGCCAGCTTATGAGCGAATCCTTCATCGTCAGCCGCGATAGCCTGAATTATTTTCGTCTGACGTAGTCTCACTCCAGACTGCGCTGGCAGCGATATCTGCAAGCTTTCCTCATATGCTACTGCGCGAGCATCTACTGCCAGTCGCCATAGAGCCATAACATGCTGGCATGTGGTCAAAAAGAAGGTGGCCAACATCACGGGTGACCGCTGGCGACCGCCGCCAAATTGGCTTCCGGACGTTTTGGCAAGGTTCAACTCCTCCAACCCCACCAGCTCCCTCACCACCTTGCGCTCTCGTGCTGTCGTATCACATCCGCCTATCTCCTTTCTGATTGATCGCGAATGTACACCGTCATATGTATAGCTGGTGATTTCCAATTTCTCCACCACCTCTGTTTGCGACGATGCCTTTCAGCCTGAATGTTCCTGTTCCTGCCATCTAGTGCAGCCCGGATCACTACCCGCGAAAGACTGAACCCCACCAAGTGCAAGATGGCATTATTAGCTTATCTTCCGACGGTACGCCTTGAAATCGCTATGTAACAGAGCCCATGCAAACTTTGATGCAGTACCAATGCATTGAAATTTCTCAGCCCACTACTGCTAGTGAAAGCGCTGTCAAGCTTCAAACTCATAGATGCAATGCTGTATATCTTACTGAAACGGGTGCCTGCGCTGTATTGCCATCGACAGGGTCCGTCACATGTTATTCTCTACCCTTTGCTACTACCCGAAGCTTATGCGCGGATCTTCTAAGAAGCACGGTTCCCATATGCTGCCCATCACAAGATGATTATCGATAGCCCAACTCAAAATCGGTGTCTCCCAGTGCGACAACGCCAAAAATGCTACCACTTTGCAGTTCCTTCTCGCTACATCTCGCCAAGATCTTACCGTACCTTGCCCGCGGCGCTCAAAATACTCCGGACGATGCGGCTGTACGCTTTCTTGTCACACCATCATGGCAAGCATCTATTCGAGAGGGTTTCTTCCTGGGATGGTGATTTTATTTATTTAAAAAAACAGGGGGTGCGTCTGGTGATTGGCCTCTATCGTATTTACCCCAAAGTCCGCCGATCTCTTGCGGAAGTTGAACTGATACTGGTGCATGGCCAATTGCTAACCATGTCGAACTTTTCTGGCAGGGTGGTATACATGCATGTTCAAAGAGATAAATCCGTTCTTTTGCAAAGTCAAAGTCAGAGGTTAAAAGCCTCGCTTCGGAGAAGCAGGATTCGCAGGAAGTAAGCTGGCGTGATCGTGGACAGGTTGGACTTCTCCGGACAGCATTCCAGCGCATGATAAATGATTAAATAGACTATCTTGATGTTTACTCGACAGCCCCGCCACCACCTTCAACTGTCGACCCCTGTTGTCACTTCCTGCGCGATTTTTTGGCTTCAAGCTTTCAGGAGGACCGGATCACACCTGCCGTCTTGAATCTATTTTGAGAGGGGAGGACGATGAGTATTGCAGCAAAAAGGTACATCCGCGAAAGATCGTGGGCTGCTGCATGGTGCACCCATGAACTCAAGAAGTGCATAATGCATAGTTCATTTAAGAACTAAATTCCATCGGAGGCCGTAGGGGTCAACGCTATCTTGTATCACCCAGTTCTAAATATTCAACTCCTCTTCTGGTCAACGAGGATTTCGAAATCGCTATTCGCCTCTCTCGTTCAAGCAGGCTGCGGCTGCAGCTAAGTTACTTTGCGACATGATCGTTCGATCGGAGTATCCGGGTTGTCGGAGTTGACCGTGGCCTCGTCGCTGAGCATTAAATGTTTCAAATTTGGAAATCCTAAAAGTTTTGAAAAACAGCCTCATCGGACCCAGGTACAGTTGGCGATGCGTAGATCCTAGCTGCAGTAATTACGGGAAGGAATAGGGGTCTTTGTCGAACCTGGACAGGCATGAGCAAGGCATCGCTTGCGGTGGCGTACAGCATGCTCAAGGACATAATGTACGTTGTGCGGCTGGATGAAATGTGGAGTTCAGTCACAAAGACGCGCACAAGGTTACTTGCGAAAATTACGTCGTATTTCTATCTTCGAGTAAGTAAGCGCTCCCAGGACATCGGATAACATTGCTGATCTTTTTGTAAGTGCTTGATGGAAAGTCTCCTTCGGAGATCGTAGCGGTATCTGACGACGAGATGAGAGGTGCTTTTACTGATGCAGAAAAGATCAAGGCGCGGTGGGCGGGTTTATCCGGGCTCAGTGCTGCGACAGCTTCACAGGGGTAAATTGCTATGGCCAGACGCCCGGGCCGGGCGGTACGGCGACTTGGATGGTGAAGGGTTTATTGAACTTTATTCTATGCAGGCATAAGTATAGAAGGCAAGTACTCTGAAGCATCCTATTAAGTATATCCTACTGATTATAATTATAATCACGTCGTGGCATCCTTCGTAACATCTCCATCAACGAGCGAACTCTTGACCCTTGAGGTCACAATCTGAGACGAACGAGCGGTATCTTTCAATGTCGCGACTGTCCAGCCCAGTAGCGCTGTTTTAATTTTCGAACACTACTCCAATTGCGAATTCAGCCTGCTTGTGATGTTCTTGCAAATATGCGATGGCGAGTGAATTACCACCTCATATCGTATCCTCCAACCTGAAATCAAGCCGAGCGAACTGTTTCAGCTTGAACATCAGCCCTGAATTCAGCCAACGTGTCGCAGAAACATAATACTATATGTACTCTATGTTACGCGAGAACCATCAAATCCAGACTTCTGACAATTATGATTTGCGCTTGAGACGGTATTGAATGTACTACATTGGGATATATGGCACAAGAAGAAGTTCCGGTCAATGTCATGTACTAGCCGTTGGCGCCGTTTCCCAGACCGACAGCATTATCAGCAACCTTTCTAAGTCCCAAAGCCGCCTTTCTCGATAACAGATCCAAAGCGTCCCTTGCACAAGACCCGACCACGCTGTTGAGGCATGTCCACCCGGATTCAATGTCGACATTAACTCGGCCCGTCCGAGGACCAGTTCGATTCCCTAGCCGGTCCGACGCTCTGCGTGTGATGCCACCAGGCATGTATCTCTGAGTCGTGGTTGGTTGCCCGAGGTTACCCGGATGAATGAGCCCAGAGTAACAGGATGCCTCAAGTCGCCCAACCAGCTTCTTTCAGAAGTTTGCGTGTGTGGGGCGTGTCTGGTTTGACATCGCCATTCATGGGCGACACGAATTTGCGAGCTTTGTTCCAAAAGTACACACAGAAATACATGCAATGATCCTGTCGGGTTGTGTGGTTAGCATCAACATATCAATGAAGGAGGTTGGGTAAGACGACTGACCCTTTTATCTTGGGTGAGGCCTTTTAAAATCTTGTGACCCCAGATTCGACCAGGGTACCATTTACCACAGAGCTTAATCCAGACATTCTCGCCACGCTGATCGAGTAACGTTAACGGATGTAATGATAATGAGTATTTGTTCCAACAAACCTGAAATGAATATGACCACGGCTGTTCAATGCTGAGCGGTTTTGAGACATCGTAAAGATCTTCGCCAGCCAGATTGTTACTTGATAGGTAGGATCTCAAATCTTCTGGTGTGGCGGGCAAGAGCTTAATTGGCGCCCTCTGTGGGCCTCTCGTATGGCTGCGGGTGGTAGCTGGCATGATGGAATGCGACGAGTACAGCTTAGAGTCAGTTGAGTGGCAGGGGTGTTCAAAGGGGAAAGCTAAAGCAGGGGGGTTATGTGACAGAAGGGCACCGAAGGAGCTAGGTTTATAAAGCTTTCCAAACGTGGCGGATCATCCGAAACCGGTGATGCTTGGTGATGCCGCTTTGTTTTGCACACCACTGACTCGCACAAGCGCTTTTGGCTCGGCCTTCGGCAGCACAGCCAGGAGGTCCCAGCATGCCTCGTCAGTGCAATTGGATCTCGGTAAAATGTGCCGCTGTCAGGCCGCAGGCATGCCTTGAGCATCGCTGCAGCATGTGTGATGCTGTGTTTACACCCCGAATTGTGACAGGCAACATGCTGCAAAACTAAAACAATGGGACTAGCAGGTGCTAAGTACGAACTAGAACAAAGTGAGAATTCGCCGGAAATGAATGTCGTCGTTGCGTCGAGAAACGTGGAGAATAGCATGGCCAGACAGGGGTGTTGCCTTTCTGCGCGATGGGCCATTGTTGTCCGGCCTTTCCGCAGGACGTCCATTCATACTACTGCAAACGCTTGACTTTGACGCTGCCCCCTCTCCTGGTCGACCGAAATGGCTAGCTCGACAAGCTTAGATGTAAAATCCTCCTCAGTTGCTTTCGCCGCTGTACTGAAAGATCAGTTATCCAGAAAGCCATCGAGATCGTTCAACGTGCGATTGACGAAGATGTCAAACAGAACTACGCCGAAGCTTACAAGCAATATCAGAACTCGCTGGACTATTTCATGCTTGCTCTGAAGTGTACGTAAACGTGGTGCTAGGGATCTTGGGACGACTGAACCGGAGCTTGCTACAGACGAGAAGAACGAGAAATCTAAGCTTCTCATCCGGACTAAGATAAACGAGTATCTGGCGCGAGCTGAGACGTTGAAGGGCCACTTGGCGACAGCAGGAGATAGGAAAGCTAAGGCGGCCGTCGGAGCCGATGGGTCTGTTAATGGCGCGAAGAAGTGGGTGAACCCTTGATCTTTCGCTTCACATTGACCGACTTGATGTGGTAGGAAGGACGGAGAGGAGGATGGGGATCCCGAAGTGAAGAAACTTCGAGCTGGTCTATCAGGGGCGATCTTATCTGAGACGCCGAATGTCAAATGGGACGACGTAGCGGGGCTGGAGGGAGCGAAGGCGTCACTTAAGGAGGCGGTCATCCTACCCATTAAGTTCCCCCATTTGTTCACCGGAAAACGCACACCATGGCGAGGCATTCTTCTTTATGGCCCGCCCGGTACTGGTAAATCTTATCTGGCTAAAGCTGTCGCCACCGAGTCGAAGAGCACATTTTTCAGTGTCAGTTCCAGTGACCTAGTGAGCAAATGGCAAGGCGACTCTGAGAGGTATGTTTTGCCATTTCAGCGTGTCACGCGATATTCAATCATTTCGTACAGATTGGTGAGGCAGCTGTTCGAGATGGCACGAGAACAGAAACCTTCCATCATCTTCATCGACGAGATTGATTCTCTTGCTGGGTCACGAGGTGACGGCGAATCTGAAGGGTCACGACGCATCAAGACGGAGTTCCTCGTGCAGATGAATGGTGTTGGCCACGATGACACTGGCGTGCTGGTTTTAGGAGCAACAAACATACCGTGGCAGCTCGACATCGGCATCAAGCGACGGTGGGCCATGCTGTTTAGTTCCCATCTATACATGAGCTTAACCCGATAACGCTAGATTTGAGAAGAGAATATACATCCCACTTCCTAGCGTCGAAGCAAGAAGGCACATGTTCGAGCTGCATGTCGGCTCAACCCCATGCAAAATGACAGCCAAAGACTACCGAATGCTGGCCGATAACACACCCGGGTATGACATCTCGTAGCATCCGGAGGTACCCCACTAATTTGTCTTCCAGATACTCCGGCTCGGATATAGCTGTTGTTGTACGAGATGCGCTCATGCAGCCTGTTCGGAAGGTCATTTCTGCCACGCACTTCAAGCAGGTAGCGGAGGAAGGCTCGGTAACCCTCAAATGGACGCCTTGCTCTCCTGGAGATGCAGAGGCTGTGGAGAAGACCTGGTCGGATATCGAGTCAGATGAGCTACTCGAACCACCATTGACTATTAAAGATTTCGTGAAGTCCCTGGAAAGTGTACGACCAACCGTCTCTGAGGCAGATATTAAGCAACACGACGAGTGGACAAAAGAATCTGGTGCGTCTCAAATACTGTCACATTTTCTTTCGCTTGCTGATGCTTGATGTTCAGGCAATGATGGTGCATGATCTTCTGTCTGTTATTATTTTACTATATGGGCTTGCTGTAAGTTACGTCGCGGACATTATGACGAGATGAGATGCTAGAACATCGTGCGGCTTGTTTCGTATTGACCTGTGAGCATCATTTGATCCACGTTGATCAGCCCGAACTGTCGTCAACCTGCTTGCCCCATCCTGCCCTCCCGCTTCTTGATATGTGATATGTGGCTCATGTTTTTCATGATGCTTAACATTAATTGATTGTCGAAAGCAATGACTGCAGCACTATGGCTGCCTCATTATAGCCTCAATTTCAATATTGGCATACAGCCTGGTGCTCGTGCCGATACTAATTATTGGATGGAATGGCGTAAATATAAGGCCTCATGTGCCAGGCGCTCGCAGGCCCTGGTGGACTGTGTGGACTCTATTGTTCCCGTGGATCACTTGCAACATAACCACAATACACCACCATGTCCAATGCAGATGTCTATGCTAGGGTATACCACGGAAAGGAAATGTGCAGCGCTTGTGGCCTAGTTGCTGGCCGCGAGAACCTCAAGACTTGTGCGAAATGCCGGTGAGCAGCATCAAAGGCAATGTCGACTTCACTGATTAGATTTTCCTTACAGGGTTGTGCGGTATTGCAGGTCTGGAAACCTTACATTGCTTCTAATACCGATCAGAGCGTCGATATTGACTTGCTTGCAGTCGCGAATGCCAGCGCGTTGCCTGGCCTCAACACAAGACACGATGCAACGCTGTGGTAATCGAGACCCCAGAGGACAACAAGCTGTACACCGAGTTCAGTCACTGGAAAAATGCATGGAACGGAGCTCTTCGTTATATTGCTATATGGTCTATGGATCTCGCCAATACTCCACCGGACCGTCTGGCGACTCATTGGCAAGTTCACAAAGCAAGGGTTTACAGTACTGATTTCGCTCACTCCGGTCCGCGTTCTGCAGCGTGATGATAGAAATCGAATCACGTCCAAATCCACCAAGCCGAGCTAAATCATTCGTTGTGAGTGTCTTCACAGGTGAATGTGGCGTGTGGAGCTCCCTTTCATGTCCACCAATTTAGATGACGAGTGGCCGAGTGCTTACGCGAGATGCGTTCTTTGCCCTATGTAAAGAAAACAAGGGTCCCGAAAAGCTCATAGAGACGTTTGAAACGGATCAAACGAGCAATAATAATACGGTCGCGGTCATACTCAAATGCGAGACGTTCTTCCGCCAAATCTGGTTCGGATATACCGATGCTGAGATCGCAAGCGCCAGAGCGCGGAATTTAGATGTATCAGAGCTGGTATCTCTCCTTGGGATTCAAATTTCTGAAATGATGATTCTAACTACGCCCTATAGAGTGCTGATTATTGGGATGATGGGCTGAAGGACGCTATCGACGCTGGAGATCGTGAGTGCACTCTATCTACCACCCATAGAGTAATTAATTCAGGCCATGCGCCGCAGCCTCAGGAATACAGCGTTATCTGATTCAAGCTGTTGGAAGAGAAAACACGGTGGTCCATAATGTTCCTTTGCCACCGTTTCATCCCCCTGCGTAGGTGTTACTGTGCCGGAACCTCATTCAATGTTGGTAGCTAATTAATGCTTTGATACAACCTATCTTAATTTAAGACTGATTTATGCTGAAGCCAATCAGTCCAGTAAGAACTGTCCAATGTCTTATCCAGACGGTCCTGTATTGGCTAGTAGGCCAGCCGAAGGAACGGACACGTGACATAATTCCACACGTCAAAGAAAAGCACCGTGACGATGGTGGACTTCACTTTGACTTCACTTCTCAATCACTTCTTTACAACCGCTATGTCACAGCAGGAGCTGTATGCTAGTCTATATCACGGGAAGGAGACGTGTAGCGACTGTGGCTTAATTTGCGGCCGGGAGAAACTGAGGACTTGCGAGAAATGCCGGTAAGAATCGAAGAATACTTGTGGATGGTTTTATCGCATTGTAAATTTCTGCTCAACTCTACCTTTGCACGCAGCATGGTGCGCTACTGCAGGTTAGAATACTGCTAACCAACTACGATATCTATGTAGTACAGTCGAAACCGTGATAAGGCATACCCCTCGGGACATACGTTGAGCTATGGGGTATGGCAGGTTAAGGGGTATCACAGGTCAATTTGTGCCTACTTCGAGGGTTTGGTAGCTGCAGTTTACTATGGGGTATCATGGGTTATGGGTTAGGGTGAGTATGGGTTATCACGGTTTCGACTGTAATCAATTCACGCGCAGTCGCGCTTGCCAGAGGAGATCGTGGCCCCAGCACAAGAAACGTTGTAACAACGTGCACGAAGAAGTAGCTCAAAGTGACCACCCAGAAGACGCAAAGCTTCTTGCTGACTTTAACCATTGGAAAAATGTCTGGAGTGGAGCTCTCCGCTATATTTCGCTCTGGGCTTTGGACGTGTCAAATGCCCCATTGAATCGTCTCTCGACGCACTGGTGAGCTTCATAACATGATCTCTAATGTTACACGCACGTACTGATTGACTTCCTTCAGCGCGTTGATCCAGATTGAACCCCGCAAGAACCCTCCAAGCAAAGATAAAGCTTTCACAGTTAGTTTGTAGCGTTCTGGCTCGTCTTCGTCGCTAACGCGGGTTTGCGCGCAGTTGATGGGTGCCCAACTTGTATCACGAGAGGAATTCCTCGAGCTTTGTAAGAAGAATAAACCTCCCAAAACACTCGTTGAGCAATTCAAAAACGATATCCGTGGCAACAACACGCTGCAGATTATTCTCGTCTGCGAGTTTTTCTACAAGTTGATTTGGTTTGGGTACCCCGAGCTGGAGTTGAATCGTGCCAGGGCGCGAAAGCCGGAAGTTTCAAAGCTGGTGAGATTGCTATAATCCAGCGCATATTCATAACTCCGTTGAAATCGCTCGTTAGGGTGCTGATTACTGGGATGATGGGCTCAAGGATGCCATCGAGGCAGGAGACCGTGAGTTGTAATCTGCCATATTTAAATATAAACTATAACAGCCCACCGCGTCCCTAGCTGCAAGCATCCAGACACGCTTGCTCGAGGCCATTGGACGGCATAACACACTCATCGGCGAGATTCCTCTTCCACCGTTCCACCCGCCTTCTTGATGGCAGGCATACTGTAATTACGTTTCTAACCATATGCTGCTACTCACTGCATATATTTGTGTCATTCAATGAATAATTGCAATAACCCTGACGTATGCTGCCCAATTGTATATAGCAATCAAAATACACAATACATAAAAAAACTAAATCATAAGTCAATCAACAAAGCCTCCCTTTCTGGCTGTGGCGAGGTTGTCGGTATAGACGGGCCATACATTGAGTATAGCTGCGGTGCGGAAGTCGGTGCGATAGGGAACTGCGATATCGTTGGCTGCTGCTGCTGCTGCTGCTGCTGATAGACAGGTGTCGGAGGAGCTGCGGCAGCAGCCGTATTGTGACGAACAGGGTTCGAGGCATGATGTTGCTGAGGGGCCGGAGGAGCATATGATGCGGTCGTATTATGTCGCTGGACAGGGGCCTGTGTCGAGAAGGTGTGATGCTGAGGAGCTGGGACAGGCGCAGGAGATTGGGAGCCATTCGGTTGATAAGGCGCCGAACCTGCAGGGGTGTATGCAGACTGGGGTGGAGGATGACTGTATTGGGTCGGAGGAGGAGGCGGTGCGGATACCGGCGCAGTGTGTGTTTGGACGAACTGCGGCTGTTGCTGTGATTGCCATGGCGGTTGTGAATGCTGTTGTTGCTGAGGACTTTGTACGATAGGAGCCAAAGGTGTGCGTGATGGCTCTGGCGCATAGGGTTGAGCCGGAGCATCAGAGCGGTAGTGAGATATCGGAGATGAATGTGTTTGCCGAGACTGTTCGGCGTATTGTTGGTATCCGCCAGGCGACATGGGCGGTGCCTGTGCCAAAGGTTGCGGCGGAGTTGGTGCCCACTGACCATAAGCAGGCTGGTAAGGGTTGTATGCTTGCTGTTGTTGAATTGGTTGATAAGGTGACTGCGTAGGGGGAGGCGAACGCGTCCAGGGGGGATGAGCTACTTGCTGCGTTAATAGATTGTCGTACAGCTTGACCGCCTGTGACAGTTTATCGTGCATTTCGGATAACATTTCTAAGGAAGAAATGAGCGAAGCCTCTAGAAAGGGTAGAAAGAGGGACTCACGCTCTTTACGGCCGGTATCGTCCAAGCTCATGGCAAGCTTTGGTCTGAGCCCATTCGCCTTGTCAAACAGTTCGTTGACGGCCGGATATCTTGCCATATCCCTTCCACCTTGCGCCTCCACCTGTTCCACAGTTTGACTGAAAGTCAGAATTGTGTCCGACTCTAAAGGCTCCAAGTCATAGTTGGGCAACTGCGGAACGGATGGAACAGCAGGTGTGGGAGTCACGGTAGGAGGATATGATTGTGAGTACCCTGCGTCACTGTAGCTGAAGGGTGCGTTTTCCGACCGCGGAGTCTCTAGTGCAACAGGTGCGCTAGGCCTTGGTGCATTAGCCTCCTGTAAACTAGCCTCGATGGCAGCTCTCAGATCCGGGTCATCTTCCTCTGCCGCCTCTTGCCGTCGGTCTGGACGGCTCTTGTGGTCAATAAGGGGAGGTTCGGAAGTTTGCCATGGTGTTGGGTACGTCTGAGGCAGGACAAAACCCGGCCGCTTGTGTCCCGATGCTGCTCCGACTTCTTGGAGGGAAAGCTGTATCGCGCGTTGAAGCTCGGCATCAGCTAACTCCCGTGCGCTGCGATGGCGGGCTCCATGCAAGCTTGTAGAATGGCGGTGTGCCTTGTGGTTATCCCCTTTGTCTTTCTCCGCTTTCTTGGTCAGTTTCGCATGACATCCATCACAAACTCTGACATCTTGCGTGATGCCAAAGTGTGGCAAAGGCATGATCTTGGAGGAGCATTGCTGGTCAAAGACTTGACCACAATTACGACAGTGGTGCTTGCGATTCGTGAAACTAAAAGCAGTTCGACAGCGGAGGCAAACGTCTGAGTCGATCCATTCAGGTGCTGTTTGAGTATCAACCATAGCTGAACTGGCCGCTGCAAGATCTTTGGGTGGAAACACGAAGCCTGAGTCATAAGAGATGAGTTTATTATGGCAACGAGTCAGATGATTAGTGTGCACTCACCTTCTCCCTTCAAATTCTTATAAACCTGTCCCACATAGCCCAAAGATGGCTTCCCTTCAAACACAGTGGCCCAGTTTTGTATGAGACGTAGAGCTTCGGTCTTGACGTTGTTATTTACCGATGGGATCTTCATAATCGAAACGAGGTTGTCGATAAACTCGCGCGAAGCGACCTCTGCCAGGAATGGATCACCGCCGTTCTTGATACATCCATCTGTGAGCTTTATGGGGAATCGTTAGTCAGACTTCAGATGGATAAGCGGACTGCGCGCACCCCAAGAGCCAGTAGTTGCACATTCGGGTTCTTATGGTTCAATCTACGTTTGAGCGCATGCATGGCCTCCTTGGAAGACACGGACTTGGAGCGTATTTGATCGCATATCTCAAGATTGAGAGCAAGGTCCTCCGTCCCTGACGGTAGCAGCTCTGAGGTTGCCTTGTCTGTGGTAATGCGTCAGAACACGTCAAACCTGGGCTCGATCAATTCTACTGACCAACTGCTTCGTCCAGCTGAGAGGTGCCCCATAACCAAGTTGTCAGAGACATGTATGATGGCAATTAGAACAAGAGTGGGTTATCTTGTTTGGTAATGGTAGTAAATGTTGCTGAGGTGGACCGAATAGAGCAACCGCGGTCAGCAGCGGCGGCTCAGTCCCAGTGCAGCTGACTCAGCACTGCGCAGATCTTGAAGCTCCATCTCGCACATTCCAGAATTCACATCCAACCTCAATGCTATTGGCAAGGAATAATCTACAGTATTGATAATGGGGGAGGCTAGATGGAATGGGAATAACACATGTAGTACTTGACAAGCCTAAATCCAACTCAATCCCATGAAGGCGAAGCACTGTAAGAGTGAGCGCGATTGGTGGCATCCTTCCCATTTTGCTGGGGACTCGAAGGAGACCACTGCGGAGATGTAGGACTGTACGCCGGAGAAGCAGGTGCTAAGAGGGAGAATTAGTATTTCTGAAATAAGGCATGTTTCTTTTGCAACTTACAATAAGCAGGCGCTAGAAAATTGGTATGATGTTAGATGAATCTATAGAATCAATGTAATGCGGTACTCACAAGCTGGTGAATATGTGGGTGATGTAGGTGCTATCCAGTGGCGTTAGTCAGGAATATATGATGCCAAAATCAACCTTACAATATTTGGGTGAAGATGGCGAGGTCGGTGATGTTGGCGAATACTTCGGCGAAGATGGAGATATCTGTGCGGGTGCTGTACGGGAGTTCAGCATGGTTAAGAAAAAGGCCGTTTGAGAAACACTTACAAGCTATGGAAGAAAGACGTGATGGTGGTAGAATTAGTGGATGACTTGGATGCGATCATACACGGATGCTTACTGGGTGAATCTGCAATGTCATATAATTAGCGTCAAGATAACAAGTGATTGAAAAATGATACGCACAACGAGGTGACGCTGGGCTGAACGACGGGCTGGTAGGTGAGTAGCGAGGGGATGTAGGGCTGAAAGATGGCGACTGAGGGCTGTAGCGCGGGGAAGTCGGTGAGAATGATGGCGATGTAGGAGAGTATCGCGGGCTCGTGGGCGAATATCCCGGAGAGGTCAAATTGAGAGCCGGAGATGTGGGTGAATACGTTGGCGAGGTCGCTCCTCCACGTCCTGCACGATCGTAGAACGGAGAAGTGGCATATGGCGAGGTCCCGAACGGAGACGTGGCACCACCAAACGGCGATTGAGGAACATACGGCGACGTCGGAGAGTAGACGTTGGGCGAGCTGGGGCTGTATCCCGGTCCGCCTGGTGACATTCCACCAGCCCTGGGGCTCTGACCATAACCCGTGAAAGAGAAGTTGGCTGGGTCCTCGCCACTGTTGACAGCAAGAGGGGAGAACGCGGCAGAGTCCGCTTTGAATGAGTGCTGATCCCATCCGGGCGAATTACTGTCGTAAGGTGTCATTGCGACCTGTCCAGGTGTCATGCCGCCGTCGACTTGTGCTGCCAGCATATTTTGCACCGGCAAGCGGTGGTCGACAATCGCATCTTTGAGCATATCGATATCCAATGCAACCTCAAAGGCTCCCGTACCCATAGGCGCCATCTGCCCAAACATGACGTTCTCTGCCACACCGTGACAGTCATCCTTTTCTCCAACAGCTGCTGCCTCCATAAGGATTTCGACTGTCTCCTCGAACGAACAGCGCATGAGGGCTCCCGTGTCTGCCCTGTTGATACCGTGTCGTGTGATCGCCATGAGACTTCCACGCTGTGTCATAAGATCACAGAGCAAGGAAAGATGGCGGTAATTGACGTAGGAACCATCGAACTCGATGACATTACGGAGCTCACGCAGGATGGCGTTGCGAGCGGCTTCTATGCCGAGAACATTGAAGACCTCGACACAACTGTTGGAGTACGTCCTCGCGAAGTCGACACCATCGATGCACATGACCGTCTTGAGATTGACACCGTCGGTTTCCAACACCCACTCCTTTTGGTCTCGCGGCTTGATGGTGCCATCGGCGGTGGTCGAGACTCTGTCGTGCTCGAGCAAGAACACACGCTTGATGTCCTTGACACCACGCAGACTCACAGAGTTGAGCATAGTATTCTCCAGCTGGCGCAGGAATATATCCTCTTCGATGGTGCCCATGCCATCCTCGTCTTCCTTGTCAGCCCCTCCCAACACACGGCAGCGAATGATAAGCTTCTCGGAATTGTCTTCGCTCCAAATAACGAAGAGATCGGTTTTGAAACTCTCCGCAATGCGGCCGGCAACGTAGGCCATCGTCAACTTACGATCAATCATCTTGGCTCGGTCTAGTTCCAGTCGAAGCAACCAAGGTGATTGCAAGTGCAACTTGCCTTCGATCTCCTCATCAGGAATGGCGAAGAAAGATTCCACAAAGACTTCATCCTCTGCAATGATTGTGGATGTCGGATCGGGGTCATACCAGATCTCCACGGCTGCTGTGACGGTGCGAAGAGAAGTATAGGCCAGCTCCTGCTGCACGTTCTTGGCAAGAACGGGGTCACGAGCGAGCTCGGGTTCCAAGTACACCGACAATGATGGTGTCTTTATGTTGGTGGCGACATTGATGATTTCCTTCAAACGAGGAACACCGAGCGTAACGTTCTTCGAGGAGACACCGGCGTAATGGAAAGTGTTCAACGTCATCTGGGTAGCGGGCTCTCCGATGGACTGTGCGGAGAGCGTACCACACATCTCGCCGGGATTCGCGACGGACTGGTTGAATTTGGCCTCGATTTCGCCCATCACCCACTCGAATGCTTCGCGATTGAGATGAAACTTCTCTAGCACGCGGCGGGACGCGAACGTGGCGCGTAAGTGCATCCGGAAGTTGAGAGTGGCGTTGGCTTGCGCCTCGATGCTAAGGGGGTCGTCTCCTCGGACAACGATGAGACGTTCACAAAGTTCACGCAATGTGTCGATGATGTAGGCCGGTTCCAGGTCGCTGGGTTTGCGCCTGTCGATATGGAAGATTTGCATGGCATTTTGCACAATGCGATGGAGGTTAACCGGCAGGTAGTGCGGGTTCGATGGATCTGACCGAGGGAAAATGAACTCCCGCAGCATCTTCCGGTCCTCCACTAGCTGATTGAACTCTTCGTCAAGCCTGACCTGGAGTTCCAGCGAGCTGTCATCAAGACCGACTTGCAATACACCGGGCAAGAATCCACCAGCGGGGTCGGTAACATCGACACGGTAATTGTGTTCGAACTCCTTGTGGCTGAGGTTGAAGGTCTCGATATTCTGCCGTTCGATGAATGCACCGTCCATGCCATCTTCTCCATAGACGAACTGAAGCAGATCACCGAGAGAGTTGCGCACGGTTCCATCATAACACACCATGACATCTTCAAGCGCCTTGACCAACCGACGCTGGATGTAACCCGTCTCGGCGGTCTTGACAGCTGTGTCGATAAGACCCTCACGACCGGCCATGGCGTGGAAGAAGAACTCTTGTGGCGTCAAACCTCGCAGATACGAGTTCTCAACGAACCCACGCGATTCTGGGCTGAAGTCGTCCTTAGTGAAATGGGGTAATGATCTATGTCGGAAACCGAAGGGAATTCGGCGACCCTCCACACTCTGTTGCCCCACACACACTGACATTTGCGAGATGTTGATGAAAGAGCCCTTCGAGCCAGCAACCACCATCTGCTTGACATTGTTGTCCTCCTTCAAATTCTTCTGGGCATATTGACCGGTGGTGTCACGCGCCTGATTGAGCTCTCGCTCGACTCGACTCTCGAATGATTCTCGAAGGGTCATACCAGGCGACGCCTTCAAGCGATCGTGATACGCGTCGTCGACGATTTCAACCACCACCTGTTTACGGCCTTGGATATGATCCGTGATGAATGCCATGGTCTTCTTGTCTGCAATGGTGTCACCAATACCGATGCTGAATCCATTGTGAAAGAGCCAGTAATTCACGACCTTCTGGATACCGTGAAACAGTATTCGTGTGGTCTCGGGGCCCTTCTCTCGGAAAACGACATGGATAAGACCACCTTGAGTTGGGCCTACGGTCTTCTTGTCCACGATACCGAAGATGATCTCCCCATTCTCGATCATTATGCCATCGTCGAAAACAGGATGAGAGGATTTTGGGTCGGGTGATCGGTGAATGTTGATACCCCGAGGGATCACCAAACTCAAAATCTGTTTCCCCGTCCATAACGGCTGCGGTTTGATGATGGCAGGGATGGGTACAGCGCCGTCCCAATCAGGTACCCAAAGAAGGATGTTCTGAACGAAGTTCCAGTCCAGAAATGTATCCCGCAAAGTGAACTTGCGGACGCCACAAAGCGTATCCTGCACGATCCCCATCACAGGTTTGTTGGCTTGAGGGGAAATGATCTAGAGACCTTTCTTAGTCGAGTTTACTCGATTAATTAACTCTGATAGTTACCTGTCGTGGGACCCATGCGATTTCGCTTAGTTCTGCGCGCGTCTCCTCACTTTGGGGTATACTTGACGGTGTGTCAGCGCAAGATAACTCATCTGAAAAAGTTAAGACTTACTGCATATTCATCTCATCACCATCGAAATCGGCGTTATATGGGGAGGTAACAGATAGGTTGAGACGAAATGCTAGAGTAAAAAATGAGCGCAAGATCTCGCTTGGTGGGATATGAGCTTACTGGAATAAGCCATAATCTTGACTCGATGACTCATCATACTCATCTTGTGCAGGGACGGTTGCCGGTTGAAGAGGACATAGCTGATGGGCTTGATTAGTACCGGAAAGCAGTCAGAAGATGGGTCAGAAGACTCACTCTCCATCCTTGAGATGTCGTTCGACCACCCAGCCATATTGTAGGAAAGCGTCGGCGCGTTTGTTGTAGCGCAGATCAATACGCTCCCCGGTGTCGCGAACAACATACCGGGCGCCTGGGTAAGCCGTGGGCCCATTGCGAACTAGCTCCTGCAGGTACGAGATGTTGTAAGGAGTAACTGCAAATCAACGTTAGTCCACGACGGCGAACTAACAGGGAAAGACAACTAACCCCGCTCCGGATACGTCAGATTCATGGCAATAGTTTTCGGCACACCAACTTCATCCAGATCCAGGTTTGGGTCGCCAGTGATGACCGTGCGAGCGGAGAAGTCGACTCGCTTTCCCATCAAGTTACCACGCAGACGTCCTTCCTTACCCTTCAGCCGAGCACGAATGGCCTTGACGGGACGTCCCGACTTTTGCAGCGCTTGAGGAATGCCTGCGATATCGTTGTCCATGTATGTTGCAACGTGGAACTAAATAAATCGATATAGATGTGCAATGAATCGGTGAGCAGCAATGTCTACTGACCTGCAAAAGCTGCTCGAATTCTGTGATAACGTGCGCGGGCGCGCCCTCAGTTTCACATCGCCGTACATTGACCGATGATTTGATGATATCGCCGAGTTTGTAAGTCAAATCATCTTCGCTGCGCATGGCACCACCATCCACCGCGATACTCGGACGAACGGGGGGCGGCGGGACAGGAAGAACAGTAAGGATCATCCACTCTGGACGGGCATATGCCTCAGAGAGACCAAGGAGTGCGAGGTCCGAGTCCTGCATCTTCTTAAAGACGGTGTATACCTCGGATGCTGTGATGAGACGCTTATCCGGCTGCATCGACTTGGCCTCCTATACTTGCAGGGATCAGCAGTATACTCCATTATCGAGAAAGCCACAACGCACCTCGTCGTCATCCTTTTGCTTCTTGTACTGGACAAAAAGCTTCAGGCCCTCCTTCCTAATTTGCGGTTGTACATGGCCACATCCTCCGTGGCCCTTCTTCACTTCTACATCCTCTCCTTCGTCGCCTTCTTCCTTTGGCTCATCAGCCTCGCAAACAGTCTTGGTTTTGCAATGCGCCCAAACAACAGCCATCCGCGCCTTGGGATCCTTGACATGCCGTATTTTATCGGCGAAATTGGGGTCCGACTTACGGTTGGCAATTAACGAAGCAAATATGGGAAGTAAAGACATCAGCGTGTGCTATTGATATGACCGAATCGACGACACAAAACCACAAAAGCAACACAAGGGGGGGTTCCGATACTAGTGCACTACCAATGACACGCCTCTCGATCTGCTTAACAGCGAGGGCGGTCTGGCCGTTTGTTGTGACAATTTGCCTTGAGCAATAGTCACTTAATCCTTTTTTTCGCACTTCTCGTTCGGCCCCCCTTTTCACCACGCTGCCTCGCGTCCAACCAGCACCGGAGCGTTTAGTGTGCAATGGTCCATAAGCGCGGCGGTCAAGCGACCGAAAACGCGCGCCAGGACCACGCTCGCGCGGGTGGCTGAACGCCCTCGATTTTCGAGGGACGAACGTGGAGCGGGTTTGGGGTTCTCCGAAGAGAGAGCCCCCAGAAAATTGGGATGGTGGGGGTGCGAAACGAGCAGAGGAAAGTGGAAGACGCAAACTCACGATATCGGCCTTAAGCTTCCCGCAATTTACACAAATACACTCCAAGATCTTCTTCGTTTTAATAATGAAGCCTTTAAATGTTTAAGTCCATGAAATGGCAGAATGCTCGGGAGCCACTCACCTGGATGGAAAACAGGCCGCGCAAGCTCAATATGTCCGAAATGACCTGGACACTCTGACATCCCTTCACCACAAGTCTGGCACTTGAAGTTACGGTCGATGGTACCCATTCGAGGATCCATGAGACCTCCCATCTTTGGCTTGTGAGTGCCTTCATCCATGACCTCGGGGTGCTCTATTTTGGCTACCGAGTACGCTTTCTGATGGGTGGAGTGAGTACAAACACGTCTAATAAGACGTTGAAGCCACGCACGATTTCTTCAGGCGATAGGATTCCAAACTGAACTTCCTTGACTTTGCGGATGGGAGCCGCCGAATAGGCGAATTGGTGTCCCAGCATTGTGACGGAGAGAGCGACGAAGACGACAAGATACGAAAAGAGAGAATGGGAGTAGAAAAGTGTCCAAGTAGTGAATTAAACAGGTTATATAGACCGGTTTGTAGGGATAGCAGTGCCTTTGAGGGGTTTCAAGGCTTTTTGGGAGCCTCGTCGTCGTTTTCGAGGAGACACACCAAGAGAGGTCGGAAAAGAACCGGTGAAGCTGTCGAAAGCTGCAACCGAGGACAACAGGAATGCCAGGTATATGTCAAGCAAGAGCTCTGTAGCCGTTGCAAGCAAGAAAATGGTGGCCCGTGGTTGGTGACAACGACGTTGATTGGCAAGCGAGGGCTACAGTCGGGACTTGAATTTTCCGAGTCGCGTCGCAATTGTGGCGGTTCCGACGAAACTGGACTCATGTTCAGCTTGGACTCATCGTTACTCAAGAACACACATCGACACACATAAATCTTATGATCAAAGGTAAGATATGACAATTCACAGTTTTTATTTGTTGAAACTTGAAGGGGGGAGAGCACACAGCGTATGACCTTGAAATTAAGAGCATTAAATGACAGCTCACAGGCGTTGCACAAGCGTGTCCTCAAGTTGCATTGTGTACTCCGCAGCGCTCCATCCTTGCTGTATACATATTACTCCCCTCTATATTAACTTCTGAATCCACGGATCTACCCAAGCCACACGATTTGCAACGCTCCACTCTCGCCGGGACACCACATGTCACCCTCGCCGCCCCCGGGACCTTGTGCAATTGCGGACTGTCAACTTCATACGGACCTCCGTCAATTTTTAATTTCTCGTGATATTTTCCATAAACCCCCAGTACAGTTGGTCGAAGACAAGCTAGGATCATAAGTACTGACCGCGAAGATCATACCGCTACTCCTGTTTATAAGTGTAGCGGACCCACGGGTACTTATCAATAATACCACTCCTCCCGCCGCCAAAGACCGGCTACCACAAGAATATACGGGTATTCCACATATAGATCTGCAAGACCTTTGGCTGCCGGTTCGCCTCGTGCTGCAGGTCCCAAAGCCAAGGCGCTGCGCTCCATCAGATTATATGGCGCTTTCAACAAGAAGGTTAGGTAAGTCGCGCAGCAATATTCATTCGACGCCTCGTGGCCCACTTTAGACTAAACATGTCTAATAATCGCCATCTCCTCACAGCCTTCATCCGGGTCCGCGATCCAAGGCCCGTGCAGCATTCCAGGTGGGCGACAGCAATATTGGTTAGCTAGAACTCGACAGTGGAAATTAGGCACTTAATCGAAGGAAATTTGACAGGCAAAAAAGAGTACCCACCGGAGAACCACTGCTGCAAGCCCTTGTCAAAAATTCTTCCGCGCAGGATCAGGACCTCCTGCATGACAGGGGATCCGGATGTCAGCGTGGCGCCTCGGCCGACTACAGCACAAGTACTGACCTCCCAATAGACGTGCACTGCCTGGCTATCCTTTCCAGCATCGCCGCCCCATTCCTGCGATGGTGGATGGATTAAAATAACAGTCTTGTCGCCTGTAGATAGATCCTCGGCTAATACCCGATAGCTGGCTTCGGTTCTAGCCAAGGGGCCTGCGGGCACGACGAGCTCGAATGAGGAGGTAGGGGTGAATTCGATGGTCGGCTTAGGCATTTGAAGCTGGTGTGTGGCCAATCGAGAATTCGCATATTGATAGCAATCGACTCTTACCAAGCATTTGCTGACTCATTGAAGGATTCGTGGCTGCGTGCCCGAGTTTCACATTTTCACCCGTGTCTGTGAATTACGCAGCCGCCGCCTCCGCCACCCTGAGAATGATGAGTGCTCTCTACCAGTCACCATCAAAGCTGCTCTTATTTGAGGACCACCTCTCTCTCTCTGATATATGCTTTATATACAACGGGGCAGTTCTTCTGGAACGCTCATCTCATTCACGCCGCATCCGCTTTAGCCGCCAACAGTGTCTTGCGATCCTTGTTTTAGTTTGCGTTCCCGTTATTCGGGCCTAAAGTAAGTGGCAGCTCCATCTATAATATCACAGGCGAAGTTATCCCACAGGCAAAGTTATCCTTAAAGCGTGGCCTGCCAGATGTACGAGCGGCTAGGAACCCAATGGGCCGCCTGCGTGATAGCTTTCTTGGCTGTACTGGTAAATGGTTGTTGGGTTGCCCCTACAATCTGAACTGACGCGGCCGTTAGTGTGTTCCAATCCCTTTTATATTCTACAAGTCGGATAGTCGTATCCGTGGCTGGTCTAAACAGTAAGCCGCAACTCTGCTATTACTGTATATGGCTCTTTCCCTGATCACTCATAAAATGCAGCGCGCCTCCGGATCTGCATGACCTTCAGAAGCGCAGGAAGGCTGATCTCGAGGCTGATCTCGAGGCTGACGCAAAAAGAAAACCTCTGGCACAAGATATTACCGAGGCCAGCAAGGGGGAAGACGATGGTACCACCAAGGACGGGAAATCAGGATGATATCTGGCATCTAAATCATGGGAACGCTCCTCTCGTAAGGAATGATAGGTTGTTGTACAAGTAGTGCAAATTTTGGGGGTTCAGAAGAGTGTTACAAAGATGTGTTCAAACGGGACTGTTGCCAAAATAATTATCCAGAACACCGCGAAACAGCCCTTCTCTCCAGGTACTCCCTATCCCCTCCATTACATCGCTTTCTCCAACTTTTCGTTGCACCACAATGCTGGGGACAACAGAATATGCGCGGATGCGACCGCTTTGCACAAGCCATGCAAAAGCTTGATCAATGGCTCGAGAATAAGCAAAAGCAGGATGGCGGAGGTGTAGCAGAAGTCTGCGTGCGCCGGAACGCGATAGAGCGTACGCGTGAGTGCACTTCGGCTTGAAGGATGGATGTAGGCGAGTCATGTTCCTGATAAGCAGATCATATTGAGGAGTATCGGAGTCTGGAGGGTACAAAGCAGGATAATGTGATTCGTTCGACCAGCAATGCCCTACCAAAAACGGTCAGCATTCTGGGAAGGTTACGTTCGCAGAATCCTTCAAGAATTAGCACTGCGCAAGCTTGTATGCTCACCTAGAAATACGGCGTCCCACCCTTTTGGAAGTAACGACCAAATGCCTTCTATCCGGTCATGGATGTCCCATTCCATGTCTACATCGTCTTCCAGTATAATAGACACACGTTCGCCGTGAACATTGATGGCCGTGCTTGTATCCTCCGCAGCCATTCGGACGACAGACAAATGCGATTCCCAAACGGCGACCTTAGCAAGGGTAAGGATCTTGTTATGTGGGAGGTTTGGCGAGTGATCAGGAATTGTATCATCTTCGATAGCGCATGTCAGCGGAATCTCAGAGGACAGTGACGCGCCAGAGTTGTTGCGAGGAGGTGATGCATTTTGAGGGTGTGGGGAATCATGGGAGTCTAAGCTTGTCCATAGCTCTGATCCGGCGCGAGGAATCGGCCCTAGAGTCGACGCAACAGCATTGATATCTTTAGGCCAGCGAAAAGTAGGCTTCTTGGTGAATCCACGACGTCGCCTTACCGTACGCATGATTGCACCCACCACCGGCATCTCTGAGCCCACTGCATCCTCGTAGCTCCACCGAAGACCGAGTGCGCTGAGAAGGTGTCTCATCTGTTCGCGTCGATCGTTGCGAGAAGGGAGCGAGACGACGAAGATCTTTGACGCGATACCGAGACTGTGGGATTGGTTTTCTTTGCTCGAGTCCTTGATCGAATTGAGGAAATTGCCCTCCTTTGCATCAGCGTAATCATTGCCTTCGCCCGGAACTGAGATTGGATCGCGGAAGCTCGCATGTGGTGCTGGTACAGCCCCGCGCTGAAAACCCCGCGCAGTCGAGATACTTAATCCAAGAAATGATACGGTAGTGTATACCAGCGTCGCTAAAAGTGTGAAAGCGACGAAGATAATGGCGAATCGACGGTTGGTCATCGACGTTGATTCGATAATTTCGATCGGGGTATGCGACGTCGAGTGCGTATTACCCACAACCAGTTTGGTCTTGGGGACCAATCAAATCGTCGGTAAAATTGAGTCCTTATGAACAGGATTTGTAGTCCAGGGTGTACAAGGGGATATGTCCGGAGTTGGCTTGATGACGGAAATCAAGGAGAGTTTCAAGTTGGAGATGGCGGTCGAGTTGGTGTGGGAGAATGACCCGGCGCCACCCGGACAAAAATCGTATAAAGAACTCCGAGTCCATTTTTGGTGTGGCTAGGGGAGACTACTCCTAGTCAGGTCAGCGCACCTTCCATTCGTATTCGCGCCAATTTCGCGCTGCAGTACTAATAGTTCTGCGTTGGTTCTGCAGGTCGAATCTGCAGTGTTATCACATCCCCCGTTATAACAGGTAAGTTCGCTAGAACAAGCCCCGTACTAATTACAAAGTCGAGGAAATTAAACCTAACTACAATTTGAAACAGCCAAACAGCATCAAAGTCCAACCCTGATCAGAATAGCGCAGCCGTCGATGCGCCATATCAGCGAGGATCGATTGCATCGTGTTCAGTTACTCGCACAACGTCTTGAGGAGATTGAGATTGCAAGGCGCCAGCTCCTCCTCCAGCTGGAGGTTTTGGCTACAGAGGCAAGAGGAGTACGGTTGGAGCATAACACGTTGCACAATCTGGCTGTCGCGCCGATCTCAGTTCTTTCCGATGACGCACTTGCGATGGTATTCGAGGCGGGTATGCGTCTTGAACAGGAACATGAACATTTTGGACCTCTCGTATCCCATGTCACGCGCCATTGGCGTACCGTTGCTTTATCGACCCCCAAACTTTGGACACGGATTATTTGGAACGGAAAGTCCGCGCCGATGGCCTGGCAGTTTAATTCGAGGACAAACCCAGAGAAATGGAGAGAACGCGCCGTCGCTTTTCTTTCCAGGTCCAAGTCGTTGCCTTTGGACATTTCCATCCTAAACTTCCGTCCACGCGATTTCACGGACCATTTTCTCCAGCTTCTTAGCGAGCACATTGGTCACTGCCGCCAGCTCTGCATAGAGAACGCAGATGTAAGAGATGTAATGCGCGCCCTGACACTCATCACCCGCCAACCCACACCCATCCTAAATTCAATTCATCTGACTGTCGGCGGCGAAAACTTTGTTGGCCAGGAAGAAGAGGATCTGCGCCTTTCATTGCCATCCGGCTCCATGTTCCCCCATTTGACCACTGCGCAGCTCGACGAAACCATTTTCCCTTTCCTATCGTCTTTTAGATCTGTGATCTCCTTGTGCCTCACGGACGTGCATATTTCACACCTTGACGATCAGGAATACGCATCGCTGCGAGAAGGTCTCATGGCCTTAACATCATTGAATCACCTGGAGTTAATGTTGCTGAATGGTTTCGGCCTGGACCAGCGTCATTTGCCCACAGTGCTCCCCACCATCCAATTCTTACATCTGGACGTTGTCGACTGCCCCAGCCATCTCCATTCCGTTATTCAATCTATCCACGCAAAATCATTGACTGTCCTCTCGGTGGACATGGGGGATGAAAAGACATTCGAAGAACTTCCCTATAGTCAACCCGGTTGGGAGCACCAATTCCCGCTACTGCAGCATTTGATCCTTGTCAATGTGCCCGATGAGCCATATTTTGGTGGGATTGCTCTAAGTTCCTCTACCATAAAGCGGTTGACTTTTCAATTCGTGGGGCAGGAATGGGTCGATGATACGTATGATATACTCGCCGCTATGCTCGCCGTTAACCTTGGGAGATATCATCCAGGTGATGGTTCAGGCCCCCGGATATGGTGGCCCGAACTGCAGACCCTTGCAGTATCGGCACCTCTGGCGCCCAGAATGTTGCAAAACATGACCGTCATATGGCAAAATTTACACCGGCAGACTCCGAAACTCATGTTACCCACACACCTGTGTGCCCAGGCGGGTACAGAGGCCATGGAGGAATTGGAAAAAGTGGCCAAAGTGGAGGACTTTACCCTCGATTGGCCGACACCATTCGAGCAGTTCAAATGAACTGCAACCCGTGACTACCTATTCGCCTCACTTCTGCTATATATGTCTTTCGAATAGCTTGGCTTTACACCCATGTCCGTATTAAAAAGATGGTCTACTTATGGTACATATAGTACATAAATTATTTAGAATATGTATACGGGTTGCTTTTGATTCACATTCAACTCGTCGGGAAATTAGGTAGAATTCATGGTAGGTCTGCAATTCAAACATACTTGTCGGCAATGATGAACTAAACACACATATTCATCAACGACACAGGTCAAAATTATGTGCAAGAAATACACAGGAATGCCTGTGTCCGAAATACGCAGAAAACAAACTGGCTACTAAACCCCAAAGAAATCCACGGGTGGGGGAATATGAACAGGAACAGGTTAGGAGGGCAATTCAAGCGCTTTTACAGACTCTAGAGTAGTGCACAATGTGCAGAGAATCCAATGACCTCGCACTCTCGAAGGGAAATTAAGGAAAGAATATATAATTTAAGACATCGCAACATATATACTTATAGGTATGACGGAAGTGAACAAGAGCAGGAGGCCGAGCACGAGGGGAAAGGAGGTGGTGGCGGCTTAGAGATTAGATCGGTAGCTATCTTGATGCCGGTGTGGACTACCTATGAAATTTTTTTATTTCGCAAGTCGACCTGTGGGTTTGTGTTGATTATTGACAAGTGTAGATTTTCCAGGGCAGATATCGAGCTGTGTGTGGCAAAACAACTTTTGTGTCTGGGAAGCCCGTTCCCCAATATCTATTTCGCCATACCAACTAATCAATCCAAACGAATGCACATTGAGTATACACATATTTTTCCTCCTGCGACTAAGCACCGACCCAACAATTTACTGGTGCTAGGCGATGCCGTCCGCCATTTTGCCAAGGATGCGCTCTCTCAGCTTGATCAATTCCATTTGCTCATCGCGAGCTCCTTTCAGTTGCATGCGTGCAAGATGCAGATTCTGGTGTCCGAGAATCAGCAAATCATTCCAGTGAACAAAGGTGCACTCGAACAGGTGGCAGGCCTTGAAACGCGCGGATCTTGGTCCGCTTGGCTTTGATATCCGCCTCTCGTTTCTTGATCCGTTCCTGCTGCGCTGCAAGCTGACTTATGGTGACCGGCGGTTCCTCAACTTGAATCTGAGGCAAAATTAGAACATCTGAAAGACAAGGGAGATGCCTGTGGTCTACCATAAGCGCATCTAGTTCTTTCTTGTACTCCTTCGCCTTCCTGACAAGCGCTTCCTTCTTTCTTTGCATTTCCGCGGTGGATCCCCTTGCGTGCTCCTGCTCGATGCTAGTTTGCCACCTGTTCAGTGTCGTAAGCGAGTATACACCAAAGGCAGAGAATGAACGCCTTGCTTGTTTATCAGCTTTTCCTCGTGTCGACAGCTATCCCGATGGGCCTGAAGCTCCGTCTCGGCACGCTTCAGCTGCAGCGATGCCCGTTTGAGGCTGAGAACCTCGTCAGATAGGCGCATCAGCGCAGCAGAGTAGCTGTATATTTTGAAATGATGAGGATCAACGCCACGAACGTTGGAAGCCAGCCAGCGGATCTACCTAGAGAAGGACAGATCATCGATGCCCAAGATATCGACCACTCTTGTGAGGATTTCCAGCTGCGCTTCTACCTCGGCACTCAGATGTATATTTGAGCACACCCGCATAGCGTAGGTGTCGCCTGATGTTGCGCGCCTCTATGACTGAATGCTGGAGAATACTATCAAGCCTTTATCGGGGACTGACCATGATCTGTGGATGAATATTCATGATCTTCAGGTGGTGTTACGTCCTCGGGGTCTGCATGAGATATGACCATGTTCGTGCCAGCAGAGGAGAAAGCCGAGACGAGGACAACGCGTAACAACGCGTAAATAGATGCAAACAGCTCGTAAGCTCGCGCCCAACTCGCGCCTACTTCCTTACACCTGCTCACCATCGATCATCCCGCCCAAACTCCCCAGTCCAAATGAAGGTCGTCGTAAAGCACTGGCACGCCGTCGCCAGCTGGCGCTGGGACACGGGCGCCGATCAAGCAGCCGGCGAAGAAGACGACGTGTGCGGCATATGCAGGGTGGCGTACGAGGGCTGCTGCCCGAGCTGCAAGATGCCCGGGGACGACTGCCCGCTCAGTGCGTCCTTCCGCTGTCTTTCGCGGAGCTGACCGCCCAATAGCGGCTCGATGCGCAGTATGGGGCGAGTGCACGCACGTCTTCCACATGCACTGTTTGCTGAAGTGGATCGGGACTGCTGCGTCGAAGCAGCAGTGTCCCATGGACCGCAGGACTTGGGGTGAGTTCTGACATTCGCGATCCTGCACTTGTTACTGAGCATCGTCTGTCTGGACAGTTACCGCGGAGAGGAAGGTTGCACCTCCTGCATGAGTCCGAGGCTCTGTGTGCGCTGAACCGATTTGAACACACGCGGCACCGAGCAACATCCTGGAGCACCATCATGCCACTACCCTGCTGAAGCCCGCGGCAAGCGATGGCAAGCGAATTCGAAAGGTGCTGCAGGAGCATACATCGGCAGCTCGACGAAGCTTGAAGGGGCAGGATCATATATGTATCGTTCTTCACTCATACGTTACATGGTAATACATTCGGCGAAGCATCGCCAAGCGACGCTCCGCCGCAGCGAAAGCGAGGGTAACCTAAGCAAAACCTAAGCAAAAGGAGCACATTGGGAGTCGGGAGTCGGTGTCAAATACGAAAAGGACGGAAGCGGTGGTAGTACAGTACAAAGAAACGTGAGGAGTATAACACTGTACGGTCGGGGGATATCAGCAGACAAGAGTATGGGCGGAAGTCCGTGGGTCCTGAGACTTCTACAAACGGTTATGCATATCTAGACAGACGAGGCCATTGCGAGGATATAGGGGGCGTGAAGCGTGAAGAGAATCGTGATGCGCGCGCTGGGGCGCGCGTTCCTTGTTTTATGTACCAGGGCTTTGCTGGTTTTATATTTATTGCTGGTCATAAGCAGGGCCTTGAAGCGAGGCCATCCAGATTCGGGTTTTGTACAAACTGCACGCCGGGTTAGACGACTCGCTGGGCATGCGATACACGAATGACTAACCGGAAGAGTTCCCTGACAAGCTCGCGGAAATCGATCCTCTTCTCGGCGACAAAGTAAAACGTTAATTTGCGCCGATCCCTGCAGAGTAATGAGCACCAGGGAGCGGGAAGAACAGCCACGCGGGACATACCACTGATACTCGGCATCCACGACCTCCATCGGCAGCTTCTTCTGGCGCACCTTGTTCTGGCACAGCTGCAGCGCCTTCAGCTCGTCCTGCGACTTGACCATGAGAAGCCTGCAAAGAACATCAGAATCACACGACGCAGCAGCACCAGCACCACATACTGCGTATCCTGGGCCTGCGCCTTCCCGTATATCATCTTCGGATTGATCTCCTTCTTCGCGCCGGGGGCCGGCCCGCCCCCGCCCGCGCCCCCGCTCCCATTCCCGTCCGGGCTCATGGGCGGCGCGTCCCCGAACCCCGCCCTCGCCTGCTGCTCGCGCTGGAACTGCTCGACCTCCTGCAGCGTGATGCTGTCGTTCACGACCGTGCCCAGGTCCTTCCCGCGGTCCGCCTCGACGAGGACGAGGTCGCCGACGCGGATGTCCGCGGCGGGGTCCGTGCTGTAGAAGAGGTCCGTGCGCCCCGCCTTGAACTCGACGATGCACAGCGGCCACGCGGCGGGCACGCTGTGCAGCGGCACGCCCTTGCCGAGCTCGCTCAGCGGCGCCGCCGCGCCCGCGTCGGACGGGCGGCGCTGCAGCTGCGGCGCGTACTGCGGGCCCTGCTGCGGCGCGATCCCGCGCGGCGCGGACGGCGAGAGCGGGGAGGCGGCGTAGGACGCAGAGCCCGCGCGCGCGGCGCCGTTCGCGTGCGAGGGCGGGAGGTACTGGATGCCCTGCCCGGGGATGAAGCGCGCCGTGAGCTGCTGCTGCTGCTGCGCGCCGTAGCCGGCGTCCGCGCCGAGCAGGTCGAACGGGCTGTTGCTGCTGCGCGTGGGGCTGCCTGCCGAGAGCCCGCTCTCGCTCGGCGAGCCGCGGTGCGGGCGCGCGGGGAAGGAGCTGCCCGCGGGGATGGCGAGGTTGATGGACTGGTACGGCGCGAGGCGCTCCGAGGGCGGGCTGCGCGAGAGCGGCGCGTAGATGGGGAGCGACGCGGGCTGGCTCACGGGGTGGTGCAGCGCGGACGCGGGCCCCGGGCCCTTGCTGTAGTTCAGGTCGAGCATGCCCAGGTCGCCGGCGAGGTCGTCGTCGGAGAGCATGAGCCCGCCGCGCCCGTAGGACTTGGAGGTGAACAGCGCGGGGCGCGCGGGCTCGTCGTCGGCTCCGGGCGCGTTGAAGCCCAGCACCGCGTTGCCCCTGCGCTGCGGCTGCACGACGCTCACGCTGTGGCGCCGGCTCGTCGTCCCGCTCCCGCCGCCGCCGTTCTCGTCGCGGGGCGGGTTCATCCCCGCCCACAGCTCGCGGAACGCGCTGCCCTCGTCCAGCAGGATCGCGCCGACGTCCCGCTGGAACGGGCTCATGTTCGAGACCTCGTTCGCGCCGCCGGTGGAGTACCCGTTGTTGCTCGGCGACACGAAGTTGTTCGAGAGACTGCGCCCGGAGGTGCCGAGGGAGCCATATCGGCTATTCCCCGGCGGCTGGATCTCGCCATACCGCTGCGCGGGCACGTTCAGCGGGTTCGTCGACTCGCCCCACATGCCCACGCCCGCGAACGGGTTCCCGATGTTCCCCGGCCGCGTGGTGGTGGCTAGCGACTGCGAGCGGCTGCGCGTGTCCTGCCCGTACGAGCGGCCGCGCAGCTGGGAGGGCGGCAGATAGCGCTCGTCGTACGTGTCCGGGAAGGCGTCCGATTCGTCGTCCTCAAATGTCGATGGGAACGCGCGCTCGCGCATGGCGGACGAGAACTGGGAGGGGTTGTGGGCGGAGAAAGATGAGCTGCGTCCAGGCACGGATTGCGGCATGGGCCTGGCGTTGGGGTTCAGGCCGGACGAGCTGCGGGCCCAGGGCGATATGGGGCCGCCGCCGCCCAGGCTGGACGGTATGGGGTGCTGCGACGTGGGGCTCATGCCGAATCCTTGCGCATTGCCCTGCGGGGGCTGGCTGGTGGCCCGCGGTTCTGTGGTGTTGATGGGGCTGAGGAATCTGTTTTTGCGATCGTCCTCGTCGTACGGGTAGTGTCCGTTTGAGCCCTGCATGTGCCGCGTGTATGGCCCCCCTTTTCAAGGCCGAGGATGGGAGTCGTGTGGTGGAAAAGAGAGATTTGACTGGACTACTGCCTGGTCGTTCTTTTCGTTTACGGACTGTGTATTTCCATCAGGTCACATCAATGAACGGGGGTGGGCACGTACGTTTAATGGAATTCGTCGGAATGCGATCGTGGGTCAGAATAGGGTTAAATACAGAGGAGATCTAGGAGTGTCTATGGCGGCAGGGAAACTGTTCTAAAGACCCTGGAGGGATGGACGAGACGGAAAAAAGGGAGAGGGAGAGCTAGAGCGACCGCGCTGCTTCAAACTTTCATATTGCGGGGTGACTTTGTGATCAGCTGGTCGCCTAAAGGGGCGCACCTCATGACCCTTCCATTGGTTCCAGCGTGCCACAAGACCGGTGCTGGCATCAAACAACTCTATATTCAAGCAGAGGAATGCGAGACGAGGAGGAGCAGAGATGTAAGAAAGACAGGCAGACATTGCATTTGATTCCAACATGTGCACATCGGCGCTCTGAGAAACTTGACGTGTAACTCAACGTGTAGCAGACTCAAGCTGGCCCAGATGAAGCTTGAGTGGGGATAATTTACCGGGGATTGCGCTCTTTTGTCCCATTTGCGCCCTGGTGCTAAATTAACCGTCGCCCTTTTGCGACCTTTTGACAATATACATGGCACCCTTTGATTTGACCCTAGTACTTGCAGATCGCTCCCATTAATTATCGTTATTTACCTTGTAGCATCTCACAAATGACAATTGAACTAACCAACGTGTAACTCAACGTGTCAAGCATGCGCAGACTCAATTGCACCCCGATGACGATAATAGGCACACGATCAGTATCAGCTGGAACGCATTCAACATTGGCGCCTATACGTCAAATACTATCTCCATCGCCTTGAACGCAGTGTTCCCCGGCCACACCTTGATCGGCACCTCGCACTCGACCGTCTCCACCCGCACATCCACCCACCCGCCGCGCCCGCCCCCAAAGTCCCGCTGCGCCCCGTCCGTGCCCGCCCCGTCCCACAGCCCGTCCCCCTCCTCGTCGCCCTCCTCGTCGTACGCGGGGTCGCCGCCGAGGAACGCCGGCGTGAGGTACTGCCCCCACGTCTGCGCCGCCGCGCGCCCCGCCCCGGGGTCGCGCCGCTCGAGCGGCGCGAGCCCCGCGCACGCCTTCCACGAGGACCCCCACTCGCCGCGCGCGCTGTCGCGCAGCATGCTCTTCACGCGCACGCCCTCCGGCCCGCAGGGCGCCGTGGGCGCGGCGATCGCGACGAGCAGGCACAGGCGCACCTTCCACTCGAGCCCGCCGGGCGTGTCCGCGCTGTTCTGCACGTCGAAGGCGGGCGAGGCGTCCGAGGGGATGTCGAGCGCAAAGGTGGTGCGCAGGGAGGAGAGCACGAACGACGCGTGGTGCTCTGCGAGGACGCGCCGGAGTTTCGGTGCCGAAGGGGGGGCGAGGGAGGAGGGGAGCGATTCGTGCGTCTCTAGGATGGCGGACATCTACAACGCGCATAATGAGAATGTGTTTCGATATAATCGCTTTTGACCCACCGAAAGCACGCGCGCCCGACTTGTGCGCGTATTCACCTCAACAACGCCGAGCACCGTCTCCCCCAGCCTATACGCAGACTTGACAAACGTCAGCTCGGCGACCTTGACCCCATCCTTGTTCACATCGTAAGACGCTGTCAACCCCAGCCGTTCAGCCCAATTCGCCGCTCGGACCGCGCGCAGACTGACCTTTCTTCGGATTCCGCGTCAGGATCTCCACCGCCTCGCGGCACCCGCTCAGGCCGCCCCCGCGCCTATTCTCCTCGTCCTCCTCGTCCTCCCGCTCCTCGTCGTGCTCCCGGCCGAACCCCACCCCGCCCTGCCCGCCCGCCGCGGGGAACGAGGAGAGCAGGCGCTGCGCGTACTCGCGCAGGTCCGCGGGGATGTCCGCGGCGGTGGTGGCGCCAGTGTGCGTCGACGTCTCTGACGAGGCGGCGGAGGCGGGCGGGTATGGCTTCGGCGCGTGCTTCGGCGCTGTGCACTCGCTGACCACCGCCCCCTCGCGCGTCCCCCCCGCGCCCGCCCGCCGCCTCGCAACGGGCCACATCAAGTCATACGGCCGCTGCATTCTGCCCACTACACAATGACAATGCATACGAATCAGCCCACGCTCTACATCTCATTGGCAGAAGCAGATTACGACTCACCAGCGACGTGGTTGTACATCCGTATCGGCATCTTCATCACGCGGCTCACGCTGTTCCGCGCCCCGCCCACGCCGCCCACGCCGCCGATCCCGCCGCTGCCCGCGCGGCACGTGCCGACGACGAACTCGTACGAGAAGCGCAGCGCGCGGCCCTTGAACGTCGGCGGGAGGTTCGGCGGGAGCGGGAGCGTGTACGTGTCTGTCAGATGGGGGTGAAAAGTGAAAATGAGCAGGATGCGCGCGGCAGGGGAGGGAAGAGATACGCACAGCTGCGCGACTCGCCGGGCCGCAGCGCCAGATCCACCGCGAGCATCACCTGGGGCACCTCGAACGTCGGCAGGGGCGCCTCGGGGTCCACCTCCTCCTCCACGCCTGTCCCGAATCCACCCAATCCCAATCCCACCATCCCAATCCCAGGCCGAGCCCCGAGCTGCTCGCATTCGCCGACGGGGGAGGCACAGACCCAGCGGGCGCGGGCCCAGACCCGAACGCGAGCAGGCTCTGCGAGAGCCCGCGCGGGCGCAGCACGGCCGGCCACGACTGCGACGCCGACAGGGGCAGCGAGGGCGTCGACATCGAGGTCAGGCTCGCCGCCGTCGCAGGGAGCTGCGCGTGCGGGTGGGGCGCGGCGGGCGACGAGATGAGCGAGATGAGGCTGCTCGAGAAGCTCGTCGAGCGCCGGTGCGGCCGCGGCGCGCGCCGCGCGTGCAGCGACGACGAGATGTCCATGCTGCCCCCGCCCGCCGCCGTGCGCTTCGAGCCCGCGAGGGCCGCGCGCAGGTGCGAGCCGGCGGGCGCGGGCGCGGGGGTGGCGAGCGCGAGGGACCCCGTGAGCTGCGCGTAGGCGTAGAGGATGAGCTCCTGGTCCGCGTGCGGGCGTGGGCGCGGCGGGGGCGCGGCGGCCTCCGCGATGGGGGGCAGCGCGAGGGAGAACACCGACGTGCTCGGGCTGGGCGGGTACGACGCGGACGCGAGGGTGGAGGGGGACGTCGGCGTGGTCTGCGGGGACTGCGCACCGGCGCGGGGCGGCGGCTGCTGCGGCTGCGGCGGGATGTGGATCTGCGCGTCGAAGACGGACGAGTGCTTGCGCGCGTGCGGGTGGTGCGCGGGGACGGCCTGCGCGCGCGCGTAGGGCAGCGTCTCCAGCGGGGGCGCGTCGTCGTACGCCCGCACGTATATCGGCGGGATCGGTGGCAGCTCGCTCGCGGGCACCGTCGCCGAGACCGAGCGCGCCTTGGCCAGCAGGCGCTTTCTGCTCTCCTCCAGCATGTCGGGGACATCGTCGGGCGGCTGCCTGTTCCCCACGAGCCCCCTCCGTGTGATCCGCACTCCCCCCGCAGTCGCACCGGGCGTGGGTGGTATGGGAGGGACGGCTGTGCGCGGGGTGCCTGGCGACGTTGGCGGGCGTGCAAGGGGCGCTGAGCTCACAGAGTGTGCGCCCCGCTTGTGGGCACGGGAGGACGAGGGGATATGCGTATATGATGGGGACCGGGTGTTCGTGAAGGTGATGGTAGCGGCGAAAGGCTCGCCGGCAAAGTACGCGGACTGGGAGGGGGTGATTGCGACGCGTATTGCAGAGTCGGAGTCGGCATCGGCTGGAGTGGGGTAGGCGGGAGTGCTGCTGTGTGCGAATGCCATGGCTCGGCTGCGTTGGCGTGATTACTGGCACGAATGTCAAGATCTGCTGTAATGTAAAAGTACGTGTTGGGGAATCTCTGGGATAGTCCAGAATTCGGCCAATGTCTCGTGGTGGGAGCGCTCCGGAGGTGATGCAACTCGCGTATAGCCTCCAAATGTCGGTTTTGTGAGTGCGAATACGAAGATCTCGGTGTGCCAAGTGGGATTGTACCTGCTGCCGGTCGTAGGTGAGCTCTGGATCTTGTTTGCCTTGATCAACTTTACAGATAGTCCAGAATGAGAATCCGAGTGCGCAGCCTGCTTAACACGTTGACAAAGCTCCTCCGAATGACAGCAATAGATTCGCTACGCACCAGAGAAGTACAAAGCACACGATGTCAATAACTAACTGAAAACGCGCTGGCAAGCATGTAAGGTCGACTCTGCCGCTGTGGTCTGGGACGGTGAGAAGTTGGGATGAACGTCAGGCGGCGGGGACCTGATCGGCGGCAGGAGCCTATTAGGGGCTATTTTTGCAGGGCGCGAGGAATCACCGTTGGACACTGGCATAGGGAAAGAATCTCTGAGCATTCGTTTCCGCCACTTTAAATTTACCCAGCAAGCACACATGATGATGTGCTGAAAACACGTCGAACTACGTTGGAACTACGGCATTTTCTCAAGATAAATTTATAATTGAATTTAATAGTTAAAATCGAGGCCGATATTTACCTGACACAAAAGTTGTTAAGTTTGAGAGATACCCTACAACACGTAATCACTGGTATGACTTGTAACGCTAGGACTCAGGACCCGATTACAAGGATATCCGGAGTTTACGCAGGTTCGATCAAAATTATCTGGTTTTGCCCTCGGGAGACTAGACCCGATCACAATCGAGTTCCTTGACCAGCGCCATCAGCAAGTGCCTTTTGTTCGAAGGTAATCGACGGTCTTACTCTTACGCGCCGCAATAAAAAGCGATGTAAATTGACATGGTAAAGAACATTTACATTGGCTCTGAGTGAATGTTAATGTGGCAGCTTGGTGGCAGCAGTGGGTGGAACGTTGAAATTTATTACATAATAGCTTCGAGCGGTATGGATTGCTGTTGCTGTGTACACTGCCTCCACGGCACCAGGATATCTGAACATACTGTACTGTCGTATCCTTCTTCTCTCTCTTCCACCATGTCGAATTACAGTCGGGTTTACAGGGCGCGAGAGGCGCTCAACCTGCTCAACCTAGCCAGCGAGATTCCAGCGGACAGCTTTCCTGCGCTCAAGGACGCAGCGACAAGCGCGATATCTATTGTCGACGCAATCACGGTAAGACTCAAGGCTTGAAGGCTGTTACGCGCTCATGAATTGCTCTGGTCTCGGTTAGGATTTCACATCGAACCGTCAGGACTGGGAAAGGTGCGCCCAGTATACCGGAAATGCCGTCGGGAGCGCCGTTTGGTGTCTTGGGGTGCAGGATCCTCCAGAGGGTGATGTTAGGGAGAAGATGGGCGACTTGCTTGAGTGAGTTTCACTGACTCGCGTTGGGATCAAGCGTTGAGCTTCGTGCGAAACCATAGGGTGTTAGAGAATATCAAGGCGAAAATCCACAGATTGCAGCAAGTTCGACCAAGTTGGCTCAGTCGCGTTTGGTATCTCTTGAAGGGTCACCAACTCATCATAACGGATATCAATACTCAATTAAATGCAGTATTGGCGCTTTTCGGCCTCCTAGTACGTTGTCGATTTAATTCCACTAAACTATCGCCGGATTGCCATTCACTTACGCCCACCATTAGCCGGATGCTCGAGTTGAATATCCAGGAATGGAACCCAACCAGCTTCTTGCGAGCGTGATGGAGAGATATGGGGCTAGCCTGGCCGTCGAGCACCCGTCAATCCGCGGCACTGTTAGCGTGGCAGATCAAAACACGTCAACCTCGGATAGCACTGATGAGCTCGCGACAGTACCTGCAACGGTAGCGATTCCAGGCATCGAGCACCCGGCGAGCCACAGCATTGTGAGTGTAGCCAGGCAGATCCCGTCACCTTCGGATGGCGCCAATGAGTGCGCGATACCGCGAACCGTGGTATGCTAATCCCCAATCGAATTTATCTATCTAATGTCGAGAACAAGGTTTTCAACAACATTGGTGCATTGGGCATTGTCAACAATGTAGCTGGTGATTACAATGTACACGGACCAAGCAATGAACAGTTAGGTCAGTACGGGCATACTTCGATTTCGATGAGCCCCTCGCCAAACTAAAGTCATTTTCAGTATTAGATAAACTTGTCTGCGCAGAAGGCGCCTCGTGGGACCAGAAGCTCGTATGCTTGCCTGGCACACGGACGAACATATTGTCCGTAATGCATGCGTGGTCACGCTCCTTTGATGCTCAAAATCTCTTCTGGCTCAATGCCGTGGCGGGTGCCGGAAAAAGCGCCATCGCCCACACCATCGCTCAAACGCTGCACCAAGACGGTCTCCTGGCGTCATCATTCTTTTTCGACCGCAATGATGCTTCCCGTAACACACCTCGACTCCTTGTCACCACCATCGCACGCGATATCGCAGTGCGCTATCCTGCCATCGCCGCGGACATCAGCGCAGCTTTAGAGCAGGAGCCTTCGCTGGCTTCCGCTCCCCTGTCCCGGCAGTTCGAGGCGTTTATATCGGGCCCTTTGCGTCGCCATCCTGTTGGCCATCCCATTGTTGTTGTCATTGATGCTTTGGACGAAACCATCGGTGATGATCCAGACAGCAGCTTACTCGCCATACTCCGCAATGAGGCCTCTCACCTTCCGCCTCAGCTGCGGATCCTCATCACGTCACGACCAACGTGGACTATCGAACGGCACCTCTCTGGGCAGGACCACATCACATCACATTCTATTGATATACATTCACTCGACAATCGACAGGACATCGCAGCTTATATAGACGGGCAGCTACGGGATCCTATACTCCGCTCTGCGATGGGACCTAATTGGCGTGTGGCAGATCAAAACACGTCAACCTCGGATAGCACTGATGAGCTCGCGACAGTACCTGCAACGGTAGCGATTCCAGGCATCGAGCACCCGGCGATCCACAGCATTGTGAGTGTAGCCAGGCAGATCCCGTCACCTTCGGATGGCGCCAATGAGTGCGCGATACCGCGAACCGTGGTATGCCAATCCCCAATCGAATTTATCTATCTAATATCGAGAACAAGGTTTTCAACACCATTGGTACATTGGGCATTGTCAACAATGTAGCTGGTGATTACAATGTATACGGACCAAGCGATGAGCAGTTGGGTCAGTGCTCACATACTTAGATCTTGATGAGCTTCCCCGCCAAACTAAAGCCATTCTCAGTGTTGGATAAACTTGTCTGTGCAGAGGGCGCCTCGTGGGACCCGACGCTCGTATGCTTGCCTGGCACACGCGTGAATATTTTGTCCATGATTCATGCGTGGTCGCGCTCCTTTGATGCTCAGAATCTCTTCTGGCTCAATGCCGTGGCGGGTGCCGGCAAAAGCGCCATCGCCCACACCATCGCTCAAGCGCTGCACAAAGACGGTCTCCTGGCGTCATCATTCTTTTTCGACCGCAATGATGCTTCCCGTAACACACCTCGACTCCTTGTCACCACCATCGCACACGATATCGCAGTGCGCTATCCTGCCATCGCCGCGGACATCAGCGCAGCTTTAGAGCAGGAACCTTCGCTGGCTTCTGCTCCCCTGGCCCGGCAGTTCGAGGCGTTTATATCGGGCCCTTTGCGTCGCCATCCTGTTGGCCATCCCATTGTTGTTGTCATTGATGCTTTGGACGAAACCATCGGTGATGATCCAGACAGCAGCTTACTCGCCATACTCCGCAATGAGGCCTCTCACCTTCCGCCTCAGCTGCGGATCCTCATCACGTCACGACCAACGTGGACTATCGAACGGCACCTCTCTGGGCAGGACCACATAACATCACATTCCATTGATATCCATTCACTCGACAATCGACAGGACATCGCAGCTTATATAGACGCGCAGCTGCGGGATCCTATACTCCGCTCTGCGATGGGACCTAATTGGCCAGATGAGGCGGTGATTGCTAAATTAAAAGTTTTCGCAGAAGGCCTGTTCATTTGGATAGCCACCATTTGCCGCTATCTTCGCAGAGCCTACAAGCCCAGAGCAAAGCTGGATGCGCTGTTGTCAAAATCCATCCCACAAGGCCTTTCCGCGAGCGAGAAAATGAATGTCCTGTATGCATCAATTCTCGAGCTCTGTGCTGACTGGGAAGACGCCGACTTCATCGCGGACTATCATCTTGTGATGGGTGCCATCATGGCAGCCAAAAGGCCTTTGTCGCTGATGGCGCTCAAGGCTTTGCACGGTACCAACCATCCAATGGAACTATCGGCAGATGTTTTATTAGAACGATTCGGATCTGTCCTGGTGGGATTTAAAACCGATCATGAGCCTATTCGCATGTTACACGTGTCCTTCCGCGAATTCATCACGGATAACGCCAATAACGCTCAACACACTCACAAATATTATATATCGGAGAAAGCTCACAGCCAACGGCTCGCAGCACTGTGCCTTCAAACAATGGTTCGCGAATTTTCCGCTGCGGAAATCCACGGCACTGGCTATCTTGAAAGGGATGATGATGACCCACCTGGAATCCCCGAGGTGGCTGGCGTCTCCGAACAGCTTCTGTATAGCTGTGATTCTTGGAATGATCATATCTCCGATGTCACAAAGCCAAGTCCCACCATGGTAGAACACTTGCGGGCATTCTTATTGGACCATACCAGGACGTGGATGGAAGTGGTATCATCCAAAAGTATATTCCTCGGATCACTGGCAGTGTTCTGCTGGTCAAAGGTGAGCTTCCATGAGTTCCGAGCATGAATTATGAACTCATGATTTATAGGACCGCGCACCGGAAATCAGGGAACTGTGTGACAATCAATCTCACGCATCGGCACTGTCCTCGCTTGCGAACCGTCTATCATATGCAGGTCGCATGGAGGAAGCGCTGACGGCGGATCGGGAGGCGGTGAATCTACGCCGTAACCTCGTAGCAGAACGCCCAGCCGTGTTCAACGCTGATCTGGCACATTCCCTCACCAGTCTTTCCATCTCCTTTGCAGCTGTTGGTCGGATGGAGGAGGCACTCACGGTGATTCGGGAGGCGGTGGATCTGCGCCGGACCCTCGCAGCAGAGCGCCCAGCCGTATTCGGGGCTGATCTCGCTTACTCCCTCAATAATCTATCTGCACGCTTGTCAGCTGTTGGTCAGATGGAGGAGGCACTCACGGTGATTCAGGAGGCCGTGGATCTGCGCCGGGCCTTCGCAGCAGAGCGCCCAGCCGCGTTCAATGCTGATCTTGCACATTCCCTCAATAATCTATCTGCCCGCCTGTCAACTGTTGGTCGGATGGAGGAGGCACTCACAGTGATTCAGGAGGCAGTGGATCTGCGCCGTACCCTCGCAGCAGATCGCCCAGCGGTGTTCAATGGTGATCTCGCTTACTCCCTCAATAATCTATCTGCCAGCCTGTCAACTATTAGCCGAACGGAGGAGGCACTCACCGCGGTTGAGGAGGCGGTGGATCTGCGTCGAGCTCTCGCAGCGGAGCGCCCAGCCGTTTTCAATGCTGATCTCGCCCAATCCCTCACCGATTTATCCGTTGACTTCGCAGCTGTTGGTCGGACGGAGGAGGCACTCGCGGCTGTTCAGGAGGCGGTGGATCTGCGCCGTAACCTTGTAGCAGAGCGCCCAGCCGTGTTCAATGCCGATCTTGCACATTCCCTCAATAATCTATCTTCCCACTTGTCAGCTGTTGGTCGGATGGAGGAGGCCCTCACATTGATTCAGGAGGCGGTGGATCTGCGCCGGAACCTCGCAGCAGAGCGCCCAGCTGTGTTCAATGCTGATCTAGCACAGTCCCTCCATAATCTATCTGGCTGCTTGTCAGCTGTTGGTCGGACGGAGGAGGCACTCACTGTGATTCAGGAGGCGGTGATTCTGCGCCGGGCCCTCACAGCAGAGCGCCCAGCCGTGTTCAATGCTGATCTTGCACATTCCCTCACCAATCTTTCCGTCTACTTGCCAGCTGTTGGTAGGATAGAAGAGGCAGTCATGGTGATTCAGGAGGCGGTGGATCTGCGCCGGGCCCTCGCAGCAGAGCACCCAGCCGTGTTCAATGCTGATCTCGCCCAATCCCTTACCAGTCTTTCCATCTCCTTTTCAGCTATTGGTCGGACGGAGGAGGCACTCACGGTGGTTCAAGAGGCGGTGGATCTGCACCGTAGCCTCGCAGCAGAGCACCCAGCCGCATTCAATGCTGATCTTGCACATTCCCTCAATAATCTATCTGCCCGCTTGTCAGCTGTTGGTCGGATGGAGGAGGCACTCGTGGTGATTCAGGAGGCCGTGGATCTGCGCCGGGCCCTCGCAGCAGAGCGCCCAGCCGCATTCAATGCTGATCTTGCTTACTCCCTCAATAATTTATTTGCTAGTTTGTCAATTGCTGGTCGAACAGAGGAGGCACTCGTGGTGGTTCAGGAGGCCGTGGATCTGCGCCGTGCCCTCGCAGCGGAGTGCCCGGCCACATTCAATGCTGATCTTGCTTACTCCCTCAATAATCTATTTGCCAGCTTGTCAACTGTTGGTCGAACGGAGGAGGCACTCAGGGTGATTCAGGAGGCAGTGGATTTGCGCCGGGCCCTCGCAGCGGAGCGCCCAGCCGTTTTCAATGTTGATCTCGCGGACTCCCTCGCCAGTCTATCCATCTACCTGTCAGCTGTTGATCGAATGGACGAGGCACTCATGGCGGGTCAGGAGGCGGTGGATCTGCACCGGGCCCTTGCAGCGGAGCGCCCAGACGTGTTCAATGCTGATCTCGCTTACTCCCTCAATAATCTATTTGCCAGCTTGTCAACTGTTGGTCGAACGGAGGAGGCACTCAGGGTGATTCAGGAGGCCGTGGATGTGCGCCGGGCCCTCGCAGCGGAGCGCCCAGCCATTTTCAATGCTGATCTTCCTGAATCCCTCCACAATTTATCTATTCACTTGGCAGATATTGGTCAAAAGGAGGAGGCGCTGACAGCGATTCAGGAGGCGGTAGACCTGTACCGGACCCTTGCGGCAGAGCAACCGGATTTGTACCACGATGATTTGGCGGACTCGTTGGAAATTCTATCAGATGTAACCAGTAGCATGTGTGGCAGTCGGTCAACGACCCCTCTTGGTAGCGGCGCGCGAGGGTCGGATGAATGAAGAGACACAGTATATGTTTGGTTTATGTTGGGCCCCTGCGAATGCACAATATCATTTGGTTGATTCGATGTATTAGACCAAAATTATGATACCCAAACACCACAACTTCCAATCATATTTAGTCGGACCTTGCTTGCCCATTACCCGGAGAGTTAAGGCATGGAAAAACTCGATTTCAAGACAAGTAAATGGCAGTGACGCAGTCCCACATGCAAGACAGGTAGGTATATAGTATAATGCAAGTCGTAACCTCCCACGGATACTTATGCGCTCCACGTATTCCCGCTGCCCTCCCTCATCTCAGGACCCGCATGTACGGTCCCCGCCGCGCTCCCGCCCTTTAAACTTCCGCCCCCAATCTGCTGCTTTCCAGCCTTCGCAGCATCGGCCTGCTTAAACTGCCTCGATACCAACACCAGTCCTGCGAAATATGCCACTGGGATGAACACGACCCACACGACCCACAGTGTATTCACTTCCCCTCGGCACCTGACTCGTCGTCCACTCCGGGTACTCGTACATGTACATCTTGCGGGCTTGCCAGTAGGTGAGAGTGATCACAAGCAGCCCGGGGGACGCGTACGCGTTGTTCTGCGCGGGCCGGCGGGTGGTGGCCTTGGATTTGAAGAAGTAGATGATAGAGCCGTGAGTAGCTGGACGAGGTAGATGATGAAGAGCGCGATGCCGAGTTTCTAATATACAATAAAACACGGTGTTAGATTGATGGGCGGCACAGAATCGGAAGAGAAAGCGAAAGGAAGAGAGGGAGGGAGAATGAGAGGGGAGGCGGGCTGACCTTGCGCGATACGTATCATCTAGATGCATTGCCTCACTCTCGTCAACAGCGTTGACCCCCCATCGCAACGCCCGCCACGATGATTGGCCCGCTGATGATTGATCACAGCCTGTACAACCGAGTGCCCCACGAACCAGCGTGGTGAACGTGCGCGTCCAGCGTGCAATCAACATCCCCAAGGGAAGGATCCCGAGGAAGCCGATTCTGCAGAGGATACCGTGCTTGACAATCATCATGTCGCGTTTGTGCGCGGGGTCGCCTGCGTCGTCGTGGTTCTCATGCTGGGGGCGTAATACGTTAGCAGGGATTCAGGGAGGGGGGACTGAGATAAATACTAATCTATTAGACGAGACCTGGAGGGTCAAATCGAGGGTGCAAGTGCCCGAGTCGATGTGCTGCATCAACTTCGTCGCATCAGGGGACGGGCCGAACGGGAGCGCGGGAGCGAGTGCCTAGATGACGGGCTGAGGGGTTGGGGGAGATGCAGGAGATGGTGTAGAACCGACGGCTGTGGATGCGAACTGGGTGATAATGTTAATTGTCTGGATAACATCGGTCGGCACCATCTGCTGAGGCAGGGTAAACTCTCAACGGCGTTGGGCATGGTCGCACCAAAGCTCGTGTCGATCCAGCCGAAGGACAAGGACTTGGCCCGGACGTCTGGGCCGATGCAGAAGGGATTTAGGCGTGCGGGGCTTGAGCTCTATAGTCAAAGCTGAGCAAGCGACTAGGATAATATTAAAGACATGAAGGAAAGAATATGAAAAATGAACACCAAAAAGGATATATATATTGTAAATGAAAATGGAGCAAGGGGCCAAAGAGCCAGGTTGCGGGCGCACATATTTACGAAGGATATCCTAGATCATACAGTCATGAACATTTTACGCATATCCATGTCAGTGAACCCGCAAAGCAGCAGCCGATACTAGCAGTGCGATCACTCCTCTGGTTTGACCGCCAGATAACAACGGCAGTCGCGACGCCCAACAGTCACCAGTACGCCGACAGCCGCTCGCGTGCTGGTCAAGTGCTGCAAGAAGGACAAATACGTTAGCTATCCATACAAGAAGTGGAGAGCAAAGAGACAACGCACCATACCCGAGTCCGTGCGGTGTTTGTTCGCGTCCAGGTCCGCATGTCCGTTCGCACACGATGAGTCCGAATCGACAATGGAGTCTGTATCTGCACCTATCAGTCATGAGGGCTTCGTGAACCGAGGGCTCTGGCATCTGGAGCGGCTTGAGCGCCGCCGTATCATCCTTCCTGGGCTCTGAGTTGGTCGACTGAAGGGTCAAGTCGCGGGTGCAAGTGCCCGAATCCATGGGCTGCATCAATGTCGCATCAGGGGACGCGCAGGAAGGGAGCGCGGACGCGAGGGCCCAGATTACGGACTAGGCGGAGGGGTTCAGGGAGATGGAAGAGACGGCGTATACGAAAGCCGGTTTGGATCCAACAGCTGTGTATGAGAACTACGCGATAAGGATATGCATATGGTCAGCCGGGGATAAACACGGGAAAGGAACATTCGCTACGCACGCTGCTCAGTCCATGTCCAAACTCGTCACCCGCGGTGTGCTCACCACATTAGTACTCGGCATCATCGCTCACCACACTCGGCATCACATCCGTCGGCGCCATGCTCTGACTCAGGGTAACATCGGCATTGGGCGTGGGCTAATGGTCGCGCCGAAGCCCATGGCGATCCAAAGGAGGTGAAAGTGGAATTGGGGAAGACATTGGCGGAAATGCACACGAGTGACGAGATGCGCCAAATTCGAGGAGGGCGCGAACACCATGGCTGCTGTAAAAGAAGCGATTGGCGGATGACAGCCGCAGCCATGACGCGACGTGATTGGCCCGGACGTCTCGGCCGATGAAGGCGTGCTGGTTGACTTGAACCAAATTTGAACCGGGTAGACCGGCTGGTTTCAATATCCATTCGCTCACTTCGTCATCTGTAGCGACACATTGCACTCGAGTTCTTCTCCCCAAGTCCGCAAAATACTGTCTACGCCCCACCGACTTGTCAGTCGGCGTTAGTCAGCATCCCCACACTTTGAAAATGCAGTCAGGAGCGTCCATATCGTTCTTCGCTTATCACCAGTGGCCTTTGGCCACACTGTACTCTCCTGACAATGCAACTTGGTCAGACCCTGCCCGAGAATGCCCTATCTGCGCCCAGAGGCTCGCTTTTACTATGTACAATCGGTGTTACTTCAACACCATTCACGGACTTGGGATGCTTGCTCAAGATGTTCGATGGGATTCGATGATAACTATACTCGGTTCTCCTCAGTCTTGGACCTTGGTGTTATCGTTCCCGCAGTGAATACAGCCATTTCTCTCAGGGATGACCCCACTGCGCGAGCGCGAAACAGCACTTCAAGTTCTCTTATCGCCCAAGCCCGAGGCGGGCCCGGATGAGGCGTAGTACCAGCATGTCTCATGTATCCCTACCGGCCAGAAGCACTCTTAGCCTGGCCGCCGAGGCCGTACCCGAACATGTGCTTACACAGTATATACTGATGTGCTCACCCCCAAATCAATCATCTATAGCATATATGATACACCCTTCAAAGTCTGACATAATCGAGACATTGGTTCAAATGCTACAGGGCCATGATCGTCGTGACGCGTCCTGCGTTATGGTCCGCATAGATGATAGGTAATATTTTCTTTGGATATTCAACGACAACCTGAATGTATCTGATGCATGGAATAGATGAGTTTCGAGAGGCGATCCTTAATCGGATGGTGTCATCACCCCCCTTGAGAGGCATGCTTGGAGGTACGTGCCTCGATTCTGGCATGATTCCAGCACTCATTGCAACGCTGCAGAGAAGCGATGCCCTGTCTGCTAATTTACCCCTATTCCGGCTGGCAAATAGAGGCGAAAATTTCATGACCTTCTGAACCGAATCCCAATCAATAGTTTCCAGAGATCCTTCGTAACTGCATCCTTAGCTGCAACGCCGTCGAGTCCCTCGTTGCGATACTCGATGGACCCTATGCACAGCCTATGCACAGGAGGTCACGGCAACGCTTTCCTGGCCTTCTGAAAACGGTATGCATGGCCTGTCATTCCTAATCGCCACTATAACTCCTTCACATAGAAATCGCCGTCGCGGAGAGCTTCAATTCGAATGCTGTCCCAGCATTATTCAACCTTGTGAAAAACAATGAATATGACATCGCAGCATTAATTTCCCTGAGGCAAGTCAGTGCGAAAGAAGGCACTCGCATCGCCATTTTCCTGCATCCCTTTCCAATGTATAACCTGCGTTCTTACTTAGTCTTAGGGGCTGCACGGGCATGTATCGAGTTCAATGGGATTCCAGCGGTTTTGCGTTTGGTAAATGAGTCCCCCTGCGAAGTGCAATCACTCCTGCTGGTGACTGCTGTCATACGTTCACCACATTTGACGTGGTTTAAACACTGGCTGAGATACAAGAGAATAAATACTGGGCACATACAAAGAGAGCAGCTTCGATGCTTATGAAGACGCCGAGGGCGGCTCCGATGAACCTGAAGACGAACAGAGCGGCACGGATGATTCTGAAGACGAAGGGGGTGGCTCTGATGATCCCGATGACGAAGACGAAGAACAATGTGAAGATGTCCTGGAGTAGACACGGGAGATACGCTTGCAATGTAAAGCTTGAAGGCAGCCAATATTGCGCCCATAATTCAATCCAAGGCTGAGTCAAAGTCCAACGAAATATATAAGTTAAGTTGTACGCAAGTAAATGTGCATTGTGCATCACAAAGGGCAATAACTTGGAATCCATTAACAAGCAAAGCAACACCAGCGACTTTGGAATTCGAGGTGAGGACGAGTGTCATCGACGATGTGTGATTCATACCTGAGGTAGAATCTGGCATGGCACATGCATCTCCGATGAGACTATCGTGGCGGTGGGTCTGATGTTGTGCTTCTGGGCGGTGTCCTTGAGTTTCGGCAGGCAGAGGAAGAGGAGGGAGGCCGAGACGACGTTGATGGTAATTGGTAGCAGGAGCCGATACCAGCAGTGCGATCACTACTGTGGGTTGGCACGCTAGAGCACAACGGCAGTACGCCGACAGCCGCTCGCGTGCCGGTCAAGTTCTGCAAAAAGAATGAATATGTGAGCCATTCATCCAAAAAGTGGGGAGCAAAGAGACAACACACCATAACCGAGTCCGCGTAGTGTTTGTTTGCGTCTAGTTCCGCGTGTCCGTTTGCACACGGAGAGTGCTCCGAATCGACGATGGAGTCCATATCTGCACCTGTCAGCCATGAGGACTTCGTGGACCGAGGAATCTGGCGTCTCGAGCCGCTTGACCGCCGCCGTATCATCCTTCCGGGCTCGGAGTTGGTCAACTCCTGCCGTTAGAGCTCCCTGTCACTCAAGTTGTCGGGAAGGGATGTTGTATATGGTCGTGACCTCGTCGTGATCCTTGGCTCTCATGGTCTGCACTTCGCGCGAAATATAGCGAGGACATCTGCGCGTGTTCGAGGTGGTGCGTTTCCGGCGATGTCGTGGTTAGTCAGAATCGGCACTGAGACTTATTGGGCTCGGGGCTGTTGCGAGTCTGCCGCAAAACCCCTTGGACCCCATGCCTATGAACCAAAATCTCGATGTGGCGCCCTGTTGACGCTGGAGTAGCGCCAGCTTTGCAAGGCCCGCGTCGAACTTGCCGGTAGTGTTGCCCAAGTTGGACTTGTTGGACTGCACCTCTGACTTCCGCTCTTCCCTTGCAGATGAGAGGCGTTCCATCTCCGTCGTCCACTCTTCACGGACGGAGGACCACTGGCCTTCGACAGTAAGGATGTCGGTCAGAGATTCGGCCTCAGGCTGCGCTGGTGTAGGCGGTGGCGGTGGGGGCGCTTCAACGACGGACGCGGCTTGCTGGGTGGTTTGAACGAGGCTCGTTGACCTTCGACTCGAGAGCAGAGATGGTGCTGTGGGCGGCGGTGTGCTGTGCTTGAAGGGAGGTGGACAGTTCCAGCGCGGCTTCGAGTTCGTTGGATGGCGCAGTCAGGCGCCCGGTCAAGTCCTGCATTATCACAGTATGCTTCGAGGAGGCTGAGCGCGGTCGACTAGGGTCGCAGTGTTCTCCTTCATCCTCTGGATGTGGCATTCCCAGGTGGGTTGGTTCTGGCGTGCATGGGCGACCCAGCTCTGACCGCAGCCTTCGTCGCCTCCATCCGCTTCATGATGCGCTGCATGCCCCTCGTCGTGCTCGTTGACACGCTCCGGCTCGGGGGGGACCACTGTGCAGATGCGACCGTGGTCGTCGTCGGTCGCGAACTCCTCATCCTCCTCGTCGTTCGACGACCCCTTCAAATCTTCCACCAATAACTTCAACAATGAAACCTCACGCTTAATGGCCTCGTGCTCGGCAAAAACGCCTTCCAGCGCCCGGAATTTGTGGACATGGCTGGCGAGGGAGGACTAGGTGTCGTGGAGCCAGGACTGGAGCTCGTTGATTGGAGGCAGAGTGGCAATCAGCTCTGGGGATGATGACTGGGGGGAGGGTTGCCGTACTGGAGGAAGAGCTTGAGAATAGGCAACAGAATCGGAGTTAGCTCAGCGGCATGTTCACATCGCTATTGAGCCGGATAGCGATCATAGGCGAGTTGGCCATGTTCGCGCCGAAGCCCGGGCGATCAAGCCAAGGGAGTATGTGGGGGTGCACTGGGTGGTGGCATTGAAGAAGACGGCGGAGCTACACGCATGACCAGCCCCCACGACAAGTTTGTCGCGAGAGTCTATAAAGCTGATATTAGATAGGTATACATGGAGAGGACAATGGGCGCACCTAGATGCTGGTCACAGCGCGAAGTAAGCCGAGTGCGAGGATAACATTCAGTCATAGAATGGAAATCTTGCCTGCTGCAGAAGAAGAAGGGCTTAGCCAAAGCGGGCAATATGGAAGGGACAGCTGTGTATGGGGCTTGCGGGCGGGGAAGGAAGACGAAGCATGAGCCAACGAAGGGGAGCGGTGATGCTGATGGCGGCGGACTAGCTGGCAGATTACAGGCGTTTGCAGAAGAATTGGCGGTGGCTGTTCGCCGCGTCGTTTGGCGCATTTTCGCTGCAAATCTCGCGAGAGCGATAACTCTGGAACGCGGGCACATAGCACCATGTATGTTTAGTGAAAATTTACCTATTTTTTGAGGGCTAGACGGCCCCGTCAATTTCGAGCCGATCTGAGGAGAACTGACCGACCCACTTTCCGCCTGTGCTAATTGCAGCATTTGTGATATTGCACTGGAATTAGCGGGCGAACACTCAAAGGGAGGCTCAGTAATTACTTGTATATACATGAGTGATGATGCCCCATGTAGGAATGGGCTAATACTTCAGTGTGCAGTGAGGCCTGCCACTGTGTGTTGCTGTCCGGGCTTTTTCGGTTCTCATCTTGTCATTCACCACATTCATTGCAATACCTTCTACAAGCGCATACCATCTACCTCATATCTATCTAATAGCCAATCACCGGCAGGCAACCCTGCGAAAATCAAAGGCTTTGCGCAACTCCGGCGAACGGAAATCCGCCAAACCTTCGAGCTCCGTGAACCCCGCTCCTGAGGCCAGTACTCCCGCCAAACCGAGGCCTAAGCCGAAACCTCTCAGGAAGTCTACAGCTATAGATGAAGGGCTGATAATGACCTCACGAAGGTCATCCGAGTACGGTTTGCCGCGAGCTATGATGAGAGTAAGGGAATGAGCACCGGATCCTGATCGGGTTGAGACCACACAGCGGCAGGCCTCACTGCACACTGAAGTATTAGCCAATTCCTACATGGGGCATCATCACTCATGTATATACAAGTAATTACTGAGCCTCCCTTTGAGTGTTCGCCCGCTAATTCCAGTGCAATATCACAAATGCTGCAATTAGCACAGGCGGAAAGTGGGTCGGTCAGTTCTCCTCAGATCGGCTCGAAATTGACGGGGCCGTCTAGCCCTCAAAAAATAGGTAAATTTTCACTAAACATACATGGTGCTATGTGCCCGCGTTCCAGAGTCATCGCTCTCGCGAGATTGGCAGCGAAAATGCTCCAAACGACGCGGCGAACAGCCACCGCCAATTCTTCTGCAAACGCCTATAAGCAGATGGAGCGGGTGACTGCAACATGGGGAAAAGAAGAGTGATGACTAATGATGATCGGCGAGCAGGGCTTTCTGGCAATTTGAACAGCTGCAGGGTTGGCTTCCATATTATACCTTCAACAAGCATGCTGCTATGGATACCGCTATTCACGAGCAAGACTAACTCATCGAGGAGCCACCAATGAGCCACAATAATCTGCGAAATTGTACAGCTGCATCGCCTTCCCTCAGACGCCCAAGACCATGCACAGGCAGCGAGGCACCGAGGCATATAGAGGCAGTTCGAATTCTCAGCCCGATGCATTTCGCGTCCTCTTTCTCCTCCGCCATCCGAGACATGCCGCGCCACGGTCTTTCCGGCGGACCACATGCACTCGCTCTCCTCAAGCTGACTAGCGAGATCCCACAAGATAGCTTTCCTGCGCTTGGCAAGGAAGCAGCCACAAGCGCTGTATCCATTATCGAGACAATCACGGTACAATTCAAAGCTTGATGTCCTTCGACGTGCACTTACGGATCACATTCCTGCCGGGCAGACCTTTGCGTCAAATATTAAAGGGAGGTCGAACAAGAAATATAAGGAGGACTGTGCCAGCTGCGTCCAATACGTCGAAAATGCTGTGATAAACGTCATGCGATCTCTTGGATGTCAGGATCCTCCGAGGAATGAAGATGTTAGGGAAAACATGATCAAACTGCTTGAGTGAGTTTCCATCACGTGTGTGTACTCAAGCGTTGAGCTTCATGCGAAATAACAGGGCATTCGAGAAGGTCAAGGGCGAAATCTCCGGACTGCAACAAGCAAGTTTGCTGGGCCGTCTTCCATCTTCCGAAAAGGATCGTCAATCCATCGTGGATATGAAGACGCAAGTTTATGTTACTTTGACGCCTTTCGGCCCACTAGTACGTTTCCAATCCCTCTGCATTGCCGATGTATTGTTTCATAAATACCGTCTTAGCTGGGTCCTGCCAATACACTCAACGGAATGGATGCTCAGCAGCTTCTCGCGAGGATTGTGGAGAGATACCGGTGTACCACAGTCGTCGCGCAGTCTATGAACCGCCGTAGCAAGAGCGTGGCCAATCGAAATCCATCTGATCACGCGAACGAGCTTGCAATAGTGCGATTCGATGGGGCGAGACCAGTCGTCGAACGCTCGCTAAATCACACTGGTAGTGCGAGCGTTGTCGATCAAAATCCTTCGGCCAGCCATGGCGCCAATGAGCCTATGGCACAACCAGTGGTATGTACTTCAATCACAACTCAAATATATATATCTGATATCAATCAAGGTTTTCAATATCATTGGTACATCGGGCACCGTCACGAATGTAGCTGGCGATTACATCACATACGGCCCAGACGATGAGCAGTTAGGTCAGTACATACCCATTTAGATCTCGATGAGCTTCCCCGCCAAACTAAAGCCATTCTCAGTGTTGGATAAACTTGCAGGTGTAGAAGGCGCCTCGTGGGACCCGACGCTCGCATGCTTGCCTGGCACACGCGCAAATATGCTGTCCGTGATCCATGTGTGGTCGCGTTCCTTTGATGCTCAGAATCTCTTCTGGCTCAATGGCGTGGCGGGGGCCGGCAAAAGCGCCATTGCCCACTCCATCGCTCAAGCGCTGCACAACGATGGTCTCCTGGCATCATCGTTCTTTTTCGACCGCAATGATGCTTCCCGTAACACACCTCGACACCTTGTCACCACCATCGCACGCGATATTGCAGTGCGCCACCCCGCCATCGCCGCCGACATCATCGCAGCTTTGGAAGTAGAGCCTACGTTGGCTTCGGCTCCGCTGTCGAGGCAGTTCGAGGCATTTATAGCGGGGCCGCTGCGTCGCCATCCAGTTGATCATCCTATTGTGGTCGTCATTGATGCTTTGGATGAAACCATCACCGATGATTCGGACACCAGCTTACTTTCCATACTCCGCGACGAGGCCTCTCACTTTCCGTCGCAGCTGCGGATTTTTATCACGTCCCGACCAACGTGGATCATCGAACAATACCTCTCTGGCCAGGTCCACATAACATCCCATATCATCAACATACATTCACTCGACAATCAACAGGACATTGCAGCTTACGTAGACGCACAGCTGCGGGACAATGCGATGCTCCTGCGGATGGGACCTTGTTGGCCTGACGAGGCGCTGATTGTTGAATTGAAGGCCCTGGCGGAAGGCCTGTTCATTTGGATTGCTACTATTTGCAGCTATCTTAGCAGCGCCTACAAACCCAGAGCGAAACTGGATGCATTGCTGTCGAAATCCATCCCACAACACCTCCCTGCTGGCAACAAAATGGATGTCTTGTATGCATCCATTCTTGAGCTCTGTGCTGACTGGAAAGACGCCGACTTCCTCGCGGACTATAGTCTTATCATGGGTGCCATCATGGCAGCAAAAAGGCCTTTGTCACTGATGGCGCTCAAGGCTTTGCATGGTACCAACCATCCGATGGAACTATCCGCCAATATTTTACTAGAGCGATTCGGCTCCGTCCTGGTGGGATTTAAAACCGAACATGAACCTATTCGCATGTTGCACGTTTCCTTCCGTGAATTCATCACGAACAACGCCAATAACGCTCAACACACTCGCAAATATTATATATCGGAGAAAGCTCACAGCCAACGGCTCGCAGCACTGTGCCTTCAAACAATGGTTCGTGAATTGTCTGCTGCTGAAATCCATGGCACTGGCTATCTTGAAAGGGATGATGATGACCCACCTGGAATCCCCGAGGTAGCTGGCGTCTCCGAACAGCTTCTGTATAGCTGTGATTCTTGGAATGATCATATCTCCGATGTCACACAGCCAAGTCCCATCATGGTGGAACACTTACGGGCATTCTTATTAGAACATACCACCATGTGGATGGAAGTGGTATCATCGAAAAGTACTTTCCTTGGATTGTTACCCGCGTTCTGCTGGTCAAAGGTGAGCTTCCATGAGTTTCGAGCATGAATTGTGAACTCATCATTTATAGAACCACGCACCGGAAATCAGGGAACTGTGTGATGATCAATCTCAAGCATCGGCACTGTCCTCGCTTGCGAATCGTCTATCGTATGCAGGTCGCCTGGAGGAAGCGTTGACGGCGGAGCAGGAAGCGACGAATCTGCGCCGGGCCCTCGCGGCAGAGCACCCAGCGGTGTTCAATGGCAGTCTCGCAAACTCCCTCACCAATTTATCTGTCTACTTGTCAGATGTTGGTCGGACGGAGGAGGCATTCACAGTGATTCAGGAGGCAGTGGATCTGCACCGAGCCCTCGCAGCAGAGCGCCCAGCCGTGTTCAATGCCAATCTCGCAATCTCCCTCAACAATCTATCCGCAGATCTCTCAGCTGTTGGTCGAATGGAGGAGGCGCTGGCGGCGGTGCAAGAGGCGGTGCATCTGCGCCGGGCCCTCGCTGCAGAGCGCCCAGCCGTGTTCAATGCTGGTCTGGCACAGTCCCTCAACAATCTATCCGCAGATCTCTCAGCTGTTGGTCGAATGGAGGAGGCGCTGGCGGCGGTGCAAGAGGCGGTGCATCTGCGCCGGGCCCTCGCAGCAGAGCGCCCAGCCGTGTTCAATGCTGGTCTGGCACAGTCCCTCAACAATTTATCCATTGACCTCGCAGCTGCTGGCCGAACAGAGGAGGCACTGACAGCGGTTCAGGAGGCGGTGGAACTGCGCAGGGCCCTCGCAGCAGAGCGCCCAGCCGTATTCAATGCTGATCTCGCACAGTCCCTCAATAATCTATCTAGACACTTATCAGCTGTTGGTCGGACGGAGGAGGCACTCATGGCGGCTCAGGAGGCAGTGGATCTGCGCCGGGCCCTCGCAGCAGAGCGCCCAGCCGCGTTCAATGCTGATCTCGCAGAGTCCCTCAATAATCTATCTGCCCGCTTGTCAGCTGTCGGTCGGACGGAGGAGGCACTCACGGTGATTCAGGAGGCAGTGGATCTGCGCCGGGCCCTCGCAGCAGAGCGCCCAGCCGTGTTCAATGCTGATGTCGCACAGTCCCTCAATAATCTATCTAACCGCTTGTCAGCTGTTGGTCGGACGGAGGAGGCACTCACGGTGGCTCAGGAGACGGTGGATCTGCGCCGGGCCCTCGCAGCAGAGCGGCCAGCCGTGTTCAATGCCAATCTCGCAGAGTCCCTCAATAATATATCTAGCCGCTTGTCAGCTGTTGGTCGGACGGAGGAGGCACTCACAGCGGTTCAGGAGGCGGTGGAACTGCGCAGGGCCCTCGCAGCAGAGCGCCCAGCCGTGTTCAATGCTAATCTCGCACATTCTCTCATCAGATTATCTGTCGACCTCGCAGCTGCTGGCCAAATGGAGGAGGCACTGACAGTCGATCGGGAGGCGGTGGATCTGTACCGGGTCCTCGCGAGAGAGCGACCCTCCGTGTTCAATGCTAATCTCGCCCGATCCCTTCACAATCTATCTATGGACCTGTCAGATATTGGTCAAAAAGAGGAGGCACTGATAGTGGTTCAGGAGGCGGCGGGTCTGCGCCGGGCCCTCGCGAGAGAGCGACCAGCCATGTTCAATGCTCCTCTCGCCCACTCACTCTACAATCTATCTAACTACTTGTCAGTTTTTGGTCGAAAGGAGGAGGCACTGACAGTGATTCAAGAGGCGGTTTACCTGTACCGGATCCTCGCGGAAGAACGACCGGCTTTGTACAAAGATGATTTGGCAGACTCGTTGGAAATGCTATCGGACGTAACTAGCAGCATGTGTAGCAGTCGGTCAATAACCCATCTCGGCGGCGAGGCGCGAGGGTCGGATGAATGACGACAGGATGTATTTGGTTTATGTTGGGTCCCTGCGAATGAACAATATCGTTTGATTGATTTCATGTGTGCGATTTCGCAGTAACTATTCACGACAATATCATGATACGCAAGCATCACCATTTCGAATCATATTGACCTTACATCCCACTACCCGGAGAGTTAAGACATGGAACAATTCGATTTAAGATAGATAAATGAGATTACGCGTACGCAGCAAGTGCGTCCACATTGCTAGACAGGTATATGTTATGATGCAATTGTGCATACTCAACTTCACTACGCGCTCCCCGTACTCCCCCTGCGCTCCCTCATCTCAGGACTTGGATGCACGATCCCCGCCGCGCTCCCGCCCCTCAAACATCCGCTCTCAATCTGCTGCTTTCCAGCCTTCGCAGCACCGTCCTACTTAAACTGCCTTGGCACCAACGTCAGCCCCGCGAAATACGCCACCGGAATGAGCACAACCCACACGATCCATAGCCTGTTCACCCCCCTCAGCATCTTGCCCGTCGTCCACTCCGGGTACTCATGCATGTACCCCGCCCTTACTTGCTAGAAGGCGAGGGCGATGGTGCATTATGAGTAGCCCGAGGACGGCGTGCGCGTAGCTTCTGCGCGGGCCGGCGGGTGGTGGTCTTGGATTTGCAGAAATAGATGATGGAGCCGCCCAGTAATGCACAACATGAAGCATGAACAGGGCGATGCCGAATGTCTGCGCGCGATTTCCGTTAGCATGTACGATGAAACGAAAGGAGCAGGGAGGCGGGCTGACCTTGTGCACATCATCCAGACGCGTCGCCTTGCTCTCATCAACGGCATTAATCCCCAGCGCGATGCCTGCCACGATAATGGGCCCGCTCAGCATGACCTGCACCACTGCGTGCCTCGCGAACCGGTGCGTGGTGAATGTCCGTGTCCACTGCGCGATGAGCACGCCGAGGGGGGGAGCCCGACGATGCCGACGGTGCCGAGGATACCGTGGTCGACGATCCTCATTTAGCGTTTGTGCGCGGGGCCGCCTGCGCTGGTCGTCGTGGGGGTCGTGCTAGGGGCGCAACACGTTAGCAGTGGTTCAGGGAGGGGGGATTGAGCCAAATACTGACCTGTTAGACGAGATGGGGAGGGTCAAGTCGAGGTGTGCAAGTGCCTGAATCGACGTGCTGCATCAACTTTGCATCAGGGGACGCGCTGGACGGGAGCGCGGACGCGAGGGCCCATATGATGGGCTGGGCAAAGGGGTTGGGGGAGATGGAGGAGACGGTGTAGAGTCTAGACGAAGGACGGTTGGGATCCGACGGCTGTGGGTGCGAACGGCGCGATGGAGGTGTTCAGCGGGGGATACACGGGAAAGGGACACTCGGTACGCACACATTGCTGTAATCTCAGCATAAACAATCAAAAGTTCCATGATCCTCCGCAATGCAAAACCTGTATTATAAGCAACATCCATGGCGCCCTGCTCAGCCTCCATCCCCACCGCCATACCCTTGCCAGTATCGGTCGCCACGTCTCCTAAATCCATTCCCGCATCGTCATTGCTTTCGTCGGCCTGCAGTGATTATAGGCATCTGCTCCTCCTCCCGCGCGATATAGCACCCCAGCTCCGCACTCCACACGTATCATTGGTGCAAGATCTGTGCCAACACCTCATACGCATGCACATTTGCAAAGGGCACACCCGTCCGCGGATCGAGATATGGCGCGGGGAGGCCAGTCACGGGGCAGGTTTGTGTCGGGCGTGCTAAAGTCAAGTCAGCACTGCTCAATAATGTTATGAACATGAGAGACGCATGCGTACTGGCCGAGCTTTCCCGTTACACACTTTCCGGTCGGCCCAGGGGACGTCCGCACCGAATAGGTCAGCCATAGTCGCCTCCCATGACGGCTTTTCCACCTGGGACTGAGGATGCGGGGTAATGAGCATGGCTTGCCCCAGACGCGGGCAAGAGCACTGGCACCCCTGGTGAACGCCGCGCAATCACGGACGGCGGAGGAGGCAGCCCTGCGCTCGAGGATGCTGCCCTCCTCCGTGTCGAGCGTGCGCGCGAGCAACTCGGGCTGGGAGTATGTCTGCTGTACGAGGGCTCTTGGGAAGAGTAGCCTGCGACCTGCGATGGAGTGGAGGTAAGTTCGTGCGAAAAGGAACTACGACGGAGGGGATGGAACTCACTCGGCGCTGGGCAGCAGCTTTGAGGCGCGAAGCGGTCTCGCCGGCGTTCAGCACGGTATGCCTGCATCTGTTATGCCTCTTCTCGTCGCCCTTCCCTTCCCCTGACCTTTCGTCCTGCTCTTTGTCTTCGCCGGGTTCTTCTCCGCTCCAGGATCCCATATGAATGCAACACGTCGCTTCCCCCGACCAACTGGGCTCTTAAGCTGCGGCTGATGTCGATGCACTAGCTTGGGGTTGGGGGCTGAAAATCGCTTTACTGCGCCCATGCGCAATGGCAGCCGTGCGCTCTACAGGCGACGTCCTTGGTAAGCTCTGAGAGCTTAAGCTCGACGAGCGCGCCTTCCATCCTATCTTATACGTCCATATGTCAGTCGCGTTTGGCGTTTCGGGAATCTGGACAGGTAGAGGCAGGGGGGCGCGCCGTCGGTTTCCGGCTGTACTCCGCTTGGGTCGCCGCGAGACGAGGGGTTCATCGTGTTTTTCGACCATGGTAGTAGGGTATTGGTAGAGGTTGACGGAAGTTGAGAGGGGCAGTGGATGGGAAAGCTGAACACAGGAGCTCGGGAATCCGAATGTAAAAACTGCCATCTTCATCCTCTAAATGCGACATTCCAAGGTGAGTTGGTTCTGGCGTGCGTGGGCGAACCTGCTCTGACCGCCACCTTCGTCGCTCCTCGTCGGCCTCATCGGCTTCATGTTGTGCTGAATGCGCCTCATCGACGTGCACAAGCTCGTGGGGAACCACCGTGCAGATGTTACGGTCGCCGTCTTCGTTCGCAGACTCCTCATCTTCCTCGTCCTTCGACAACCCCCTTCGAGCCTTCCACCGGCGACCTCAGCAATGAAACCTCCCACGTGGTGGCTTCATGCTCCGCAAAAACGTCCTCGAGCGCCCGGACTTTGCCTACGTGACTAGCGAGGGAGGACTAGGTGTCGCGGGGATGGGAATGGAGCTCATTGATTGCAGGTGGAGTGGTAATCAGCTCTGGGGATGATGATTGGGTGGGGGGTGGTCGTACTGGAGGGAGAGCTCGAGAATAGACAACACAGTCAGGGCTAGCTCAGTGTCATGCTCGCATCGCCATTGGGCCAGCTGACGATCATGGGCAAGTTAACCATGTTCACGCCGAAGCCCATGGTAGTCGAGCCAGAGGTGGGATAGCATTGGGAAAGACTACGAGTTACACGCATTACGAGTCTCCTGGTAGCCTCTACGATTAGTTTGTTGTGAGGCCTGCAAGTTGGTGTTAGATAGGTATACATACACGGAGAGGACAATGAGCGCACCTCCAGGCTGGTCGCAGCGCGAACTGCACCGAGTGCGAGGACATGTCACGGAATGGACATCATGGCTGCTGCAGAGGAAGAAGGGCTTAGCGGATGTGTGCGATATGGGGATCGACAGCTGTGCGCGGAGTGCTGGCCGACGGTGATTTCAACGCGGGGAACGTAAACGCCATCGGCTTGGGGGATAGGCGGGAATGCTGCTGCTCGCGAATACCATGGTTCAACTAACCAAGAAGGCGGTGGTAGGTGCACCGTGTATAAAGTCGACCCGTGCTGTTGTGAGAAGGCGAGATGAACGTTAGACGAGACAAGATTGGTGAGCAGGAGCTCATTAGGGGCTATTTTTTGAAACGATTGGACACTGGGATAGCATTGGGCATTCATTAAATTGCTGGTCGTCTGAGATAAGAAGAGGCGTCAAGTACTCTGCCGAAACTGACTGGAATATACAGCGGTTTGCATATTTACGTGGAACGCCCGATTTTTTGACGTCCGTGTGGCGTGGAATCTGTGACTGACACACGCGCCAATCTATGGCCAGCGCGATCCAGCGCGATCCGCCTCCTTATCCCCTCTCCTTTGACCACCCTCCACCTCCTTTATGTACTCAAGTACAATTGAAAGTGCTTGCAGGCAGACCTCGGACGCGTCAATTCGCTGCTTGCAGAGGGCATCATTGCCCTGCCAAGGTGAGTCCAGCCAATCTTGAGCTCTGCTGTGCCGATCTCTGACCCACCCAAAGGTTTCGTGAGCCCCAGCGTGTTTAACTGCATGCTGGTCGTTCCTGGGGGGCTTGAAATTCTATAAAGGCTGTCTAAAGGTGCGTAAATTGTCCTTATCATCTTCTCTCATCCAATCTCTCTCATCCAATCTCTCGCTACTTTCTCCATTCTTTAATATGCTTCCCGCTTCTCGCAACGATCCTATTGATGTGGACTGTCTTCCGCCCGCGTCCGGAGCTGAATGGATTATTCACAGTCCCCTACTTCCCGTACAGCTGCAAAACCTTTGACACCAAGCTCTTGGATACGCGCTGCTTGGCAGCAATCTCCCGCATAGTCATTTTCTCTTCAAAGTAGTCTAGAATAATGTTTTCTTCAAAGTGATCTGTTCAGCTATGGCGCGACCCATTTTGCGAGTATGATGAAGGTAAGACGATAAGATAAGCTAATGTGACATCTGGTCACAGATTCCACGCCACACGGACGTTTTGCCGCGTTGTCAAAAAATCGGGCGTTCCACGTAAATATGCAAACCGCTGTAATATAATTGGGGAGGTCGAGCATCCAAAGAGTCATTGTGGCCGAACCACTCGATCTTGAAATAACTTCAAGTTGACTTCAAGTTATAATTAGATCTTGCTCAGTGACCATATGACATCAGCATGTCTCCTTTGCTACAGAGGTTTTCAAGGGACCATGATAGAAATTAGCGAGCGCGACGCAGAAAGGAGAGACTGATACCAGTACTAGTGCTGGCAGCGGATGTCCTGGCCCCCCACCTTGAAGTTGCGTGGTGTCGATGTCATCTGGCATCTTCTGGCATCCAATCAGACCCGCCGCAGCTTGGAGTACAGGTACATTTATCGACCCACTGCAGAGATTCGCGAAGATCACACAAATATCCCCCACCATTTCTAGCAATAATAACCATAAGATTGAACTCAAAACGTGAATAGGTGGTAAGGACCGCTCAGGCTTGAGCTTGAGCCAAAGTCCCGTCCTCTTCTTTATAGCGCAAGGTAATAAGTAGGTCAAAAGGTGGACATGCTATTTAGATTAGGACTGATGTTTGTTAAATATGCAGTGACACAGGTATAGCACAATCATCAGACAGGCGGAAGGAGCTTCGATGCAGCCATCAGCCCCCAAGCTTCCTTATATGCCGCCATCAGATCCATCTCCTCCTGGAATCCCAACTCGCGGGCCTTGGAGGTATCATACTCCCTGTCGATAGGAATAGTCAGGATCACCAAGAAGTCCCACCCCACTGTCTCAATCACGCCCGTCTGCAGCCCATGCTCCGTCTCTAGGACTCCCCACTCAGCGCGGTGTGCACGCACCCACGCGGCTACGTCAATTCCCTCGTCCGCCGCAGGCGGAGCCCCCACGAGTTCAAACTGCGCCGCGAGCAGAGGCCACTTGTGCGCGTACGAGCTGGGCGACGTTCCGATGTTGTATACCTGCTCATGCGTCTCCCCGCCCCGCAGGCTCGCGAAGATCTGGAAGCGCGCAGCCGCGCCCATGGGCGTCTCGGTGTGCGTGCGTTCATACGCGGCCTTCGGCCCTGGGAAGGGGATAGTCGCGCCGGGGCCGTGGACGGCGCGCCAGAGGGCGAAGAAGACGCCGAGCGGGAGCGCGATGTTCATGGCAGTCGAGGTAGGGGCGAAGCCAACGATGGCGTCTGGGCGGATTTCTGTCCATTTCCAGGACGAGCCGCGAGCGTGGGCAGCCAAGATGTCGACTTGGCGGTAGTAGAAGATTTGTGAGGCGATGGAGGGGTCTTGGACCCGGGGGAGGCTCTCTTTCCACGGAGTGGGTGGAATCGGGACTTTGGGGAAGTGCTCGATTCCGTAAACCTTGAGGATATTTAGTCAGGGATGAGGTGGAGATAATGTCACATGGATGCCCGCTCACCTTGCCGCCAGTTTGAAGAGTAACATGTTCCAGGCGTGGAGAGAGTGCCTTGAGTGCAAGGACGGCGCTGTCCACGAGCTGGGCGTTGACATCCACCAGCGTCTTCCCTTGTCCGGGTGAATGAACATAGGCTGGTTTTATCATTAGTAGGATCCCATAAGATAATACGTGGAATGCTCACCATAAAGATAGGCATGTGTGATTTCCACGATATGCGGTACGCGCTCCTGCAACGTCGCAATGATACTCTCCAACGATCCCGTCAGGTCCACCCCAGACACCAAGCGGAGGCGGGCATCGGCAGGCAGACCAGCTTCTTCCACTGTGAGTGGGCGGTTGGTGATGCCTGTGACGCTGCCGAACGTCGTCGGGGTGGGATACTGGAGGAGTTCTTTAACGACGCGCCAGCCGCTGATGCCAGAGGCACCAAATACGATTGCATGCTTCTGAGGGAAGGCCATTATAGTCTAGTGTTGTAGTTGCAGTAGAATGGGGATTGATGTCGAAATGTACTGCTATTCCACTGCATTTAAGTCATCCTCAGCGTCATACATCCTCGAGCGCTCTAACGCGCTCGGGCATCTGGCAGGCTCGGGCGCCGAAAGCTCCATGGCCGGTGTCACCGTAGTGCATGGTGGGCATCCTCGTACACACCATTAGGTAGACGTGCGGAGATCCCGCTTGTCGCCGTCGGTCTTGCGGAGTAAACCCGCTTTTCTAATGATTACATATGCAATCCGTCCGCTTTTCTCTGTTAGCTGTGTCCAAAAGAGTTGACTGAGTCCTCGGCGGACAGAAAATCCGCCGCGAGGCCGGCTTTGTTTCCTGGGGTGACGCGTCTGCCAAGTCATCGGCATTACCTCCGTCGGCGCCATCCGCTGACTCTGCGTCACGCTCTCATCGCTGATCATGGGCAAGTTAGCCATGGTCGCGTCGAAGCCTATGGCGATCCATCCAGGGACGAGACCCAGACCGATGCAGTTGCATGTGCGAGGCGTCACATATTATTGCCTCCGAACTCGGCTGTTGCGAGTCCTTGTCAAGTGCAGCGAGTACGAGTTCACGCCTAAAGCTCGCGACGGTGGAGGACCAGGCGGATGGAGGGGACATGAGGCAGGAGAACAGCAGGAGTCATGTTGTAAGAGGAGAGAGGCGAACAAGCAGAAGCCTGCGCGGGATCACGCCACAGAAGCTTTCGGTCTTCGTTCGAGACTTGTTGGCGGTCGCCCTCCAATTCGAAATGTATTGCGAGTGGCATCGCTATACTCTGAGCAGAAACAATGCAAAGTTCCGTGGCCATCCGCACCGCAAAACAAGTTATATCCATAACATCCTGCTCACCCTCCATCTCCGCCGCCCTAACGATGTAGGCATCTGTCCCCACTCCGCGCGATGTAGCGCCCCAGCCTCTCGCTCTACACATACTTGTGATTCAAGATCTGGGTCAACATCTCATGCGCACACGCATTCGCAAAGGGCACACCCGTCCATGGACCAAGATATGGCGCGGGGAGGCCAGTCACGGGGCAGGTTTGACGGGAGCGCTAAAGTCAAGTCAGCACTAATCAATAATGTGACGAGCACGAGAGACACATACGTACTGGTCGAGCTTTCCCGCTATACACTTTCAGATCGGCCCAGGGGACGTCCGCACCCAGGTCAGCCATCATCGCCTCCCATGACGGGTATTCCGCCTGGGGCGGAGGATATGGGGTAATGTGCATAGCTTGCCCCAGACGCGGGGGAGAGAATTAGCACCCACGGCGGACGCTGCGCAGTCGCGGGCGGCAGAGGGCTCTGCAGGTATAGGCGCAGACACGCACAACTCCTCCGCACTACTGATCTAGTGCAGCTTCGGTCACTCAAGTCCAGATGACGCCCACAAGCTGCCACTTCTCCTCCGCCGCGAGGTAGCCTCTTTTCTTGAAGATGCTGCGCTCGTCCGTGTCGAGCGCGCGCGCGAGGAGCTCGAATTGGGTGTAGGTCTGCTGCACGAGGACAATTTCTTAGGGAGAGTAGGCTGTGATCGAATGGAGGTAAGCTCATGCGAAAGTGACATACGGTGGGGGGAATGGGACTCACTCGGCGCTGGACAGTAGCTTTGAGTCGCGAAGCAGTCCTGCTGGTGTTCAGCGCGGTATGCGTGCCTCTGCTATGCCACTTTTCGTCGCCCTTCCCCTTCCCTTCCTCTGGCCTTTCGTCCCGCCCTTTGCCTTCGCCGGGCACTTCTCCGCCGCAGATCTCGCGCGAATGCAACATGTCGCTTCTCCCTTCCAAGCGCGGGTGATGAGGACGCCTCAGTTTGGACTCAGTTTTGTGGGTAAAGTCGCCTTGTTGCGCTCATGCGCGATGGCAGTCGTACGCTCTACAGGCGATGTCCTTGGTCAGATCTTCGAGCCCTAGCTCGGCGAAGGCGGTTTCCACCCTATCCCATACGTTCATTTGTCAGTTATCTTTGGTATTTCGGGAATCTGAACAGGTAGAGGTAGGGGGACGCACCGGTTTCCGGCTGTACTCCGATTGGGTCGCCGCGAGACGAGGGTTTCTTCGCATTCTTCGTCCATGGTAGTATAAGGGTATTTGGTAGGCGTTGACGCGGTTGAGAGGGGCAGTGGACGGGAAAGGAGGCCAGGAGCTTGGGAATCTGAATGCAGAAAGAGCAGTATAAGATACACGACGTCAATGGATAGCTGAGAGCGCGCTGCGATGCAGATAATATTAAGTCGGGCAACTGGCAGCCTCTGCGGTCGCCGCTGGTCGGTGATATTGAGAAGTTGTGATGGACGTTGGATAAACGCTGGTAAACGTCAGAGGTCTGCAGCCACAGTGCTGTAAACAGGAAAGCCTATTACATAATGATAGGGGCTATTTTACCGGGATTCAATTTGGATTCGACGTTCCATACGATTTCTTGTACTTCTCAGCTTCACCGGTGCCACAAAACTTAAGAAAGCATGTACACTTGCATTTACCGATCGTTCACGACGAAGACTTGAATCAAGAAGCCACATGTGAATCGATCTGTGCAGCGGGACCCAAGCCGGTTCCGCTGCCCGGGCCCCGCATCGCATTTCGCAGACGCCCAAGACCACGCGCAGGCAGCGAGGCACTTGGGAAGCGTAGACACCTAGCATCTTTCATTTACGGCGCCTCTCATCTTTCACGATTGCGTACTCCTTGTCTGTCTCTGCCATCATGTCGCTACCTGAACGTTTTCCCGGCAACCCAGATGTACTCTCCCTGATCAAGCTGGCTAGTGAGATCCCACCAGACAGCTTCCCTGTGCTCAGGGACGCAGCAGCGAGCTCTTTATCTATTGTCGAGGCAATGACGGTATGCTTCAAACCCACATATGACAATGCGTGCTCATGTATCCCATTTTTCTCGCCCAGGACTTCACATCAAATGGCGGGGATTGGGAAAGCTGCGCCCAATATATTGGAAGCGCTGTCGAAAGCGTCATATGGGTCCTTGGGACGCAGGATCCTCCAGAGGGTGATGTTGGGGAGAAGATGGGCGACTTGCTTGAGTGAGTTTCATTGACTTGCGTGGGAATCAAGCGTTGAGCTTCGCGCGAAACCATAGGGTGCTAGAGAAGATCAAGGCCAAAATCCGCAGATTGCAGCAAGTGCGACCAAGTTGGCTCAATCGCGTTTGGTATCTCTTGAAGGGTCACCAACACATCATCGCGGATATCAAGACTCAATTAAATGCAGTATTGGTGCTTTTCGGCCTCCTAGTACGTTGTCGATTTAATTCCACTAAACTATCGCTGGATTGCCTTTCACTTACGCCCGCCATTAGCCGGAGGCTGGAGTTGAATATTCAGGACCGAACCCCAAACAGCTTCTTGCGAGAGTGATGGAGAGATATGGGGCTAGCCTGGTCGCCGAGCACCTGTCAATCCACGGCACTGCCAGTGTGGCCAATCAAAACACTTCGACCTCCCATAGCACCAATGACATTGCGACAATACAAGTTATGGTAGCCAGTCCAGTCGTCGAGCACCCACTGAACCGCGGCAATGTGAGTGTAGCCCCACAGCCTTCACCTTCGGATTGCGGAAATGAGGGCGCGATAGCACAAGCCGTGGTACGTCAATATCAATCATCCATCGAAAATATCCATCTGATATCGAACAAGGTTTTCAACACTACAGCTACATCGGGGGCCATTGTCACGAATGTAGCCGGCGATTACAATACATACGGGCCAAGCGACGAGCAGTTAGGTCAGTGCACACCTACTTGATCTCGATGAGCTTCCCCCAGAACTAAAGCTGTTCTCAGTGTTGGATAAACTTGTCTGTGCAGAGGGCGCCTCGTGGGACCCGAAGCTCGTATGCTTGCCTGGCACACGCGCTAATATCCTGTCCGTGATCCATGCGTGGTCGCGCTCCTTTGATGCTCATAATCTCTTCTGGCTCAATGCCGTGGCGGGTGCCGGCAAAAGTGCCATCGCTCACACCATCGCTCAAGCGCTGCACAGCGACGGTCTCCTGGCATCATCATTCTTTTTCGACCGCAACGATGCTGCCCGTAACACACCTCGACTCCTTGTCACCACCATCGCACGCGATATCGCAGTGCGCCACCCCGCCATCGCCGCGGACATCGCCGCCGCTTTAGAAGAGGAGCCTTCGCTGGCTTCGGCTCCCCTGTCGAGGCAGTTCGAGGCATTTATGGCGGGCCCGCTACGTCGCCATCCAGTTAACCATCCTATTGTCGTTGTCATTGACGCTTTGGACGAAGCCATCAGTGACGATTCAGACACCGGCTTACTTGCCATATTCCGAGACGAGGCCTCTCACCTCCCGCCGCAGCTGCGGTTTCTCATCACGGCACGACCGACGTGGATAATCGAACAGCACCTCTCTGGACAGGACCACATAACATCGCATTCCATTGATATCCATTCGCGCGACAATCAACATGACATTGCAGCTTATGTGGACGCGCAGCTGCGGGACAAGGGGACGTGCTTGAAGATGGGACCTTCTTGGCCTGACGAGGCGCTGATCATTGAATTAAAGGCCTTAGCGGAGGGCCTGTTCATTTGGATAGCTACCATTTGCAGCTATCTTCGCAGCGCCTACAAGCCCAGAGCAAAACTGGATGCATTGCTCTCTAAATCCATCCCACAAGGCCTCCCCGCTAGCAAGAAAATGGATCTTTTATATGCATCCATTCTCGAGCTCTGTGGTGACTGGGGGGACGCCGACTTCCTCAAGGACTATGATCTTGTGATGGGTGCCATCATGGCAGCGAAAAGGCCGTTGTCGCTGATTGCGCTTAAGGCTTTGCATGGTGCCCACCATCCGATGGAACTATCTGCAAATGTTTTATTGGAAAGATTCGGATCGGTCCTGGTGGGATTTAAAACTGATCATGAACCCATCCGCATGCTGCACGTTTCCTTCCGTGAATTCATCACCAGTAACGCCAATAACACTCAACACACTCACAAATATTATATATTGGAGAAAGCTCACAGCCAACGGCTCGCAGAGTTGTGCTTTCAAACAATGGTTCGCGAATTTTCCACTGTGGAAATTCACGGCACTGGCTATCTTAAAATGGATGCCGATGACCTACCTGGAATCCCCGAGGTGGCTGGCGTCTCCGAACAGCTTCTGTATAGCTGCGAGGCTTGGAATGTCCATATCTTCGATGTCACAAAGCCAAGTCCCGTCATGGTGGAACACTTACGGGCATTCTTATTGGATCATACCACCACTTGGATGGAAGTGATATCATCCAAAAGTACATTCCTTGGATTGTTATCGGCTCTCTGTTGGTCGGAGGTGAGCTTCCATGGGTCTGGAGCATGAATTGTGAACTCATCATCTACAGGATCACGCACCGGAAATCAGAAAACTTTGTGATGATGGATCACAAGCATCGGCACTGTCCTCGCTTTCGTATCGACTATCATATGCAGGTCGCCTGGAGGAAGCGCTGACAGCAGGTCAAGAGGCAGTGGATATGCGCCGGGCCCTCGCAGCAGAGCGCCCAGCCGTGTTCAATGCTGTTCTCGCCCAATCCCTCACCAATTTATCCGTTGACCTCATAGCTACTGGCCGAACGGAGGAGGCACTCACTGCGAATCAGGAGGCGGTGGATCTGCACCGGGCCCTCGCAGCAGAGAGCCCAGCTATGTTCAATGCTGATCTCGCACAGTCCCTCAATAATCTATCTTCCCGCTTGTCAGCTGTTGGTCGGACGGAGGAGGCTCTCACTGTGATTCAGGAGGCGGTGGATCTGCGCCGGGCCCTCGCAGCAGAGCGCCCAGCCGTGTTCAATGCCAATCTCGCGGAGTCCCTCAATAATCTATCTTCCCGCTTGTCAGCTGTTGGTCGGACGGAGGAGGCACTCACTGCAATTCAGGAGGCGGTGGATCTGCGCCGGGCCCTCGCAGCAGAGCGCCCAGCCATGTTCAATGGTGATCTCGCAGACTCCCTCATTAATTTAGCTCAATACCTCTCAGCTACTGGCCGAACGGAGGAGGCACTCACTGTGAATCAGGAGGCGGTGGATCTGCACCGGGCCCTCGCAGCAGAGCGCCCAGCTGTGTTCTATGCTAATCTCGCCGTCTCCCTCAGTAATCGATCTGCCCACTTGTCAGCTGTTGGTCGGACGGAGGAGGCAATCACTGCAAGTCAGGAGGCGGTGGATCTGCACCGGGCCCTCGCAGTAGAGCGCCCAGCCGTGTTCAATGTCTCTCTCGCAGGGTCCCTCAAAACTTTATCTATCGACCTCGCAGCTGCTGGCCGATCAGAGGAGGCACTCGCGGCAAGTCAGGAGGTGGTGGATATGCGCCGTGCCCTTGCAGCGGAACGCCCAGCCGTGTTCAATGCTCCTCTCGCCCGATCCCTCATCAATTTATCCGCTGACCTCGCAGCTGCTGGTCGGACGGAGGAGGCACTCGCAGCGGTTCAGGAGGCAGTGAATCTGCTCCGGGCCCTCGCCGCAGAGCGCCCAGCCGTGTTCAATGCTGATCTAGCAAACTCCCTCTCCAGTTTATCCGTCGAACTCACAGCTGCTGGTCGGACGGAGGAGGCACTCACGGCGGGTCAGGAGGCGGCAGATCTGCGCCGGGCCCTCGCAGCAGAGCGCCCAGCCGTGTTCAATGCTCCTCTCGCCCGATCACTCTACAATCTATCTTTTTACTTGTCAGATATTGGTCAAAAGGAGGAGACGCTGACAGCGGTTCAAGAGGCGGTAGACCTGTACCGGACCCTCGCGGAAGAACGGCCGGCTTTGTACAACGATGATTTGGCGAGATCGTTGAAAAGGTTGTCGACTATAACTAGCAGCATGGGTAGCAGTCAAAGACCCCTCGGGGGCGACGCGCGATGGTCGGATAAATGAAGATACATGATATGTTGGGGTTTACGTTGGGCCTCTGCGAATACACAATATCATTTGATTGATTTCATGTGTGCGATTTTGTAGTGGAAGTACCACAATTTGGAATCGTATCTGGTATCTTACTTGCCCACCAACCCGGGAGTCAAGACACAGAAAAAATCGATTTAAGATAGGTAAATGAGAGTACGCGCAGGTACGCAGTCCGGAACTTAAAGCAGGTAGTTATTATGTTACAAGATCGCGCCCCTCCCACCAAGACTTACGCGATCCCCGAGCACCCATCCCCCATCTTAGGGCCCGGATGCACGAGCCCCGCCGTGCTCCTCCCGTCCAAATCCCCGCCCCCATCCCAATCTGCTGCTTCCCCTCCCTCCCCTTCACAAGAGAATCCTGCTTACGCTGCTGCACTAACACGAGCCCCGCGAGGTAGAACATGGGGATCAATACCTCCCTATGATCCACGGCGTATTGACACCCATCGGCACCTTGCACGTCGTCCACTCCGGGTACTCCTGCAAGGACCCCGTCCATAACTGGCAGAATGCAAGGGTGACGATGAGCAACCCGAGGAGCGCATGGGCGTAGTTTTGCGCGGGGCGGTGGGTGGCGGTCTTATATTTGAATAAGTGATGATGGAGCCGCCCAGCAATTGCACGAGGCAGAGCACGAAGAGGGTGATGCCGAGTTTCTATGATAAATTCCACAGGGTGTTAGAATTGGTGGGCGGCACAGAATCGGATGGACGCGGTAGGATGGAGGAGGAAGGGAGGCGGGCTGACCTTGTGCGTACTATCCAGAGGCATCCCTATGCTTTCACCAACTGCATCAATCCCCAGCGCGATACTCGCGACAATAACCGGCCCGCTCAACACAGCCTGCGCGACCGCGTTCCCGCGAACCACTGCGTCGTGAACATGCGCTTCCACCGCGCGATCAGCACGCCGAGGGGGAGCTGACGATGCCGTGGCCGACGATCATCGTCGAGGGTTTGTGCTCGACGTCGCCTGTGCTGGTTGTCGTCGGGATCGTGCTTGGGGCGTAACAGGTTAGCAGGGGTCCAGGGAGGAGGGACTGAGACAAATACTGACATATTAGACGAAACGGGGAGGGTCAAGTCGACGGTGAATGTCCCGAGTCGACGTGCTGCATCAACGTCGCATTGGGGGACGCGCCGGATGGGAGCGCGGACACGAGGGCCCAGATGACGGGTTGCGCGGAGGAGTTGGGGGAGATGGAGGAGACGGTGTACACGAAGGACGGTTTGGCGCTGACGGCTGTGGATGCGAATTGTGCGATGGAGATGATGGCCGGTCGGGGATGCACACGGGAATGGGACACTTGCTGCACACGCTTCTCAGGCCATGGGGATCCAGAGGAGGTGAAGGTGATGTATTGGGTGATGGAGTTGGGGAAGACGTCTAGTCGTCAGTCAACGACGCGACGTGATTGGGCCGGACGTCTCGGCCGATGTGTTGGTTTGAGCCGGATTCTTGCGGCAGACCGGCCCGCCGCTTTCAATGGCTTCCCGCCACGACACATCTCAGCATTCGAGGTCTTCTCCCCCAACCAAGTCCGAAAAATACTATCTACCATCAGCGCCTGTCCATCCTACCGCGACTGTAAGCATTGGTCAGCATTCCCACAATTTGAAAACACAGTCGGGAACGTCCAACACGTTATTCCTCGCCCATCATGCATCACCGGTGGCCTTTGGCCACACTGTACTCTCCTGACCGATATAACTCGCTCAGACCCTTGCCAAGAGCTCCCTATCTGCGCACAGAGGCTCACTTATACTGTGTACGATCTTACTTCAGCATGGACTTGGGATGCTTTCCCACAATGTTCGACCAATGCGTGGGCGCTTCAAGCTTTCTTATCGCCCAAACCCGAGGCGGGGGACAATGCATACCCGCAATTCTCACCCATCCCTACCTGCCAGAAGCACACTTAGCCTGGCCGCCGAGGCCGTACCTGAACCTGCGCTTATACAGTATATGCTGGTACACTCACTCTCAAAAAGGACGCCCCAGGCCTCCTCCGTGGCCTCGTTCGGCCAGTTCTTTGGAGGAACCGTCGGTCTCGATGTTGCGGAGCCAGTGTTTCATCCGAGCTGACCAAGAACCTGCTCAAATATGCGCCGCTTGCACCCGCAGCGCGTGATCGCGAAGGAGTCGCCTATTGCCATCCACAGATATTTCGGCGGAGCTGATCACAGGTGTTGTATTGTTGCACTGCGAGAGTCTGAAGGTTGTGTTCATCGTCTGTGTGCCTATAGGTCAGTCCGTTCCTTTTGAATAGCCGGACATAACATGTGCTGATAGAGCCACCCTCTTGCTATACTCGGTCTGGTGTCAGTACCGTTCATCCAGAACATCAAGATCGAGAAGATGACGCCAAAAGCCTGACGCCGACGCGGGCACGTCTGAGAAAGAATGTGGACGTGGAAAAAGGGACCGTGGACGATGGCCCACGGCGTGCGGGGGATGTGCAGGCAGAAGCATCCATTAAGGTTTGATTGTGGAGAGGATGCATTTGCCCCAACGAGAACCGACATGCCGTTGTAAGGGAAAGGGCAAGAAAGAATGGGAGAAGGAAACAGGGCTGATGAAAAAGGCCGGGTGTGACCAAGGTACGACCGCGAGTCCTACCAGAATGATTCTAATTTATGCTTACCAAACATCATTCCAGCCTACCCTATTGGCTGTTCCTACGCATGGTACATCTTGTAGAGACAACATCAAAACAACATGCATCGCTAGATTCCTCTTGCTCTCTTGCGCCACAATTCGCGTTCACGTGACACACGCGACTGAGCGCTTGGTTTATCCGTACCCTTCGGCTGATTAAAATATCCTCGTAGAAATGAATATCGCCCTCCCATTCTATGGTATAGTCTATTACTACTACTAGGGCGCGTAAAGGAGGCTCAGAACGCGTCAAGATGGCTGTACAAAGTCTTTGTTTATCGATTTCGATCTGGACCACCTGCAAACCTTTGTCAACAATCAGCCACCCACTCGATAAAAGCCGCGCATTTGGCGTTGATTCCCTCCATCGCCTCTTCCTCCACAACCCCCACCATCTCGTGGGTTTCACCCATCGTCTCTCCCCGCCTTCTACATCATCGTCAGTCACTGGGTAGTGCCACCTCCACCACCCTCCTCGATTGTCGTTGAACCCTCTCATCACCACTTAACCTCCACGCCCGCCGCATCTTTGACCGCCGCCCGCTGCGCTGCCCCCCCCCCCTCGCCCCTACCTTGAGCCCCCAACATACCTATTACTTCACCTCCACCGCACCGCCAATCACTAGGCAGCAGTTACACTCTAGACACATATACGCCAACATTCTAACACCCCCCTCGCCGCTGAGCGTACCGCCGCAGTCACGAACGACTTGGTACCCGCCCACCTACCATCACTAAGCCCCACAGCCGCCCGGGAGAGTAACACGCCAGGATGTTGATCTCGCTGTCGGTTCAGCTTTTGGTAATCGTGGCGACAACAAGCCCTTCATTCCTCCACGTTCACCCCACACCTATCGACGACAAGGAGATATTCGCCCGCCGCGAAAGCCAGTACAACGACTGCGAGAGCTCAGAGAATGGGGGCCAGTCGATGACGGGAGGAGGTGTTGGATGCGCGCTTATTAGCACCTTCCTTATCTATAACCTTCTATAACACCGTCAGGATTGGCTTCGTAAGTCACCTCGCTTCTATTCTTTGCTCGTATGCACCTTGGCTAACCACATTTATTCAGTGCTGGATCTGCGCTGTCGTGAGAATACTTGGCATCGGCGTCGTCGGGCTCGCCTGCGCCCCTCGCCGTTCCCTTCTTCGCCTGACGTTGATCAGAGTCTCCTGGCATCGATGCACATGGGCCACAAAGTCAGTCGAAAATTTCCAGATTTCATTCATATACTGACGCTTTTACGCAGCACCTTCAAACGGTGATTTTCGGCGTGGGCTCAGCAACGCGTGGACCCGACGGCAATAAGTAACACCACGTCCACCTCGACCTCGGATACCATGCCCCCGATCATGAACCTGAGCTTGCACAACAATGGCAGCGGCTCTTCAAGGGGTTTGAAGTTATCCAGGTGTCATCGGTAAGTTGTTGTCTATCTGTCTAGGGAAGAATGTACATTGACGGGTTCATCATTTAGGAATTCATGGAACTTGTGCACCAGCAACTCGCCTAGCCATCTGCAACCCAAAATGACTCGAAGTACTCGATTCTCCAACTCCAGCCTATTTCCTCAATTGCTTCTTTTCAATTGTCTCCCAGCGCCTGTATTTCTATCGATCCATATCTACCTACCTATCCATCATACCACATCTCTCTCTCACTTACCCACATCTCTCTCACACATACCCACATCCATCTCGTACACCCTCATCTCCGATTCTAAGTACCCTCATATTTCCTCAATTTCTTCTCGGTTATCTCAGTGCATGTATTTGTATTAACCCATCTATTCATTGTACCCACATTTCTCTCACACATACCCACATCCGTCTCGTACACCCACATCTCCGATTTGTATTTCTATCAACCCATATCTACATACCGATCTAGCATACCCATATCCATCTCGTATACCCACAACTATACTCTCTGCCTACATTCACCCCCACACAACTACAACGTTAACCTATCTGGACATTCCTAGTTTTTACTGGTAATATAACCTGTGGTTCTCGACTTCAACCTTGCGCTTCGGTGATCAGTGGATATCTATAATACAAAAGACATGGGTCACGTGCGAGACAAGTCAAATCTACATTCTGATTGGCTGGAAGCATTTGTGCAACCGTGACGGACAAACGCGCAATTGTGGCGCGGGTTTCTGGAAATTTCTCTCAGCTTTCCTTCAGTGTACGGGAAAGAGGTTCAGAAAATTCCAGAGCTTTCTGCGACACTCGCCTGCAATATTTAAATCACCTCGCTTTGCATTTGAGCTCCCCCACTGAGACTGGCACTGGCACTGGAACGGGCACGGGCATGGGTGGCACGGGTAATCTTGCACTGGCGCGCGATACATATACGGGTTACTCGCCTTGGAGCGGGCACTGGCATGCTGAGCACTGGCTTGGGGACTGGACTGGTTGCACGATCATGTCTGATCACGAGCCACTCGGATGGGCTCGTGCACGCTGGCGCTGGCACCTTTCGAGTCGCCTGCACCGCCTGGGCTCGCGCCCCCGCAACATCGGCTTCGCCTGCGAGAGATTCGAGGAGGTTCAGCGACTCGTC
>KV417494.1:8018-38570 GCA_001630335.1 Athelia psychrophila | reverse complement strand
CACCGCATCCCAATGGCAATACCCCCCACGTGACTGCCTCAGGCACTCCGGGTTTTCCTGACAGTGTCATGATTCAACTTATTCAAATTGCAGACGCTGCGATGCACAATACAGCAACGTGATAACCTATCGGGGCAACAATTCTTTCAAATACCAGTCGCCTCGTCTTCTGCCGCAGGTGGTTTGGGCAATCCACGATGCGTGTTTGCTATTCAGTACAAGTTCACTAGGTGAAAGGCACATCTGGAGCAAACTTGAAAGCAAGAAAAACGCGTGTCTGTGTGTGTTAAGCAAAGCCTGCACAAAATGACTTGCAAGTGAGTGCAACTGCTATTTGTAGGTGAAACGGACATATCGATGATAATCAACAGCCAGACTCGTCTATACGTAGTATCTAACACCTCGACCATCCCAGCCCCTCCACAATTTGTCTGGTGGCACGTGAAAGGGATTGCTTGATGGGAACCAACGATTTGGAGGGCACCTGCTGCTTCTTGTGGTCCAAAGCATCCTTGGCGAGCGGATTCTGAACACACCCAAACACGCCATACCATTTGAAGGTCCCCGCCTACAATCACTACCGCCAACATGACCAAGGCCGATTTGGCTAGTTTCAATTTGAAGTCTATCGGCACGAACTTAATCTCCCAGCTCCCCCTGGTAGAGCTTATAAAACGGTTCATCATCTGACTCTGAATCGGACATGATCAATCAGTTCTGAGCTTTGTCTGTGAAGTGAATGCTCAGGTGAGATAAAAGGAGTACCAGTATTTTTACGACTGCTCACCATACGTATATAATGTTCAATGGGCGCCGGCGAGAAAATGAGGTGAAGTCTTTCAGCATGCTTCAAACGCTACTGAGTACTCCCATAGTCCACGCCCTTGCCACGCCCCTCCGCCTCCGAGTCTTTACGCAGTGCATCGCATCTATTTAATCGATGTGCTCAGGGTAAATACTTTGCCTTCATGATCTCGTATTAATATTGTTGCACATGTGATTACATCATTTGTATCACAATGTAGCTGGATTGCCGCGTCTTCTCCAAAGCACCCATCAGCGTTGCAAATAGGTAAACTCTTAGATCTGACACCGTTCGCCAAGATTATAAGCATGCGTAATTAAAGGGCTATCGGAATACAATAAATTGAAGAAAACTAATCCGACGCATCATAATGGGTTCGGATATCGCAAGATACATAAGGCAGCGCCGGCGCTGTACATTGTATGGGGTACGGTTCATCAGCTGGTGCAAATAGCCTGGGTGTGTTTAATAAGTATGTGCCAAGCGACAGGCAAGGGAAAATAATTCACCTTTCTCTTGTCACACCTGGTTGCTCTTTTCCTTGAGCTGCCACGGAGGTACAGCGTCTGGAAGAGGAGGTTCCTCGAGTTCCCCTCCTCGCATGCCCGAGGACGTGCTCTGATCCGTCATCGACACAAGCTTGAATAGCGGGTAGTAATCCCGCTTGCCGTCCTTGCCGACTTTCGACTTGAAGTTGCCGGTGCTCGAAGAGCGAACCCACTTGGCGTCCAGTTTCGCGTCGACAACGCCAGACACGGGAGGTTCCACGCTCAGACCGAGCGCGACGCTGTGACTGTCCTTCGCAGTCAACAGGCGTGCAAATTTAGAGCAGCGGTGCACTTGAGACACAACGACGCAGCCCTGCATAGACTTCTCGTCCAGAAGTCGTCTGAGACTGCCGGGGGGATCGATGCTTGTCACAGTGTCGTTTTCCATGGCAAGTATGGCGCCGCGACCCGACGAGGTTTTGAAACCCGCGCTGACCGTGCATTGTGCCAGGGCAGGCGTTTGCCTGTGATGCTACCGTAAGGATCAGTGGAGTGGGGGCGTTGGGTAAGACGTACCCTCCTGCAGCGGCACTGATGTCGCACTCGGTTACGTTTTCCGAGACGATCCAGGTCACTCCTTCTGTGGAGTCGGCGCCGTATTCCTTCGGGACGTTGATCGCGTGCTCCGCCGCTTTTCCATCGTCAAATATATTGCCTTCTTTGAGAAATGTCCCCCTGCTTCGACGCCAGAATGCCCAGCCAGTCCTCCCGCTAGTTATCCTCCCCCAGTCTCCAACCACCACTGGGATTTCCGGATCCCAGCTGGCATACTTCTTGCTTGCTCGGAAGAGAAGGTCAACGTACTCACGCTCGATGTCTGGCATAACTGGGGAGTTGTTGGGGAGTGGGGAAAGTTGTTTAGGTGAGGACTCGGAACTGAGAAGGACTTATATCTCATAAACCTCGTGGGCAGGGCATCTTCCGGTCGGATGGACCACAGGATTGTGAAAGCTGCAGGCCTCGTCTCTTCGAGGACGCAGCGGCATGATGTACGGGGATTACCCGCTGCCAGCTGCCAGCTGCCAGTAGCCGGATGTTGATGTAATTTTAGACTTGCGATTATCTAGAAAGCACTACATAGCATAAGCGTGCGATGATCGCTCATAAAGTAGATAGGGAAAGGGAAGTCAAAGTCAAACAACAGAATGAGATGATATCACTGTGACTGAAAGTGATTCCGCCAGGTCGCAGATAATACATGGACAAACAAACGGGGTCTATATACGCAAGGTCCTTCCCCAAATTGTGATTTGCATTTTGCTTGCCGATTTGACAATGAACACCGCTAATGCTTAAGCTTACTCATACCACCACCCAGAAACACCCTGCAAACACTTACCATCTGCAGGACTTTCGCGAGTTCCCCGGTTTGAAATGGTCGTGCCCTCTCATCGGACCCACTGTGCTCCGAGATGAACTGAGATGCAATGCGCCGTTATAGCTAGAGTATGCTATCCTCATTTTACTGCTTCATGAGCGCAATATGAGTGCAATGGGTGGCCACGCATACATTGGGCTCAGAATTCTATTTCAAGACCAGGACTCATAACTCCTTCACAGAGGCGTATGGGATGCGCAGGCAATTGAATGATCTTCATAAAAGTTAAACGATACACACGTTAAAGTCCTAGACGGCATCATACCAATAGCAAACATTGGCAAGTCTCCCTGAAGGAGAAAAAAGTCATCTGCGCAAATCGCCTTAGATCGAAACAACATTTCTGAGCAAAATAACTGGACAAATTTGGAAAAACGATGAACCTAAGGTATTAGTACAGTAATCGCCCCAAGCGATGAATCACGATGCATTTTCCTTCCTACTCCCCCAATACGCCCTGCTGGCCTTTGAGCTGGCCCCGGCATGCTGGCACTGGAATGGGCACTGGAATGGGTCGTACGAGCATGTCATGATTACGCGCACTCGGACGGGCTGTTGCACTGTGCAGTGGCCCTAGCAGTCGGCCGGGCGATGCGCCTGCTGCTTTAGGCCTGGACCCTCACATGGATACTCCCATGAGTACCCATGCGATAGCTATGTTACTCACTGGAATCGGAGATGTACGCTCACACTCAGAGGAAGTGCATTGGACTCGGACTCGGACTTGGAGTCTGACTCGGACTCGGACGGGCACTGGTACAGAGCGTAAGGGCACTGGACGGGCATGCAACGGGCATGGGCGGCTGGAGGGGCCTGGGCATTCGTGAAGGTACTCGCATGGACATGATCACTGGCTCGGGCACGGGCACGGCACTGTCATAGGCGTTTGGAATGGTTTTCAATGGTATTTGCTGGTGCTTGGACTCGGTCGTCCGATACTACTCACACGGGCACGGGGAATGGCCTTCGATGGCGCGGGCTCTGATGGGGGCACGAGAATGGAAGGGCACTTGCACCGACTCACGGTACGGGCTACTTTTGCATTTAGTGTGTGCTTACAAGTTGCAGGGGCAAAGTTCAAATGTAATCGGGCACATCATCTAAGCGGGAATTGGGATAAACAAGTATGTACTATGGAATGGATTCGTCTGGGCTACTGGTACTACATATATAGAGTGTACGTGCAATTGGGTTGTAGCTGCCAGCTAATGGCAATCATATTTAGCTGGTATCCCGTAGCGAAGCACGGGTATCTGCTAGTGAATTAATAAAGTCATCTCTAAACAAATGAGTACTATGATGGAACTAGATGTAAAGAAGTGAAAAGAAGCGATCCCGAGAACTCCGACCTCTTGGCGCATCGCGGCTTCAGCTCCTGCTCGTCCTCTGCGGGCGGGGGCGCGCTGGCTGGCCCGGGACCACCTCCGCGCCCACCGCAACCTGGGCCACCGATACCGCCCCAGCACTTGTCAACGCTAAGCGGCCACATAGGGATGTAGCAGACCTCCTATTCACCAATCAGCAATCAGCTCTTTAGATTTAGACGTTCGCGCTGAAAGAAAACACTCACATCCCAAGCACACAATTCGGGACACCGCTTCCACATCGCCCACCCGAGCCACTCCATGAGCTCCTCCACGCCGCCGCGCCACCGCTCGAGCGCGTGCAGCGCCTGGGCGCGCGCCCCCGCAGCATCGGCGTCGCCTGCGAGCGATTCGAGGAGGTTCAGCGACTCGTCGAAGGTGCCAGCGGCAAACGCGCAGATCCTGCGCGACACGCCCTCCGCGGCGGCCTTGAGCCGCTGCTCCTGGGGCGTCAGGCGGTACACCCGCGCGTCGATGTGCCCGGTAAACGCCAGACTGCACTGTACAGCCACGTCCGCGAGCACGGTGGAGCGGGCGGCGGCGGCGATGCCCGGCGCGAAGACGGCGGCGTGGTCGACGTGGGCCATGATCAGCGCGAAGGCGGTGAGCCGCGCGGTGGCGACGGCGGCGGTCGCGTTCGAGGTAGGGGTGACGTTCGCCAGGAGCGTGTGCAGCTCCGCGAGGCGGGCGCCGCTGCGGTCGACGATGGCGTGCGCGATGCTCGCCCAGTCTACGCCGCTGCCCTCCCCGCGCGGGTCGCCGATCCACGCGGTCATCGCCCCGTGCAGCTCGGCGCGGAAGACGGCCTTGTCCGCGGGAGAGAGGTCGGTGAGGCGGTGCTGGCGGCGGGGGCGCTGCGTGTTCGCGGCGAGGGAGGCGTATTTGGCGTCGTAGAGGGTGACGGTGTAGGCGGGGTGCAGGACGACGCGGCTGTCGGGCGTGGTGTGGTGCGCTGCGGTGGCCAGGTACCACGACCAGCTGGACTGGATGTTGTATGGCGTGGGTGTTCCTCTGCCCCCGGGACCACCTGGAACACTGGGACCACCTGGACCTCTTAGATCGCCTGGAGGACCATCGCCCCGCGGAGGCTCGTCATCGAAAGCGTCTCCATGTGTGTCGAGCAGTGCGTCCTCCGAGTCTGGGTTGGCGGGGATGGTGATGTTCGTGACGCCCAACATCTGGACACCATCCTCGAAGTCGCACCATAGCAGCTGCCGGCGCTTGTGAGTACATGCGATGGAATTGTATGCTATTGGACGGACCTCGAATGTAGCCTCCTCCCTGACAAACCCTTGGATGCCATACTGTTTCCCCCACGCACAGAGAAGCTCGCCGCGCTCGCTATCGGCAATCCGAACTTCATCCGTGTTGTCGCGGCTCACCAGCACGTCCTGCATGTCCAGCGTGCCGTCTGCTTTCTTTTCCGCGGAGAACCCGTCAAAGTAGACGGCGCGCAGAGGTCGAGTCGCCGCATAGGTATAAAGCATGTTGCTGGGGTATTCGGGTCAGCGGGTATCGCCAAGTAGGTCACAAGAGGCTCACCTGTGCCCATTTTGCGATGTAGCTTGCGATCCTCCTGCACCATACCCGTAACTGTGTTCAGCATCAAATCTAGAAAACACTCAGCATATAGCACTTCAATAACGCGCGAATACTCACGCGAACCAGTCCATGCCAGTGGGATTGACCCCCGAATGGTATAGCAATGTACCGGCCTTGATTGTAGCAGGGACCATAGCCCGTCCGTTGGGCGCATACGCCGAGGGCCATGCCTTCATATTCGCGTGCAGGGCCGCGAATATGAAGTTGGAGTTGTCGGCAGCCTCGACTTGCTGATCAGGTCCTTTCAAGAATGGTGCCTGTGCTGGACTGGCCCCCGCGCGAAGAAGGTACATGACGGGGACGACGAGAGTAACCCATTGCGCAATTCGCCTGGCCATGATAGAGTCGAAATGGAGAGCGTGTTGCAGATACCAATGGCATGGTTGTGCAGATACTTAACAGACGGTGGTAAAGGGTCCTGTATAGCCGCCGTAGCCTTTCGGCCGACTCAGCGCTCGCTTTCTCATCAATTCTTATCAATCGTCTCACTGTAAGCATGCGTTATCTGATAAGCGGATCTAGCATGAGTCAGAGCATCATGATGTTCAGAACAATCTTCTGAAATCGTCCCACAATATTTGCTCGATAGTATATGATCAATCATCAACGCGGTACCGCATTTGTATCTGAGATGCGTACAGTCACTGTTGTAGGGAATACGAGTCACACATTCAAGTAAAACATTTGCACGTCCTTCACGTATTCAAACTGACCTGCAGTACTACAGACTCAGTGTGACGCCAGAAATATATTAATAAGCGCCTATCGCTGTGTTCCTCTCCCTCGCGAGGCGAATCAGGCAATACAATTCATTGACTACTACTGCATGCTACAGAGGTGCCAGGCCCTCTGAGATCAATCCTGCTGAATCACTCTGCATCAATCGTCAACATTGCTTGCTATATCCAGCTGATTCTGCTCGTTGACGATCGAATATGGACTGCATGTCTGAGGCTCGCGCCCGTGTGCCACCTAGCGATGCGACGCGAGATTGATTTCTCTAATCCTCCTCCCAAGTCCTCTAGCAGCTCACGATACTGTTCAGGTGCTGGCCTACAGGAAGAGCGTCATTCCGTTACAAGTCTGCCAGTGTCGAAAGCGCTAGCGTGCATGCTGTAGTCCATGGTTCTCTCGATCACAGTGCGGAAATGCCTTCGACTGTTGAGGCTGCTCGAGAAATAAATCAGAGACCTTTCTCAGATTACAAGAAAGAGAGAGTCATGAATCGTACGCACTTTGCCATCATAGAATTTACATATACTATCAGACGGAAAATAATCAGGTTTGCTGACGCTGGAGCGCATTTCAATTCACTCACACTTGCCAACAATGAAGAGGGGGGCGATGGAGCTTGCACCGACCGGATCGGTCAGAGACTGCAGGAAAGCCATTCAAAGATTAGCTCGTGGGATTTATTCGCGGAGATTCGTGTGCACTAACCAGAGCAAAAGCCAAGGCATTTAATAGGCTGATAGACATCATGAGTACGGAGATTGGAAGCAATATTGGCATGCTATCATCACCACAGCAGAAATCCTGTGCTCGTACTAAGCCATAGCAGCTGCTGCATGATTGGTTCGGTCCTGGCGATCTGAGTTAGAATATCCGACGGGTAGCGGAAATCGGCTGCATGATGGCGAACCTAGGCATCCCAGTGCGATAAGACCTGTAGTAGTATGTGAGAGATCCGGCGACGATACCATCGCACATTATATTTGCCACAAATGGCACATTGAGCTTAAAGGAAAGACATTGCAATATTAGAAATCTGACGAATACGCTCCAAATAACTTACAAGCCAATGGTTGGCAGGACCAGATTCGTGGACCTGAGAAGCCAGGATTTCATCGGGATGGGTGACGATATCTAGAGGGTTATGAGATGCATCAATGATCATATATCATGTGAGCCATTTAACGGCCGCAAACAATTAGGCCTCACATAGGACTGCGCTTAACTGCGTAATAGCCGTGAGGCTCTTTGGGAATTTGGAAAGACCGCTTGAGAATCAAAAATGAGGCGGCGTGAGGTATGGCACCCACAATGGCAGCCACCAACGTCATATTTCCCCGACTGACTCTCCAAACACGGATGCAGAAAAAGCTACGATGACGCCAAGGCTGCTCAGCTCAAGACACATAATTAGAAGGGGGCAGTACTGACCCTTGCACGACCAGCGTTATGAAGCTCTAGGACAGGTGGGCATTTGGCTCGTAATATTCGTGGTAGGGAACAAGTTACAGCTTACCATTATCGCAAAAGACACCTGTCAATGGTTATCAGCGAGAAATTACAAAGCAATTGGTAGGCCTGAAACACAAACTCCGATCTGCCTGAAAATAATTACAGATACCTGACGTTATACAATTGGAATAGCGTGATAGTTACGAGAGCTAACCATGGATTTTCGGGGCTCTTTTCAAGAGAGGTGTCGCCAGCTGATCTAGGGAGCCTATCGCATATTAGCATGTCCCAGAACATGTTTGAGAGTAGTAGTGTTTGGGCCATTTCCGCAATGCTAAATTCTCCGTCAGTAAGGTGCATTCGGTAGGATCGTTGAAATACAAACTTGACTAGTAATACCTGGGAAACAAGAAGGTCAATTCGTGAAGGGAGAGGTAATGATTGATACAGACGATCGACTTGTTGACCCTCCCATCGCGCCGGAAAGAGCGGTAATAGAGAACGCTCTGCGCGATGCTGATTCCATTCAGGCTTTGAATCAAGCATGTCAGGTTGAATGATGATGCAACAGTGTTCATAACTACCTCATGCTTATGATGAATCCTGAAGCGGGAGAATGAACGGTGAGCAACTGTGTCTCATTAGAGGGAGAAATCGTACCAATAAATGCTGGTCTGATGGTTGCTTGCGTCAAGAAATTGATAGGGATTGATTCAGTCTGAGTGTCACCCATTGATGGCGCTGCGATTGAAGCTCAGCGATGAAGAGACGACAAAGAGACGATGTGGAATTCGGAACAAACGGGGATGGGTTTTACAATCGTTACCTCCACTTCATTACGTTCTGCACTGGCGTGCACACCCCTGAAATGAAATGAATGTACCAATTGCAAGTCGTGTCTGGCGGCACTCAAAAAGGAGTTTGGAGGTCCAACTTGAAATTCTCAACGCGGACAGTGACATGCTAAGGCACCGCCAAGGCACGTGCCTTAATTGGTTCGCGTGGCATCCAACCGATATTGTCTTCCCTCGATCTCGCTGCTTCACTCGGCGACCTGGAGCCAACCTGGAGCAGTTGCTCCAGGCTGGGATAAATCGGTGAAATCGGAGGGTGCGCGAGTGAAGTATGAAAAATAAGGTTCGTGTACGTTTGCGGTACACGAGATATGTCAGCGCGCCAGCGTGCCGGCGCGAGAGCAAGGATTAATTAACATTAATTGAGCGTAGTGTCACGCTGCGCTGTCCTTCGGCCCACAGTCTCTCAAAACCATCCTCTATACGTTGCCTACGATCTGCAGTGTATGCGAGTGTAGGTCAACTTGGTCGAAAGACTCTAGGTATTCCAGACGACTCATCAGCTCCTAGGATCCTATAAAGCGCGTCGGATCGCCTGCAAATACGATGGGCGGTGCATGCCGTGCCACGATGTGTGATCCTCCATGGGTACGTGTAACGTAGGCCTCTCGGGATCGAGGTGGGTCGCGGAACAGGATGTAGGTCCCGCCGTGTGCCTCCACCCGGGCAATGTTTCCGTCTCGGTGACAGTGAGAGCAAGAAGAGTAATCATCCGTTGAACGACCCAGATGGCAATTGGCCGCAAGATCAGGCGGGCAGCGTTCAGACTCGATATTTAACTTGTCGCATCGTCGTGTCGAGGATCGATTGGCTTAGGGTACGGGGCGGGTGATGTTCGCATACGGAGACCATTGGAAGGATTTATTGCGGGGAGTTTCAGCCAGTGAGCTACCCCAGGGAGATGCAGCATTGGCAACCGTAAGTATGCCATGTAGCAAGCAATTTTAGACCAAGTGAGGACTCCCAGCCGGAGAGGCTAATCACCCTAACGGCAGTCATGTCAATTAGATACAAAGGATATGATCAGCACATTTCGTGATCCACTGAGAGGAAGGAGGGAGAACGTAGTCGCATTTGGACACTTGCCACACGTGCCAGCTAGTAACACAACGCGAAATTGATTTTCTCTAATCCTGCTGAGTCCTCTTTCAAATCACAATACTGTTCAAATCACAACCTAAGAGCATCATTCCGTTACAAGTCTGCTAGTGTCGAAAGCGCTAGCGTGCATGCTGTAGTCAATGGTTCTCTCAACCACAGCCCGAAAATGCCTTCGGCTGTTGAGACTGCTCGTGAAACAAGTTAGATGCCTGTCTCGAGACTACGCGAGTTAGGCGGACGCACTTTGCCATCATAGAATTGAAATACACTGTGGAAGGACAAAGGTCACGTTTGCTGATTAGAGCGTATTTAAAGTCACTCACACTTGCCAACGATGAATAGGGGGGCCATAGCGCTTACACCTCTCGGATCAATTTGAGACTGCGGGAAAGCCGTTCGTAGATTAGCTCGTGGGACTTATTCGCGGACATTCGCGTGCACTAACCAGAGCCCAAGCCGAGGCTGTTAATATGCTGGCAGATATCGTGAGTATGGATATTGGAAGCAAGATTGAAAGGTTATCATCACCACAGCAAAAGTCCTGTGCTCGTACTAAGCAATACCAACTGCTGCAAGACTGGTTCGGTCCTGGCAATCTAAGTTAGAATATCCAGCGTGTAACGCGTATCACCGCGCGGTGGTGACAAACCTAGGCATCCCAAGGCGATAAGACCTGAAGTAATATGTGAGAGATCCAGCGACGATACCATCGCACACAATATTCCCCACAAATGCCAGAGAGAACTTCAACGAAAGGCATTACACTATTAGAAATCTAAGGAATCTAAAGGAATTTTGAGTGACCTACCAAATAATTGTTGACAGAGCCAGGTTTATTGAGCTGAGGGTCCAGAATCTTATCGGCATGGGTGACGAGATCTGAAGGATTATGACATGTATCAAACGATTCGTGTCGATCACCGCAGATGATTGGTGCTCACATATCATCGCAGCTAACTGCAGTAGCGCAGTGACGCTCTTCGGAAAAAGAACGTTTGAGAATCAAAAATGAGGCAGCATCAAGTGGGTTACTTACAATGGCAGCGATTAATACCACTTTCCCGAGACTGACTCTCCAGACCCTTAGACAGAAGAAGCTACGATGACGCCAAGGCGGGTCAGCTCAAGACAGCATCAGAAGGAAGCAGTACTGACCCTTGCACGAGCAGCGCAATGAAGGCCTGGCGCAGGTGAGCTTATGGCTTGTAGTATTGTGCTGGGAAATAACTCACTGTCACCATAAAAGACGCCTGCACATGGTATCAGCGGGCATTCAAGAATTCGTCAAACCTAAAACACAAACTTTAACTTGCCTGAAAACAAGTTTAGTCCCCTCGCTTTTTTTTAAATGAATAGGGGAGTAGAGCAGAGCTCACCATGGGTTCGTGGGGCTCTTTTTAGGAGAGGCGTCGGCACCTGCCCTAGGAAGCCTACTGCATATTAGCATGTCCCAAAACATATTCGAGAGCACTGATGTTTGGGCCAACTCCGCAATACTGAGTCCTTCATCAGTAGTCTATATTTGGTATGTTCATTTGATACAAACTTCAATAGTAACACCTGAACAATTAGATGTCAATTCATGGGATACTGATAGATGATGTTGGCACTGACAATCAACTTGGTGACCCTCCCATCGCGTGGGAAAGAGCGGTAATAGAAAACACTCTGTGCGATGCTGATTCCATTCAGGCTTTGCACGCAGTCATGTCAGGTTGAAACGGATGATACTGAAGCATTTCTTATGGCTACCTCAGGCTTATGATGAATCCTGAAGCGCCAGAATGAATGGTGAGCAACTGCGTCACATTGGACGTAAAAAGCATACCAATGAATGCTGGTCCGATTGTTGCTTGCGTCAACGTATTGAGAGGAAGTGATTCAGCCTGGGTATCACCCATTGGCGGCGCTGTTGAAGCTGCTGGCGCTGCAACTTCTGCAGCTCGGCGATGAAGGGTAGAGCAAGTGTTGACGTGGATGGGTTTAACAAGCTTTGCTTCCGCTTGGACTAGCGCGCACAAGCTGGGTACATACTAAAAACGAACGGAAAAGGCACTGTGGGAAATGCTTGGTGTGGTCCATGGCCTAACTGCAAAAAACGAAATGTGGCTGCGTTCCAAAAAGGTGTGGCATCTAAATCGCTCAATATGGCCTAATATGGCGCGTCGGGCCCCCCGGCCCCGCCGCGTCGCGAAAATTCATCAGTCCTTCGAAACTTTTACGGTCATGTTGAAGGGGAGAGAACAGCGTTAGTATATGTATGTCCCCCCTTTGCGTTTTCAAATAACTCGACAAACCATGAGTCGGTCTCGGGGGTCCACTTAGTTCAAGCTGTGAGGGGTGTGTTGAGATTAACAATGCCAATATTGATTTGAGTGTTCGTCACGGCTGCCTTTTCATGATTCAATCAGGTACCTTATCAAGAGTTCGTGGCTGTATTGTCACAATTCAATCAGGAATACTCAGATCAATATACGGCACCTTATCAAGAGTTCGTTTATCCCTGGACAAAATTTGGGCAAAGCGCATCTTGAGATTCGCCAATGGCCGTCAATCCATCAACTTCATTGGGGTCATAATTGGAATTTGGAAACGTGAAAAAACATACACACAAATCCACGTCCTCATCACTTCGCGTACGTATCAGGACTACTCCAACCGCCGCTGACTTTTCGGCACCAGCGCCCACAACACGAGCATCACCGCCATCATCGACACCATCCTGCGCAGAAATATACGATGTCAGCTCTGAATCTGGCAAGCAAAGACCCCTGCATAGCGGGGTAAAAGTGAGGCATTGCTTACAGGGGCTGCAGCGCGCTGATCGAGTACTTGGACGCGAGCACGCCGGTGATGAACGGAAGAATCGCCGAGCCCGCCTGTTAATATCGCGCAAAAAAATCCACACTTGCGCTCAGCAATCTCTCGCGAAAATCAGAGGGAGCTAGACTGACCTGGCCGAACCCCGCGATCCACCCAATCGCGCCGGTGACGAGCCACCGCGGGAGGACCTTGGTCGTGTGCGTCATGACGAGCGGGTACATCGGGCCCAGGAAGAGCCCGATCACCGCGACGGCGACGGCGTTCTCGATCATCGAGGGGACGAACCACACCGTCAGCTCCAGCCTGTGTGCGCGGCGGTCAGCGGGAGTGGGATGCGGTGTGTGCAGAAAGGCAGGAGGAAGATGTGGACGTACGCGATGACGAGGACGATGTAGATAAAGATGACTTTCTGCGGGCCCACCATGCGGTTGAACCACATCAGGGCGATGCGCCCGAGCGTGAGCCCGCCGAAGAAGCCCGCGGAGATATATCCTGCGCTCCGCCCACCGTCACGCTCGCGGATTATGAACGTCACAATCCAGCCGCCTAGAGTGACCTGCGCCGCCAGAGGGTGAGGGATAATTTTAGCAATCGCGGGAGGGGGCGCACCTCGGTCCCGACATAGACGAGAATGAAGAACGCGAGCGTGTGCACGGTCTTGAGGCTAAGTATCTGGCTGAACTTGTTGCCTCTCTCGGTCCCCTGCTCGTGCGCGTCTGCGGGCGCTTGGCCCCCCTCCGCGTGCACCTCTATTCGCACCAACACACCACGTCAGCACTCCGCTCATAAGGTAAATGAAATCAGGGACGCACCATCCTGGGTTCGGAGCTTGAAGACGGCAAGAAGGACGACGAGGTTGGAGACCGCGATGCTGAGCGAGATGAGGTAGTGATAGTGCCAGTGGCGCGTGAAGGCGAACTGCGTCGCGACGAGCGGGGCTGTGAACGCGCCTAGGCCTTCCGGTGCACATTTTCGATCTAATTAGACTTGACAAAAGCGAGAACGAACAAACGAACCGTAGGCGGCGTGCAGGAACCCGAGCTTCGTTGATGCGTGCTCTTTGAGGCTTCCGACGAACCCATTCGCTTGGGCGTTCTGCATAGAGGTCAGTACATCTCATTGGACACAATAGGGGCGTTGAGAATGATCAGACCTGTAACGCCATGCCAAATCCACTGAGGATATTCGCGAGAACCATGACTGGGAAGGGCGGGGCGGGACTCTGTACGGCGTAGCAGATCACTTGGGAGGCAGCGCCTAGCACCAGCACCTAGAGCACAACTGATGAGATCAATGTGCCTCACGGATGAATGAGGACTAACCTTCCCGAAGCCAAGTCTGTCGTTCAGCCAGATATTCGCGAATGCCCCGCTGATGAAGCCCTGATTTTGATGGTCAGTTTGTCAGCTTGAGTGCCATGGGTATGCGTGCAATAGAACGCACCACGCAACTGAGCACGAACATCAGGGAGACGACGGCGAAGCCTACCTACATCCAATGCACGCGATTAACTCGCAGTCCTCCCATTATGAGAACATATGAGGGGTCTATTTACGTGATATGCCTGCTGGATGGTGGGCAGCAGTGGCCCCGGTGTCCCGTCGTTCCAGCCCTCGAGAAACATAAACCAGCACAGCGCGGCGAAGTGGATATGTTGTTTGCGCTTGAACAGCCGAGTCTGCATATCCGTCACTGGGTGGCCATGGTCTAGGGCCGGAGGGGGATAAGTGATGTCGTTGTTTAGACTGGGAGCGTTTGCGGCTGAAGCTGCAGGCCCTTTTTGGACCCCCGACCTGTATGCGAGCTCTGGAAGCTCGAGATGTGTCGCACTAGCCGACGTATTAGGTGCTTCTGCGCCTTTATACATAACAGTCGAACTATGTTCAGCGTAAAGCATGCTATGCCTTGTAGCCATGGGATGAGATCAAGTTTAGCAGCAAGATAGCGATGTTTTTTGGTGTTGGGGAGTGGGAACCAGTAGGTAACAACTCGGTGTTAGTCAGCTCAGCGACTCCCCTTATATATGACCAACGATGAGACATAGGATCTTGCTCAGCTGACTACCTATGTATCGCCTGCACGGTAAAATGACTCGGAGTAAGGGACGTCGACACGATTGGAAGGTAAGTTGCAAGTATCAGAAGATGGTATCGCCGAAATTGCCCCGCTAGAATGTTCGTAAGCAGATCTCGGACCCATGTCTCGCTAAGCAGCTGTAGGTCCGAGGCCCGCAAAACGATCCTTGGCAATGGATATTGCGGTCATGAGTGACGAGCCGAGAAACCAGCCTGGGAATATCGGGATTATCGAGTGTAAAAAGGAAACAGCCTGTCGCATGCAGGATTCGAGCCTGCGTTACCACGGAGCTATATAGCCTGAACCACAACGTGGAGTACTCCCTCCTATTCTCCTTCTGCGGTGCTGGATTGTGTTGTTGTGGTGGTGTCGTCTTTTTTAGTTGTTGGCTGTCTAGGTCACGAAAGTCTCTTTTGGCTTTTGGTCTTTCTGCTTCTCGTGTGTGTTCGTCTCTCGCTGTTTATTCTTCTGGAGTTTTGTCTTCTAGGGTGGATTCCTGTCCACTATTTTAATCTGTTTTGTGTCTTGGTTGCGATTTATATCAGTCTTTGCTTGTTCGGGGGCCTTTTTTATGTTCGTTTTTCTTGCTATTTGCTTCGTTCGTTTCTGTGTTGCTCTTGTTCTTTCTTATATAGGGCAATTGCGCTCGTTTTTGATTTTGTGGCTGGTGTTTGTTTTTCGTTGGGTAGTGGTGGTTTTTGATGTTGTTTGGGTTTTTTATTATCAGGTGTCGCTTTCGTGCTTTTGCGTGCTCTGCGAGGCTTCATTATGTTATGTTTGGCGCTGTGGCTTTGTTTTCTTTTGTCGTGATGCGCTGCTTTCGTCTTCGTTTGGTCCTTGTCGGTTGCGTAGTTCTTCGGCTGTTATCAGGCGGGCTATTCAGTTTGCCGTTCTGTGGGTGGGTATTCAATTTGGGGGGTGTGGTTGTGGATAGCTTGTCTTGGTTCTTTTATGTCCTTTCTACTTCCCCCTGTCGTCGGTTATTTGGTTTTTGCATGTTTCCGTTGCTTGCAGGTTGCCGGCGCGGTGCTGTTTGTGCGTGGGTGTTTCGTGCAATTGCAGTTGGTTGATGTTGGGGCACTTTTTTGTTCTATTGCGGGTGGTTGTTGTGTCGTCGCTCTCGTCATGGCTTGTGTGTATTGCTCGTTTTGCCCCTGTGGTCTTCTTCGCCTTTTTCTTCGTTCGGTGGCCCTTTCCCGGGCTTTTTTGCTTTTTGCTTTGAGCCCTTTTTTGGTTTGTCTTTCTTTACTGTTATTGGCCTGCCCGGCCTTGTATGGCGACACCACTGGTCCCTTGTCACTCCCCGTGTCCCTGGGGCCGCCATGGTCCCTTTCCTGGTCCGCTTCGGGCTTTTTGTTCGGTCGTGTTCCCTGTCTTTTTGGTTGGCCTGCGTGCCGATCCGTGGTCTTCGTTGTTTGCCGTGCTCGTTTGCTGGCCTTCTTGCGGGGCTCGCTTATTCGCTTTGCTGCTTTTTGTCTGCATACTATCTGTTTACATTGTTGTGTCCTTGTTGTCTACCTTGTGTCTTTTCTCTTGTTTGTGTTTTGTTGTGTTTTTGTGTTTTTTGCTGGTTTCAGTGTGCTGATTCCGCGTTTGTTTTGGGTTTATTTCTTGTTGCTGTGGTTGCTGCCTCGTTTTCTTGTTTGGTGGTCCTTGTTTGGTGGTTTTGTGCTTGGCTTGGTTTTGCTTTCGGTCCAAAATGGCAATCCGCCGGGCTTTTTGGTGGCTCGGGCGAGGCTCGGGCGAAAAATATGACGCAGAATATGTTCATTGCCCAGATTTTTCGCGTGAAAGTTACCTGAGATAGGTTCAGTTCAGAGCTTGGGACAGGTGATGAACTTAGGATCATATGAGTACACTACTTCCCCAGCGACTGGTACCTTTTAAGCGGTTGCCGAGTGTCTTGAAGGGTATCTACATTGTCCTTCCTAATTTATGCTTTTGTGAGACCTTCCAATCTGAGTGATTATTTGTGTGCGAGATGGTTTTCAAAAGTTGAGGGTTGTACTCATGGAATAGCACACCACCTATTCATTTTCGATATCTTCGTCATGATCTAACAATGATGTTAGCGAATGGCATACTATGTGGCAGTACCAGTGCCGCGCCGCTTCCTGCTCAAACTCCCATGGGCCATTAACAGAAGAAACCAAAAGGGCCAATTTGAAGGTGGTTGGTCTACCACAGGCAACCGAGGCACCTCAAGCTACACGACCAATCGAGGTGGCCCAAACCACATCATCCCCAAAGGCATCAACGCCGACGCAGTCCTAGTCACAGCCTACCACACTGAAAAACCTACCGCGTATCAGTTCTACGTCCTCCAAAGCTGAGTATTGCGGAGCTCCGAGATGCCGAGCTAGGCACGCATGTTACGAAAGAGTGGGGTTTGTCGGAGCCTCCGAGGACGTGCTGCAACTGTTTACCAGTGTACAGCCTTGTACAGCGGACTGCCATCGGCCGATTACATCTGATGACGACCTCCGAGTCGGAAGTCAAGCCTACATAAAGGGAGACCCTCCGTTTGTGCTACTTCAAGTGTTTTCCCTCGTTCTTCAACCACTTCAAATTAGGTCAAATCTCCTTTCCCGACAACCGCTGATCATCGGGGTCGCTCAAACGCCTGTAACATGCCTTGTTTGGCAGCTATCGCGTCATATGCAAAGAGCTGCACGCTTTGACGCCACCATCTTGCATGCACTCTAGCACTAGGATCTGCGCGCTGTCATGTCCTGTCTCATATCGTTGGCGTACCTGGCCAGGCTTCTTTCGCCACTCAATACCAATGCTAAACGCACTGTCTTCGATGTCGTTTGCTAGGCAGTTTCAACTTGATCATTTATTGGTGGCATATAGGCACTGCTAGGAAGCCGCCCCAGTATCATTCGTCAATTCATTGCAGTTGCCGACACAGGGTCCACAAGCTTCTTGGGGGCACACAACAATTCATTCTGTCTTGATTTGGCTGTAGCCCATTCACTCTCCACATGGCATCATGATCGGAGCGGGATACATAGCAAGGTCGGGTGATACCTTATTTAACATGCCTCGCTACTTCAGGCGGGACGGGGCTTGATCGAAGCTTGATCGGCGGCCTTTCTTTGATTTACCTCCACCATGGATGATTTCTTCTCCCGCGCTTGGGGCCCTTAGTTCCCTCTTGTCCGTTATCGACTCACCGTGTTGTCTGAAGTTGACTGGGCATGCGGGAGCGGATCTGATGGGTTTTGTAGAACATTTACAGGATGGACAGCCCAATGCCCGGTCCGCGGTAGCGACATCAGCCCTCGGTCAATGCCAGCGGTAAATCCGCTACCTAAATACGAAACCCAAGGACTGTCTCTAATCGCTTAAAACCCACCCCTTCCCTCTTTCTCTTGCTCATTAACACTCTTCGCAGCCCCGTCTTTCTTTGTTACGCTTATTACCCTTCTAACCGCCCTCCTCGCATGCAACAATACTCCTCCAATATGGACGCCACGTATCCTCGCTACTCGCATCAGGATTCCAGTCCCCGCAGTCAACAGTTGGTCCACTACGTCGCGTCTGACTTACACATGCTAACGTAGCTTCAGCGCTCTTTTAGTTCCCCTTTCTTATCCAATCCAGCAATCGAACCCTGAAGCAAAGTACTTCTCTTATCAGGACACCCGTGATTCCAGGCAACCACAGCCCCCCAGCCCCACTTACTCGTATCCAGACGAGATACTCCCGACCACCCCCGATGACGGCGCAGGATACAACCCTGTGGCCATCGCTTTTTCCGATTCTCAATACGAATCTAGTCCGATGCCCGAGTCTGGCATGGCCAGCTACCTCGCTACCTCTCTATACGAATGTAGTCCGCCGCCCGAGCCCGGCATGGCCAGCTACTTCCCTACCTCTCAATACGAATATAAACTGCTGCCCGAGTCCGGCATGCCAAGTCACCCCCATACCTTCCAGAGCCTTGACCCCCGAACTCTTTCCTCTCGCAAAGCCCAAGGTTTCTCACAGCCGCAGTCCCTCGATGTACCCCGTGCCAACAGAGGCCGCTATTACTCAGATTCCGAGTCCGGATCTGACGCCTCCTCCCCAGGCTTGCTAGTTAAGCAGGAGCGGGCCAGGTCTACGAGCATTCGGAGCTCAGGCTCTCGCATCGGTGCCTCAGCGCAGACGAAGACGATCGTAGCGACGACGAAAATCCGCGACGCCTCTAAGAGGCGACGGAGTCACCCTGCCAAAGTCATCTGCCAGACCTGCCACAACGACTTCACCACCACATTCGCCCTTTCCCGACACATTGTATCGCACACTGGACGGCGTGACTTTCCCTGCACGAAGACCGGCTGCCCCAGCCGGTTCTCGACTGACAGTGGGAGGACGCGGCACGAGAGGTCACCGACGTTGCACAGGTCATAGGCGACCACCCTCCCTCTAACATTCTTAACTGTGAGTACGGTTATTCTCTCCCTCTCATTTCCGACGCTGACGGTCGGTGTCCCCAGACGAAGCCCGCGATGATAAATGTTTCACTCACTCTGCGAGTGGCATACAAAAAGCTGGCAACCTTGCATGCCAGCCTACGATCCCCCGTCATGACCCAAATCTCTTATCTGCGCATGGTGGAGGGGCCACGCCCCTGCTCTGTGTTTGCTCCAAGGGATTCGCCTCTTTCTCTCGTCAACCTTCCCTTCTGATGCCCGTGGCCTTTCCAAAAATATCACGAATTCTGTTACGATCGGACTAGCTGGAAGCGGACCCGACCTGTCTCCCGGACTGCTCCACCATCGGACAGCCCACTCTATACACTCTAACCATACATACATACACACGCGTGCGTATATCCTCCTTGCGCCCACGCTGTCTCGTTCACGCTGCGGGGAATAATCTTATATCATATAATCTTATATCATAAATCGTTGTACTACTGTCTTCTTATCTCTACCGCTATCGCACTGCGCTCCTATCGATATCCTTCGTTTTGCATAGCTATAATTCTTTGGACCTTCAATGAAAGCGACCGTTCTGTCCTGTGAATTTGTCGAGATTTGTTCTTTGATCTCTATCATCTTCGAATTCCCTTGGGATGGTACTTTATTGGCTTTTTTAATTGTCAGTTGATTGTCAGGTTAGTTTTTCTGTGCACTGCTCTGGAGTTTAAGTGTCTTATTGACATCGCATGTCAAGATCGTGTAGTGAAGATCGGCTGTGCCGAGCATTGCCTTTTGCCTATAATTTCTGCGATAGGTATGATTGTCGGAGTCGGCCAAGGCGTATGCAACAATAGATCCCGACACACAGGGGGGCCTTAATCAACCTCGAAAAAGTATTACTCCCTGGAAGCCTGGTATGGAGAGGCTTTTGGAAAAATATTCATGATTTCCGATAAATTTGCAGTTTCTGCTGACCCTTTCGCTTCACCATCACTTCTCGCTAAGGCTCCAACCATTTCATTTATTTACTGTTTAAAACTGTTTATACCATTTACATTTACTGTTTAAATACGCCAGAGGTCAGTAAACGGTTGTAAATGTTTATAAACAGTAAATAAATGGTTTCCCGCTCAAGTCCGCCAGTCCCGTGAATTAAACTTTTGACTGGTGCTGGGTTGTGAACTCGGCTGTTTCGCCGAACTCTGAGGGGACATTTCCTAATCAGGTAACACATTTTTCAGCCACTCATTGCTCTGGATGTCTATTACTCTTCCTCTGAGGATATGGGGTATGTTTTCTGCACTCTCAATCACTAAGAACGGATATACAAACAGATCCTACTTACCAGTTTTCCTTAGCAAATAGCCTGTTCGAGGAAACTGATGCTTCATTCTGTGTGAGTTTCAAAGTCCGACTCCGAGTCCAGCTGCGATCCTCCGCCTAACTAGAAGGCTCTCGATCACTTTTCAGTGTCTCAGATCGTTGTCGCATCCCCTCTGCGCCGATCTCCGTGGGTCAATGCACATTCAGACAGTTACAGAGGCCATGTGTGCCGTCAATGGCTTCACAGTGGCCTCATGGTCTTTGATTAGAACACATACCACCTCGTATACCTGTGCCCTGCATAATAACCATTTACACTAACCATTTACCATTTATAAACAGTTTATTACTATTTGTTTACCGTTTCCGTTTAAATACGACTCCTCTGTAAACGGAAACTAAATGGTTGGAGCCTTACAAGTTCTCGCTCAACATGTGTGGCCATTGTCCATGCGGCAAAAGGTTCAAACCGCCATTTTGCAGCCGTTTTGCGCTTGTGCTATATTTATTCTGTACATCCCCGGTACTTTCATGGTGTAATAATACAATGAACGGAGGTTTACCTTGAATTTGCGATGTCAAGCGAATTTTTTTGCAGATGCGAAAGGCATGGGGCGTGGGAACTCAATTACGTATAAGGAGGTCTCGAGCCTAAAGAAAATATGACGTGTATGGTAATATTTTCTTGCATACCCCTTGGAGTCGGCGACGCACAATGACAGTAGTGCATAACGCGGGGTACACCTCTTCCTTCTCAAACTACCATGACTAGAAGAAAAACCCTCAAGAAAATCAAAGCCGATCTCCCACAGGCAACCGAGACACCTCCCGCCACGCAACCAACCGGGGTGACCCAAACCGACATCATCATCCCAAAAGGCATCAGCGCCAACGCGGTCCTAGTCACAGCCTACTACACTGAAAAATCCACCGCGTATCAGTTCTACGTCCCTCCTCAGTTGAGTATTGCACAGCTCCGAGATGTGGTGCATCGGGAGCTGGGCGCGCATGTTGCGAAAGAGTGGGGTTTGTCGGAGGACGTGTTACATCCCAATAAAGAAGTAATACTTTTTTCTTCAGGCGAGATAAATCTACGTGTCTACTTGTCGAGCCTCAACGCTAACAAAATATACTTGGATTAGATGAAAAGGGGCGTAACCGATTCAAAGACGACAAAGAACGTATCAAGAACGTCTGTGACTCGCTTGATCGGATATACGCCGTTGTCCCCTCTGGAGACCTGAACACGTACCCAATGCCTACCAACGTTATCGCTGTGTCGCCCGACACTCTCCGCATGCCCATGCGTGACAAACTACGCGTCGTCGAGGATCGGGCACAACCGCTGCAACGGTCCACTGACGACTCAGAGCTGATACAACAACTGAAGCGGGATTTTCGGAGACAGCTCACGGATATGCAAACAAAGCAAGACAAGGAAATGAAAGATATGAAGAGATTACTGGAGCAGGTACGGAAGCTGGTGATGGATGAGGGATGAGCGCCCGAAGGTGAAGGACTCCTGAAGTGGTATTGTCCCTCAATTAAGAAACCTATGCCATACCCGATGATGTCGCTGATAATCCTTAGAGATGATATGCAGCCTGCATTATACGATGCCTTGCGCTAATTGGATCTCTCGGGTTTTGATCGTTTAAGGCCTTCACAAATATTTTGTTCTATACTTGAAGTAAGTATTCAGTATCTGCGATTCTGCTTCGTTTGTTTACTTGGATATGTATAAATATTCACCCACTTGCGGCATGTCTAATCAGTAATCCGAAAGCTCCTCTTGCTCGGCCTTCGTCCCTACTTTCAGCTGAGCGCCTCACGTACAAATCATTCGCCCACCTTCCGCCAATTTCTTGACAAATCGCAACAGGTGCGGTCGCGGAGATATTCCTCGATCGATTCAGTACATTTCTTTCCCGACGGTACGCGGATCATCTCCGGATCGTCTCATAGCATCCACGTGTGGGATGCAGCGTCCTCGGCCGCCCTGTTTTGGAGGAACGGTGGGAGGCTCCGCGTGTGTGATGTCAGACCTGGTGCTAAGGTTGCCCAGTCATCTCCGGATTGATACGAAGATTATGAATCGATAGCTTTTTCTCCAGGCGGGAGCGAGATATTCTCGCGACGAGAACGGGAAAATTACGATCTGGGATGCGGGGTCCGGAATCCCGCTCAGAAAATAGTCTGATGCAGGGTCCTTGGCTTTTCCATCCGCCTTACCAGCCAGTCACTTTGAAAACGCCCAGACCATGTTCGTGTGTTCTCACAAAGCTGGTCCATATTCGCAAACGACAAGGCCGTATGCAAGTTTGCTTTTTGCACTCATGCTCCATTCATGCTAGCGATATCTCTACCACAGCCACCTTATCATCACTGTTGGCCATGCCCGGAGAGCACTGAACCACTTCTCGCTGCCAGCTTGAGCAATGTCTGGCGACATATAAACCGGTGGTCTACGCACCCCGAGCCATGTAACGAGATCGCAGCCCTTTTGGCGCCACGCTCTGCACTGACTTCCAGTTTTTCACCTTCTTCGCACATACTGTTTTCATTCAAAAAGGAATTCCCTTGTAATTTCTGCTCGTGTGCTGTTTCGAAGATTCGATGCAATCTGCAGACGGGGTTAGGTACCGGGGACATCAAATTGGTTCACATCATGCCATCGGTCTATACCTTGTAAGACCAATATTAATGCAGATCACCCACGCATCGGTTCATATTACACGTGCGCGAAAATCCAAAGAAGCCCAGTACCTCGAGAGAGGCGAAAATCCAGTGATGAAGCACGCTTCAGATCTGCGATTGTTTTGTTCAATAATTGTTAGAGCTCCGATGACTTTTTCTGAGACCTACCTCATCAGTAAATTGTACATTGGCAAATGGCGTTGGCCAGTCGATTTGGAAGTCCTCTATCTCTACGAACGTTCTAAATTCCGCAATGGCCTCTGAGCCATCGCTTGACTGAGTCAATGAACTCTCGGGAAGCAAGAGCTTGCGTATTGGGATGCCGTTCTCTCGCAGCGTAGAAATTTGGGCTGTTACTGCCAAGACGTCCAATGGCTTGTAAGCTGTTGACACCGCGACGGTATGTAATTGAGGACAGGGTATCCGGTGTCCGGTGTCTCCGTCCTCATGAGGGTCAGGGCCAAGAGCCGCGAGGACGTCGGCAATACCAATTTGAAAGCTCTGGTTATGCCTAGCGGCGGCTCGACAAGTCAGCCGCTGAATACTAGGGAATTGGCTTAGGATAGAAAACCCGGGCACTGCTTTGGTGACTTCGAGAAGGATGAGGTGGCGCAATGATGGGAAGTGAACCTCTGGCACCTGTTCGATGGGGTTGCCCCCTTGCAGCGTGAGGACGGTCAAAGACGCTACATGTAAACAGGGGCCCAAGAAGTCAAGAAAGCCATACATATAAGAGGAGCTCGCGTGTAAAGCCTGTAAGGCTGGAAGCACTACAGGCGGGCGGGGTAGATCCACTTGAACATAACACTCTTGTAACTCGAGCTGTGTCAAGGATGGCAGAGCCATGAGACCTTCTCGTAATGATGCATATGCATGATCATCATCAAAGAAATATAGGGATGCGAGGCGCAATGTTGTCACCGACTGAAAAGCTGTCAGACAGAGGTGGAATGTATTATGGTCAAACATGCTGATGCTGATTTGAGCGGTTGTTAGATGAGGGGCGCCGAAGGGGAAGAGGGTTTCTTTGAGCTGGACCGCTAACCCTAACTCAAACGATTCCAAGAGAGGAGCTGGTTGGTGCGAAAAGTGAGAGAGAACCGCAGAGAGCGCTCCCCGGTCCATTTCCACGATAGAAAGGTGCTGGCAGCGCCCGAAGTGCTTACTGATTAGCTGGAGGAATTGCAGATCCTCGGCTGTGAAGCAGTACCCAATGTAAATTTCAACAGGTGATGTCCTCGATCTGGCTAGGAAAGCGGCCGTCCTTTCCTTTCCTGTTTCTGGGTACGGTGTTCTCTCTACATCCTTGGACTTGAGACACCGAATAGTCGTCCATAGTCGAGGTGTTGCTAGCGCAATGCTGCGCCAGCTGCGTGTGACGTGGGAGACGAGAACCGCGAAATCTGGGCCTTGTTCCTGTGTGCCCGCCTCGAACACCATAACGAGAACTTCTTCAGGAAGCGATGAGATCGGCGCAATGGAGATGTGCAACGAGTTGAACTCTAGCTGTGCGACTCCGGTTTGTGCGTCTGGCTCGTCCAGCACTGTGACGTGGTGCCGCTGATCCTCGTTGATCTGAACCATAGTTTGCTGCGCGGATGCTGCCTATGTGTTAGTATAAGACAGACCCGTGCTTGGGCCACACATACCGAAGAAAACCTATGGGCTTACAGGACGGAAACGTTGGTGAAGGACAAGTGAAGGAGAGTGAAGGCCGCCTGTCAAATATTTCTGCAGAAGTGATATTACATAATCGGTCTGTCTCTGCAAGTAGCTTTCAACATTTTTCCTTACACATCGTTCATGCCCCGGTGACATGTTGACCGAATCTTCGCCAAGTTCGTTAGTATGGTATCATCGGCATTAAGTTTGAAAGCACCAGGATGATATATTTACAGCGATATTGTATTTCATAGATTCAGAGGTTACAAATTACCGCAAGTTAGTAACATACCCCACCCATATTTCGGACATTTCTCGGCTGAGATCATGAAGGCGCTGCTGATCCTCGGTGAGGGTTTGCACGGCGCTGTCCGAGCTATTCGTGGGGAAGTAAGGTAGGTCCGTTTCGCACATGAACTCGTTGGGCGGCAGCTTCCCGTGGAGATAGTAGTCGCGATAAGCTGTAGCTGTGCAGTACGACACGCTGCCGAGACTGCAGTGACCCGGCGAGTTCTGGATGAGGAGCCGGCTGCTGTTGCCCATCAGTTTGTTGAGCTCGCGGCCCGATCCTAGAGGTGTGATGCTAAGGGAAAGTGATATGTGTGAGTTAGACAGTAACTCTTGTCGCAGAGCGCAACACTCCTTACGGGTCGGCGGTGTTGGAAACAATCAGCATGGGAGTCTTCAAAGTCGCATTCCACCTATCAAAGGAGTTATGAAAGATCCCATAGCACTTGTAAGGGAGGACTCACGGTCCGGTGAAGCGTTCGGGCATCTTTCCCGAAGCAGGCCAGAACTGGCATCCCCCATCTGGTTCGATGAGCGACACACTCGCCCCAAAATTCCGTGACGTGTCATTTAGCACAGCGAGTGTCTTCTCAACCATTTGTTCCGCTGTCGGCCATTCTTTGCGCGAATCGTAGGGCAGAGAGTCGCCACAAGAGACAGCAGCACGAGAGATATCCGCCTGGATACGCGAATGCTCGCCGAGATGGAGAGGCCGGACGAGGGCGTTGTAGAGAGGAGTAACATTGCCGTTCAGCGCCTCGGCAAAGATTCCTGCAAATGTAGGCCAGGTAATGGGCTGATTCGTCAGAGAGTACAGAACCGCTGAGATGCTAGGTCAGTCTGGCACGCTGGAGAAAAGGATACACGGAGGACTGACATCGGGCTCCCCCTGAGTTCAGGATTCCTGGGCGTACAGCGTCCGGAACTGGCATGGGCGCATCGTAGAGGCTGTCTAAAAAGTCGTCTAGTCGTGCCTCGATGCGCGCTGGAGCTTCGCCCTCGAAGTGCGCCAATGGACAAGCACCGGGCCCAGCCTGTCAACTCGCGCTTAGTGGGTTGGCTGAGATGCTTTGTTGTGTATGCGCACCTTGGAGCAATCGGAAAGGAACCACTGATAAGCCTTCTCGGTGTCCACCATCCAGTCGTGAAGCCAATCAGTCGTATATGTGTTTGCCCATCTAAGCGAAGTGTAAGGCTACCGACTGCATTGGCATAAACTGGGCGTACTGAGGTGACGATACCACTCCGTCGATGAGAACACGACCCATTTTTTCGGGGATCATGTTCACCAAATAGGCACCTGAAGATATACCGTTACTTTAGAATATCATTTGTACTCGTTAGGAAAGAGCTTACCGAGAACAGTGCCATAGGAGCCACCAAAGTAGTTGATAGGAGTGTCAGGCCCTTCCAAAACGCGGCTCATCTCCTCGATATCCCGCACGACGGACGTGGTCGACATGTAACGCAGGTCGTCGCCCATAGCCTCAGCGCATTTGGTATACTCGGTCTCTTGCATCGACAATAGCTGGCGATGCTGATCGAGGAGGTGCTGGCGGCCTTCGTCAGAGAAAGGATCTTTGGGAATGTCAAACCCTCGCTCGAGAATAGATCCGGCTTTGAACAGCTCGTAATCGAGAGTCGATGGGAAGCATTCGACTCTCGGTTCGGTCGCACCAATGCCCCGGGGGTCGAATCCGAGCAAGTTGTAGCGTCCCTATACCAAGAATCGGTCAAGAGCAGTCGTCATTTATTTGAAGGGAAAATGTACCTCAAGTAATGTGCTGAATCTGCTACCATACGCCTGAGCAAACTGCACACCTGATCCTCCTGGCCCTGAAGTGGTCATTTGCATCTGTCAGGCACGGGCTCGGCCCACACAAGAGAATGTGGACAAGACGGACCTCCAGGGTTCAGGAAGATGGTTCCCAGCTGTTTCTCTGGAGGTGCTGTTGCTGGAACACGCAACATGGCGATACGAGCCGTTCCAGCGCTCGCGTTGAAGTAGTCCTTTGGCACTGTCAAATGGGCGCACTCGTAGATGGCATTGTCTGGACAAGGTTTCCACGCGACCGTTCCAGTGGAGGTAGTATCGATCGCGCACCAGAACAAGAGAGATGCGCAGAGCCGAAAGGCGATGAGGACAAACACGATAACCGCACCTCCAGTTCGCCATGCTTTGCTCCGTGAGGCTATCGCGCCAGTACTCACGACATCGGGTTGTGGAAGGAGACATTGCTTCTCTGCATCTGAGTCCGGCATGCTTGCGAGGAAAGACAGAGCTGCTTATCAGAATCTCTGTTAACGGCTAAGGCCAAAGTCATTCCGCCCCTGATCACAAAGCGAGTAAGAATATAAGGTCCGATCCATTTCCGCATGCAACAAGTATTATTTGGCGATGCGCTCGCGGCTCGCGTCTTCAAGCTTCAGCGCTCAGCCCCTACCACCCCGGCAACCCGGTGGTAAACCACACAGTTCAGGTTCCTATACCTCCCTTTTGGCATGGGTCTTTGTTATTTTCTTTCTTGGCGGCGAACAAATCGGTCTAGATCTAGCAGCGGACACCTTTAAATGTAAGCTGTACCGAAGTGTCGGCTTCTAGTTGTCAAGGAGGTCGATTAGCCATTAGTGAAACCTGCGACGGTCGTGAAAAGGTACCGGCCGTACTCGGCCCGTCTGGATGAGCGCCAATAGTATGTGAAGAGCGCGGTTTGTCGAGGAGAGAACCTTAGGAAACTCAAGCCCGGTAGCTCTTCTCCCCCCAAAAACTCCGAGGCTCTTAGTGAGAAGGGGAGGCCGCAGGGAGTCGACTGTTGACGAGTTTAGCCGTACGAATTGGTGGTATGCAAGGTGAAGACAGAAGGGCGCGAAGTCAGCCACTGTAGTAACGCGGAGTGTAGAGAAGTATCACTATTACGTTATATACGTAGTAATGCTCTTCCGGAGTACCGAGACGGTAGGAACCACGTAGAGCTCAATGTGCTCAGAATACAGGCTCACGTAGAGGGAACGGACGGACATCACGAAGGTCGGGACGTCCAAAACGTATATTCGAGAGCATTAGTACTAATACCGAAAGAAGTGAAGAACCCGGGAACATAAGTACGTCGTAGAAACTGGCAGGAGCGCGACGTTCCCTTACTTGGCCAGTTGACCCGTGGTCTACAATCGCAAGTGAAGGGTAGTAATGCTGTGGAGTAGGAGTTTAGTCACGGTCCGAAACCACTACCACGCGGATGAAGCGATCGCAACCCTCACGTGACTAAACGACGCGACGCCGACTCAAGTCCGACGTCTGCACACAGGAAGCCAACCTGTCAAACTCGTAGACACCCGCAGCAGCGCCGGGCGTAAGCACAACCACGTCCACGGACGCAACTTAGCTAACGTCCCCAGCGCGGACGCCCCGAAGCGACACGGACATAAAGGACGCCTAGAGGCACAGCAGCTCGAACTTGACCGTCAACCTGCAGCACCGGAAGTGGCGACTAGGTCTCCTGAAAGATCCAGACGCTTCACCAGCCGATAGCCACTAAGCCTCCAGAGTAGCGAACGCTTGCAAAATAAACCACTCGCGCCAGCACGAACTACTGTGCCAGTACCTCCAAAAGCCGTCTCCTCCACTCATCGCTCGACCACACTCTACCGCATAAACGCTTCAAGCGGAAGGGCCACCCCCTTGTGCTAGAACCAGCCAAGCGCAAAATGACTCGAAACTCCATGCAGAGTCTAAGCTGATAGGCTCGAGCTTGTTTATAATTTACTGTGTTAATGTTTTGAGCTTCTTCTGAAGTAGCAGAGAGGAAGAAGAAAGCAACAAATAGGGGTAAGGGGCACCGTATAGTAAGAGCATTGGCTTTAATGGTTGAAGAGGGTAGTTATAGGTCGGAGGTATATGAATCCCGATAGACCCGGTATGGAACATGAAGATGTAACGATATATAGGGGGATAGAGGATACTATACTATTCAGAGCAAGGTCAGGAGTGCGAGCCCACTAGGGCGCCAAGGTGTCATTCACCACGTGCAAACTGGTGATGATGAGGTCATAGACGCAAGGTTAAGTTTTAAATTTTAATACTAGCGATTGGCTACGGATATTGTTCAAGAATACTTCATCGCTGTGTTGGGGGCTGTTGGCTTTTATCCTTTCAAGGAAGAAACGGAGGCGGAGGTTCTGGGGTCATTCATGAGCGTGCCCAGGCGTCTGTACCCTATGACAAAGCTCGGGGGCGGTTGTAGGCAGTGTCGCTGGACGAGATCTCATAGTTCGTAGTCTCCACGTTACCACTCGAGGTCTCGTCGGCGAAATTAACGCCAGTACCCGCAAGTCTATCTATGCTCATACTACTCCTGAGTGGTAGTGGCAGGCGCGTTCAAAGGTCGTCTAAAGGTTCTGATCGCAGTCGAGCTCGATACGATTCCGAGAGCCTCGATAACGCACGCTGCGAGACTAAAGCTACAATTACTGACTACTTTCCGTAGATCACGGCAACCCTACACTGCTATTCTGTTTCTCACGACGACTCGCGGTGATATTTTGAGTGTAAAACTCTCGAAGCAGGGGTTCAACCCTGCTTCTAGAGTTTTACACCCAAAATATCAACGGTTGCCCGCCAGAGGCACTTGTACAATGGTTGGTGGAGTGAACGTGGTAGCTGGAACTGGAGGTGCTTGTCCAGTGCTAATAGAAGGGGACCCAGCGTTAAGGTAAGTCGGCGGGGTTGACGGTGCCGAGTAGTACTCTGGTTGTCGTTATGAACTTGTTGTAAAACTGCATGGTTTATCGCATATAAGGCTCACAAGTAGGTTTAGGTACTAGCGTTATCGTTTTCTCCCAACAAACACAAGAATCGTTTCTCAAGACCCTTAGATCGTCGCGTCTTTCCCACCAGTTGGCGTAGAAAGTCTCACTTGGGTTCATACGGATCGCATCTGCTCGGCCTTAGGACATTTCGGAGCACACGGTGCGTCAGTTTATACATCGGCAAGTCCTCATCCGCTTTACATTAGAGGCTCGGACGTAGAAAGGTTCGGGGGCTCCAATAGGTCCTTATGTACTTTCGGGGCCGGGACTCCCCACGCAAAAACGGAGCAGATTGTGCAACGTATTCCAACGCCAGCTCTTATCTGAGCTCCCTCCGACACCTCGGTCTCCTTACCCACCGCGAGCGCGCGGCACTCATCGCTCCACTAATCTGAACTCATTTGTTACAGATTTGAGCTTAAGTACGTGCCCAAACCTACAGGCTAGGCGTTACGTGTGCCTTCATCTGAATTAAGTACAGGCTATATGAACGCATGCTTTCACGCAGCTTTGGCTACGGGCTAGGCTAAACGCGTGCCAAAGTGGGTTTATACCGTCGCATGCCTTTCGGGAGTTTAACTGGAAAAAGCCTAGCCTGTACGACGTCGTATGCGGCCCCAGGACGA
>KV417493.1:597794-616604 GCA_001630335.1 Athelia psychrophila | reverse complement strand
CGCCGAGCGTCTCGCTCCAATGCGTCCCGGGCAAGGTGGGAAGTGTGATTGATATATCGAATTGGATTGAGTCCAAGCATCCTCTGGTATATCGAAAGTTTAGGAGGTGGAAATGTGACACTTAGAAGGGATCTAACCTATCCTGCTCAGACATTGATGATGCACGCTGGATGCAACAATGTTGCAGATTGTCATGTAGAGTGAGCTCGAGGGGATCGATGGTGAAGACCTCTGAAGGCTGAAGCTTCTCAAGACGTTTGCAATTGCGTGGTCACTGTCACTGTCAAGAAAGTAGGGCACGTGATATGTTTTCAGGAGTCTCAACGGAACTTACCACGACCCGATCCAAAAGGCCCTCGTCAGTGTCACCCAATCGTCACCAGCAAAGAGTGCATTCTACCCACCCGCTGTTGGAATCCGAGCGCCACAGCGATGACGCGTACGAGTTGAGATCGTAGCTGACGCGTAGGGACGCGCGTCGACGCCTTAAGCGCAGGTTTAACCGCTTTCTTGTGCCCCAGCAAGTATTTGAGTCCCAGTCTGTTTTCCAGACCCCTCCGACAGCATTGGCCTCCGATATCCGTTTGTGGCAGGGCACTCCAAGGGCACTCCAAGGGCACTCCAACAAATAATGTTTCACTGATTCGTAAGCTCCTTCGCATGCTGCGCAAACCGGACTTTTAGTCACCCTGATCCTGTGTAAATTTACATTCAATTGATTCACCTCTACCGTGCATTCTAGGAACGAACCCGGGATGCAGCATCAATGGCTTCTCCGCGAGGGGACGGGACCCCGTCACCGGGTTATCTTTCAAAATTGTGACTGCGAATAAGCCATCCGCAAGTCTCTGAATTTGCTGCGTCATCTTTTGGTATACTTGGGCTCGGTGCTTTGTTTTTAAACAGAAATTTTTAATTTGTGTAACTGTGGTGAAGTTTGCCGATTTGATCTGAGCTATTAATATACACTGGATGGTGAACGGGCAATGGCTAGCATGCAACGGGCAGACACACTGCCTCGACTCCTATGCTCTCCGGATCCTAAATATTGAATGGGATCTCGTGACAGCGGAAGTTGGGTTTCATTGCTGCATAGCATGGGCGCTGGCACGGTGGCGGTGTTACGTGATGACTCACTTGAGGGCGCATGCATGAATTACGGTGGTTGAACGCGCCCGGAGTGTCAAATGGTCAATCATCCCAACATGAGCGTGCCACTTGTCTGATTCAACCCTCCTCAGTACCTTCTTATGTCCAAAATCCTCTAAATGCATCTAATCTATTTATATACTGGACGCTGTGGGCGAGGCCTCTGCCAAGCCCACTTTAAGACCGGTAAATAGAGCTCATTGCTGCCAGGCACTGTACCTGACGTCAGGCTTTTGTGCTAATCAGGACCGCCACCTTGCCCTGACGGAGCCTCCTGCCCGCCGAACCTGGCCCAGTTCTATTTAAAAGCTAAGCACAGAACTCCATTGCGTTCAATATCAAGTCTCATTCCACCATGAAATTTTTCAGCTCTGCTCTTGCCATTCTTCTCTGCGCTGCAGCCTCTGCCGCCCAAAGCATCCAGATCGGCGAACCTGCCGACGGAACTACGGTCAAATCTGGAACGCCACTTGTGGTTGAGGTTGTTCGCCCAGTATGTGTGACGCTATTTTTTTTCGAATAGCAATACCTAACCCCTCTCCATAGGACTCTTTGGAATCCTCCACGGAGGTTGGCGTTGTAATCAGCTTCATCTCCTGTCCCAACAACGCTTGCCCCTCGAGCGCTAATCGCCTTGGCACTATTCTGTACAATGGCCCATACAAACCCCAGTTTCCGAACCCGAACCCGAATCATCTGCAGCCCAACCAAAACTTCAGGATCCACATTCCCAAGGGCGCAAAGGGAAAGGCGCAGTTGATCGTCACGCACTTCAACCTCATTGGGGTACGTGCTGCTATCCGCATGGCTTTCAATCTAGGACTAATATTAACATGCTGCATAGGCGGGACCAGCCCCGAACACTGAAACGCACAGTATCACTCTCAATGTCTCATAAGGGTTTTCTTTGGGGGTTTAATGGGACTTATGGACACGCCTGCATCCCACCTGTATACCCATTAATTTATTCCGCCTAATGGATACGCACATCCTGTTTCTATTTATACTTGAACATCACGGACGGACAAAAAAACATTAGGGTCTGCAGGAATTTAATAAATCTCTCAACACATGTACTAATTGACAGGCCAAGCTGTTCATTGACCGCAGACAGCTCAACTTGAATGACGTGCGCGGCGCGCCCTGTGCTAGCGGAGCGCGCTCACGGTGATGTCCACACCGTGCCCTCGAGGCAAATGACAATGCAGAGCACGCATCGCCACCACGCACATCCCTAACGCTGTTCAGTTATCGGCATTTTGGGCAGAGTAACTGTGGCTGCATACCAGAAATAGTCATAGCCGCATAGCCACCTCTATTTCAGTGAAGCATACGGGAAAAGGTGCAGTTGGGGGATAGCGGACCTTCATGAAATCAGGTAAAGAACATTGGCAATGGCATGATTAAGCAGGTTATGTGTGTGTGTGTAAGCGGGGTATAATGAAGTAGTTTGTAATTGAAAGGGATATATGGGGGAGAAAGCAAGGTACAGAAAGCGAGGCAAAGAAAGCAAGACGAGAGAACCCAGGAACATAAAGAAACATCAAGTCAAGTGCAGAGAGCAGAAAAAGTCTTCGATGGTGTCCCATCCGTCCTTTCGTGGCCAGAGGTCGTAAGCAGAGTCCCAAGTGATGTCCTAGTGGCTCAGAAACGCTCCCCGATGTTCGGTAAGGATAGCATTCAAGTTGCTGGTTGATGCCAGTGGCCGCCGTACTTGCTTGATTCTTCTGTTTCGGCAGCACATCGCAGCTTGAGCCCGAAGACTGCTCAGTGGGCTTGATGAATCAGTCTTGATTGGCGAAGTCTGAGATAAACGCGGTGCTGCTTTGAATTCGAGTCTTCTCAGTGGTACAAGCGGCCGAGGCGGTGTGGTCCATGTCGTTACAGCTATGGAGCCCAGAGCTTGAACACCCGAAGTTCGGGGCGAAGGTTGTGGGTCAATGGGTAGTCCCGAGTTTTCGTTGGTCACGTCAGCGTAGTTCTGCTCCTGTCAACGGCGCCAGTTAGTTTGGGGAAGATTCAAGAGAAAATAGGAGGCGAACTTTGCTGTCAGCCACTTTCTTGAAAGTCAGCCCAAGCCCAAGAAGTGTGTCCTGGTCGGCAGACTGTATGGCAGGGCTAACAGCCAAGTCGCCAGCATCTTCGTCTTCAGGAAGCTCAATACAGGGAGATTTGATAGCAGTGATGCTGGAGCAGGAGCTGATGCTGAAAATGACGTCTAGTAGATCACAAAGTGCGCTTCCTGAGTCGCAGCTGATATCGTTGTAGGCATTGGTCTTTTCGAGGTCAAACTTCAAGGCGGGAGTCTTTGCTGGGTGATTTTTGGGGTTGTTGCGTGCTGTGCTGTCTTCTTCTTCGACGTGCTAACATGCAAGATGCCTTTTAGTACCAGAGAAACAAGATGTAACTCGGGAGACTCACCTTGGCGGCAGCAGCAGCCTGGGCTGCGCAGAGCGCGAAGCGACCCCGAGTCCGTCTGATTTCATCGAATTCGGCAAACATCTCCGAAGGAAGCGTGTGTCGAACATGCCCGCGGACGTGGGCAAACTTGAACGAGCCAGTGTGCTGCGTTTCTCCTGAATGAGCGAGGTTCAAACGGTGCATTTGGACGAACATACCATATCCCACTTGATGTCTCGTTCAACCCGGCGATGCGAGCCGCCACGCAGAGCGCACCATTCCTCAGCAGAGTTGAACGCACGCAGCATGAGCGCGATGCATGCTTGTTCGGAGGCAGCGGCGGTAAAACGGTTGAACCAGAGGTTGGGGCGGTCTTCTTCGATGTCTCGTTGCTCATCGGGAGATAACAGCAATAGGGGCTTGAGGACGGGCACAGGTATATCCAAGTCGGTTGTTGATTTTGTAAGGTTGAATGACTTGAAGGATATTGGCATCATCTTCGAAGCAAGCAGATGAAGATAAGCGAGTGGAGGCTGACAAGGGGAAAAGATGTAGGAGAGGGTGAAAGCGAAGTGAAAGCTGTGATAGGGGGCTGCCGTGCCTACGTCCGTTATTTGTAGGCCCAGATGTCAGGTCAGACTGAATCGAAATGCTGAAAACCGTGGTCGACTGAGCGTGGCGATGCGGTCCTCTACTGTGGGGTTCACAAGCCTCACAGTGAGACTGAAGCGTTAGGTTCAGACAACTTTGTTCCCAAAAGTCCTGTTCAATTGTCAATACTACTTATGCTGCGTGATCGAGGAGTCTGGACCCCAAAGCTCAGCCAAAGCTTTTAATCCGCGATGATCGTGTGCGGGAGAGGTTTTAAGAGCTAAGCACTGGGTAGATTCAAATAGAAGCGTGAAGTGCCAGGTCATGGTCCAGGAGGAAGGTCTTCAGTCTGTGGCGTTCTCACGCGCCGTGCACCAGATGGGCAGCGCATTGCATCGAACTCGAACGATGAAAGCATGTACATCTGGGGCGCGGAAACTGACTGGTGCTCTTACAGCAGGCCATTCGACTACAAACGATATCGATGTTGTAGGATTGCGAACGGTACCAATGGGCCGATTGAGTCCATATCGTGTCAACGAATCCACGGACACAAAGATCTTTGATCTTTGATTCCATCCACCGCAGATTCAACGCAGATTTCACATTTCTCTTCGAATTGGCAACTGCAGAAACTTCCAAGACTCGTTACTGACGTCGGCCAAGGAAGTCGATGAGGATCCAATTTGTAAAGCTCGAAGCGTCCCTCGAAACCCCTGAAACGCCTGCTGTGAGTTGCACCTACGTGGAGGTCCACGATGACGGGGAACGACGAAGCCGATGATGGTACATTGGCCCCCTAATAATCCGGAAGGGTGTCATATCCATCCTGCACTAACCCATTTTGAATTGGCACACAGTTAATCGGGGACCTGGATACCGATGTTGGCATCGTGGTACGTGCCCCCGCCACGGCCAAGCTACTGGCATGTTGGGGTCCTAATACAGTGCGTCAACATACCAGCAGCCCGTGGAAAGTGGGAGTGGAGACTCGAAGGTTGCGGATCGGAAGAATGGCACATGGACATCACCCGGACATTCGATATCATGCAGTAGCTTTAATGGCTCTCAACACAACTTTCTCGATTCGCGAACTCAGGGTGTTACATATCACGACCACCACAATTCAATTTCGTTGTCGCACACTAGCTAAAATAATGCGATCCAGCCTCCCAAAGCCAGACAAGACGCATTGTGCGGTTAGCGAAACAAACGAATTGCCGAATGAGTCACTTCAAATATGAACGTCCTCGCAAGGCCTGATTCGTTTTAGTAAACGCTCCCTGTGTGCAGGCCTGGGCCTGTTGCCTTCCCACCAGACAGCGCACAGGTGGATGCTCAATGGCGCAGGCGACCTACTGTTCTACTATGTTCTGAATCACCACAAGTAATGAGAAGGGCTTTGGCCGCCTCATAACAGCGGTTTTCCTGGATGTTATCGTCGTGGTGTGTAAGTGTTGTTTGTAATCCGGCACGTACGCGTAAGTACTTCCGACTCGGAGGTTGCTCTGAGCCTCGGAGGTCCGGGCGGCGGAGGACGTGATTTGGAATAGCGGAGACAATAACGCGTGTTTGAGAGGAAACCATCTTATCCAGTTCCTCGACCACAACCTATAAAGCCATGCCGGAGAATTATATAGCCATCGCTATCAAGGAGGATGTTTTCACTCATTTCCCTGGCGCAGCACATCCGAACAGTGAGTGCTATACCTTGTACGATTAGCACCAAACTCACTTCCAATTCTCTGCTTCAGCTGAATAACCCCCCCGCGCTGCCAGTGCAGGCTTCACCCCTGCGATTCGGCATATTAGGTGCAGCCAATATCGCGCCCAACGCGCTGATATTGCCCGCTCGGAACCACCCCGAGATGGTTGTCTATGCCTTGGCAGCCCGCGACGCGAAGAAAGCCGAAGCGTATGCACAGAAACATAAGATCGAGAAGGTCTATTCGGGCGCACATGGGTATCAAGGTATGTTTTATTGGCATATTCTGCACAGATCAATGAGCTGACGTATATTTCAGACTTGTTGGACGATCCTATGGTCGATGCGGTGTACAACCCGGTAAGTGACCGGCACTTGAAGCCAGCTTAGTGCGCGTCATTGACATTTGTGCAGCTGCCGAACGGACTGCACTTTGAGTGGACCATGAAAGCGCTAGCGGCGGGAAAGCATGTGCTGCTCGAGAAGCCCAGCGCAGACACGGCAGATGAGACACGGCAGATGTTCGAACTTGCGGAGAGGAAGGGCCTTGTCCTACTCGAAGCATTTCATTATCGGTGAGTGTGGCACTTTCCTGTGCTCTCCTTCTCAACCCTGTGCTCATCATGCTTGGACTGGGCTTGCTTAGGTTCTATCCTGCGATTGCGCGCGTCAAAGACATCCTGGATAGCGGGGAGCTGGGACCGATCAAGACTATGTACGGCTCTTTCGCTCTGCCCCAGGGGTTTGTCGGCGCAGACGACATCAATTTCCAGTACGCTCTTGGGGGCGGTGCCTTGATAGGCTGTGGATGTGCGTAAACGTCTGCTGCGCATAATACGGACTGCAGCTGACCCCTTGGCTTTCTAGGCTACCCATTGAATGCACTGCGCTACTTGGCCTCCGCGAATCCCACTGCCGTTCTCAGCGCAACCGCGAGGACTGCTCCTTCCGCATCGGACACGGGACACCTTGTCGACCACGCTACAACTGCCACTTTGTCGTTCCCGAATGACGTAACTGGGACGATTCACTGCGACCTCGCGATCCCAGGATGGGGCCCTTTTGGGCTCATACCGAGCATGCTGGACATGACGGTGAAGGTCGACTGCGAGGGCGGGAGCGTGGAGCTGTTCAATTTCGCGATGTCCGCCTATTATCACTCTATCACAGTCCTTGTGAAAGACGACAACGGGCGACTCCGCAAGAGGGTGGAGAAGGCATACACATTTCACGATGGGCGGAGCGAGGAGGAGTGGTGGTCGACGTATCGGCATCAGCTCGAGGCGTTTGTTGACAAGGTGAAGGGACGCACACCGAAGACGTGGGTCGGCAAGGAGGATTCGGTCGACACCATGATATGGATCGAGAAGGTGTACGAGAAGGTGCGTGGTCCATCTCCAACCGCCGTTGCCGGCGAACTTATTCAGCTGCAGACCGGTCTTGGAAGCAGACCGAAGTCGAAGTATGTTCCGCCCGAGTAGATCTTTCTGTACAACGGAGTGACGATGGTGAAGGTGCAGCATTTTGAGGTGGCGTTATTGGTGCAGAATGGTTCGTTTGACGATTGGCTGCTTACGTAGCCTAGACGCGATTGTGCATAGTACAAGTGGATGATTGCGTTTCAACCAGACGGTGTTGGTGTTGGTTGGCGTGAGCCGAGAGCCCAAGTTGAAACTGAGACCATAAGGCTTCTGCAATGATGAAATGGGGAATAGAAATCTGAGTGAATATCACTTGAAAGAGATAAGATAAGATAAGATAAGATAAGATAAACAGACTGGAAAATCTAAGTGGGAGTGGTGCGAGAATCTAATAGTGGGATACACCGGCAAAGACCCCAACACCCAGGCAAAAGTTAAAGATAAAATAAGCAGACCGAGAAACCTAAGTGAAAGTGGTGCGAGAATCTAGATACACCGGCAGCGATCTTGACACCAAAGACAAAAGCGCAGAACAACATTAAGAACAACGAGCAGAAGGGGTCCATACAGTCCAGTCGAGACACGGGTAGCAGTCTCGACACGGTCTCAGCAGCGAAGTGGACCAAGCGCGTCCACTTTACGCATCATTCCGAAAGGCAGAACTCCGAGAAACACAGCAGAGCAGACACAGACACGTCCAAGGTTATAGTGTGTGGGGGTAGGGGGGATAGCGCGGCAAGTGGGGCAGGGCCGGTGGGGTTAAGAGCCGCGCTAACAGTGTGGAGAGGATGGATCGGAACGACCGTCGGTGGCCAGATGGCGACGGTGCCGGGGGCCCGATGTTCCTCTTTTTGGTGGACGGTTTGAAGTCAATGCAGCCGCAGAAAAGTTCGTTTCGTGGAAGGAGTTGTCGGTTCGGCATTTGATGCGTTCTTTTCGAGAACGTTGATGTAAGGCTCTTTGAGCTCGGGGTAGGCGTTGATCGTAGCTGAAGCCTAGTTTGAAATATTGAAATTTGTGGGGAGAATTTGTTGAGTTGAATTTTGTTGATTTGAGTTTGTTGTGTTGATTTTTTTTTGTTGATTTTGTTGATTTTGTTGAAGTTGGCGAGTCGTGTAAGTCATGAAAGACTTCCTTTTGGGGGAGGCATTGGCCGTAGCCGAAGCCTTTCTATCTATAAACTGATGTTCAGTTTCAGAACGCGACAACATAGACGGAGGCATCTCACCATCTCTGTTAGCATCCTGGCGTTTAAGCGCAAGGCTTTCGGGAGCTAAGCGAGATCATCTTCTTGAAGAAGTTTGGGAGGCTTTTCGACTTCAACCTGCCCTTGAAACCATCGCCGGTCTTGCTCTCAGATGCACCCGGGGAACCGATGAGGTCGTAGCGACCAAACGATCCCATTTCGCGCTGGACGCGACGCCCAGATAGTCTGACGAAGCTACTGGTCCGCGAGGGCATAACATCTGGAGAGTGACCGAATTGACTGTCGGTATCCAACGTGCGAGGCAGCTGACGTCCTGAGATTCGAACAAAGCCCTGAGAGACATCCGGAGGCTTGATGCTTGAACACACCCCAGCGTCGGTGTCCAGAGTCCGGGGGAAGCGGTCACCACACGCGTTGACAGGGTTGGTGCCGCTGCTAGGCCGGCCTTGCGAAAGAAGTGAGTCCAAGCGCGCAGATCCTAGGGCCAGTCCGAGTCCGACAAGATCGTGGACATCCGTTATCGGCGGCGTCTGGTATGCGTCTTTGCCTTCAGCCTCTGTGGCAGGAGTCGAAGTCCCCAGAGCACTCGTCGCGGGAGTGGCCACTTCGCTGGCCGCGCTGAAGTCCGAGCAGGGAGAGGCGCTTCCGCAAGAGTCCGATTGACAGTCCGAGCAAGATTTCAGGGAGCTGGCGGCCGAGACGGAGCCGTTAGCGCTCAAAAAAGCCAGTCCAAGGCCCGCGTAGTCGCAATCCTCGATGGGGAATGCATCTGCGTCGGCCGAGTCGCTCGTGATTGAAGCGGCGGGTTTTCCATTGCCGTAAGCTGGACGCTCAAGCTCGACGTCGTCGGATACGGGAGACATGCACGCGTCGTCGTGGACATACCCAGGGACATCAGAGACGCAGATGGGTTCGACGTGTGAGGACTCCGCGTCAGCCACCCTCGAAGGCCGTGAACGAGGGCTCCACAGTTCGACGACAGCCGACTCGGAGCTGGCGACTGTGAGCTGGTGGACAATCACTGGCTCGAAAACGCTGAGGGTCTTCGTCTCCTGAGATATCTCTGCAAAGAGTGCCGCAGGGGAACCCACGTAGAAGGCACTGTTGTCTTGGTCGTCTTTGTCGACCACCGGTTCGAGCCACATTTCGGCCACCGCCGCCTCGGATTTGGCAGCAGCGATCTGGTGGACGACCGCCGGTTGGAATGCAGGAACCATCTTCATCTTCTGGGCGATCTCTGACCGCAGTGCCTCAGGGGAACCCGTGTAGGAGGAGTTGACTTCATGTTCTTCGTGAGCCTTTTCCGCTTCCTCTTCCGCCTCGCCGTCAACCCAGAACCGCCAGAGATGGTCATTGCTGGAATCAGTGGTTCCCGCGGCGGACTCGGCGTTGGCGTCCTCGTCGTCATCCTCTAGGCATGGGCGAGGGGGCGAGGGCCCGAGGAGATGCAAGTCTTCGGGGAATGCTGGCTTCTGCAGCGAATTGATTAAAAAATGTCAGCAATTTGAGTCAGCCGCGATGAAACATGGGACTGACCTCAGCTTTCTCGTCATCCAGCTCGTCCAGAGCTGATCTGTAGCTGTCTGCTGCTGTAAGGGACTTGAAGTCGACGATTTTCAAGGACTCCGAGTCAGCCATCCTCGAAGGCCGTGAGCGAGGGCTCCACAGTTCGATGATAGCCACCTCGGATTTGGCAGCTGTGAGCTGGTGAACGATCGCCGGTTGGGATGCAGGAACTGTCTTCATCTTCTGGGCGATCTCTGACCGGAGTGCCTCAGGGGAACCCGTGTAGGAGCAGTTGGCTTCATGTTCTTCGTGACTTTCCTCTTCCTCTTCCGCCTCGTCGTCAGCCAAGAACCACCAGATAGGCTCACTGTTGGAACCAGCGGGATCCGCGACGGAATCAGCGCGGTCGTCCTTGTCGACATCCTCTAAGCAGTAGCTCGGGGGCGATGGCCCGAGGAGATCTACGAGACTTTGATAGTAGAGCTGCAAGTCCTCGGGGAATGCTAGCATCTGCAGCGAATTGATAATAAAAATGTCAGAGATTTGAGTCAGCCGCGATGAAACATGGGACTAACCTCAGTTTCCTTGCCGTCCAGCTCGTCCAGAGCTGACCTGTAGCTGTCCGCTGCTGTAAGGGACTTGAAGTCGACGATTCTCAGTAATGATAAAAGGATATAATGAAACGAGCGAGACTGACCAGTGTGGAGGAATCAGACGGGAACGAATTCAGGCTAGGGTCGGCAGCCCTTAGCCTTGCTTTGCGATCCTCCAGTGTATCCCACATGTCGTGGATGGTCTGATGCTCCACCGGCTTCTCCACCGGCAAGAACGTAAAACGCCCCTTATCCTGTGGGAAGGTAGTATGTTGATGTCAGCTATTTAGGGACCCAGTGCATGCGAGAGGCGACGTACCAGCGACGGGGTGATCTCTGCAATCACCTGGTATGGCTGACCACCGTCAAACCCCCTTTGGATTTGCTCGTAGCCCGCGACGGCCACTTGCATGAATGAGATGTGTTCCCTTTCAATCATGTCCGTAATCCTGTGCTTTAGTTCTCCGATGCTGGACCACTTTTGTGCTTGAATGACGTTCGTCCATCGAAGTTTGCCGATGAACTGGCGATCCGGCGGGAAGGACATTGTTCAGGACTGTCGAGTGTCAACCAGTAGGGTGTTGCTCTTGTTTTCGGATTTCCGGTTGGAGTTTCTGAAGAGTCGACCACGAAACCCCAGACGAATGCGAGAAATTGAGAGAGAGCAGTGGCTGGCAGGAATACAAGTGAGCGCAAGTGGGTTTGTCTGCTTTGGGGGATTTCAAACGGGACCATCTCTGTCTGTTGCTCTGGGTTCTGTATTAGGCGGCAGATATTTGGTTTGAGCTGTTGGGTGAAATGTGACGGGCAGTTGTAAGACATGTGAAGCCATTTGCAGCTAGTTGCAACCATAATGAGCCACTTTGACCACGAATCCAAGGCTGGTGGTTTCGTCGCAGCAGAAATGAGCTTGTTAAGTTGATCAGCCTTTGCCTACCGCCACGGAGGAACATTCCCATGTATGAAGCGATAGGCCCAAAGACGCGCCAGAGTCACATGAGCGTGCAGAGCAGGAGGAGTCCTGTAAAAACGCCGCAATCTGTTCATGAACAAGTTATTTCAATTTGCTGAGCGCCAAATCTTGTAAGGCTTCACAACAAATTTTTAGGAGGGCGCCGTTCATCATATTGGTAGTTACAAGTAATAGTATCCTCCGCTCTCCCCAAATCTGAAAAAGCAAACTTCTCCACTTTGTTCTGATCATCGCATCAGTTGCCGCATCCTTTCTCTGGCAGTGGTAATCAGAACTTCAGAACATGATACGGCCGGCGTGAGCGCGAGCGTTCTGAGCACTAACATCAAGTGATAATACAGGTCGAACTGCCTCCGCCTGTATTCGTTTGGTCTCGAGGACATTCATCAGGCTCGGACTGAGCGTTCGAAGCGTTCGACGAAAACGCAATTTTCCAAGCGACGAATAAATCCATTGGCAATTGTTTGAATGGACAGTGGTGGTCTGTGATTGTAGCGAAGAATTTTGATGAGGATGCCTCAGCGCTGGGCCACTTAAATGTTTTCAAGACAATTAGCCCCTTCCATGCAGCAAGTCCCTATACACCCGCCACAAACAATAAGGGCGCCGCTAATCAGCATTACACATGTCCCACTCCTTCACAACGGCCTCATCACACGAAGTATTGGTCGAAGCGTACATACCATCAACATACCGTCGTTGATGAAGATGATGCACTACCCCCAGGGCCCACGCGCAAGCAACAGCCAACGCAATATTAACGGCAATGGAGACGGGCGACCACATCTTAGGGATGGTAATGTCTAGGTACACACTCGTATCGATTCTGGGCAGTTGGCCTTGAGTTGGCCTAACGTACTGCTTGCGAAGCCTACATTATTAATTGCGTTGTTTTACTTTTCTCACACCGATTATACCGATTGGTTATTTAAGCTTGCGATGAACGTGAGAGCAAAGGTCGATCTTCTGCATACCAGATCGTTGATATTCACATTCTGCCGCGGGGGGTTCTGGAGGAGGAATAGCACGCTTGACAAGGTTGCATTATCGAGAATGATCAGAAACTTCAAGAAGCCACATTTCTCTGAGTGTTCAAAGCAGAGTCGTGCCGCCGCCAACTGCGCCGCCTGGTCCAAATTATGTCTCTCCAAATGCTGCACCAGATTGAGCACGTTCGCCAGTCCTTGGTTGAGGTTCTCCTTATCTCGAATGTGCGCGGGAGTCTCGAGAGTAACTTTACAAGAGCATACGCCTGATAACCTGAAAGAAAGTTGAGGTTTGAGGTTTGAGAGGTGTGACATATGAGGCGTACCTTTTAAGAACATTGTGCAAACGGCATGGGCCAGTCGAGGCTGTAGTCCTCCACCTCAACGACTTCTCTCAGTTTTCCCATACCATCCGCACCCACATGGGCGAACAAAGCGTTAGGTAGTAAGAGCTTTCGAATCCCACAGTCTCCGTATTATTTTCAGCCAGCATAGGCCACTCCTTTGCGCGCGCGCATCCGGTGAACCCATGTCAGGACTAAGGAGCGACATGCATGAGCGTGTGAGGCTAATAAGCCTTTGCCTCTCGCCACTTGTGAAGCATGAAGCGAATGATAGATCCAGAGACACTCCAGAGATGCGCAAAGAGAAAGCTATTGCCAACAGCGAGAGGCAACAATTTGAACAAGTCACATGTGCGCACAGCGTCGACATCCACGCAAAACGACAAAGTCCTTCTGACCAGGAAATGATACTCGCAGATTTGTTCAGTCATAAGAACAGTTATTATACCAATAGGAGGACAGCTGACACAGTCGTGACGAGCGATAGGGAGGACCATCCAAGAAGGAGGCTAATACCAAAACGAATAAATCATGCATTTCATGTCCATACAGTCGTGAGTGAAAGAGTCCTTAGAGCGAAAAGAGACCCCAGGTTTACTTGGACTCGGTCCATCCGCCCAACTCGACAACGTAAGCGACGGCCAGCTTCGAGAACTCAAGCATGTGGTCAAAGCTGAACTCGGGGGAGACATCGATGCGGCTGCAGTGTGCTATCAGCACATTGTCGTATTATATAAACGGGCAGAAGGAAACACTTACTCATTGGCGGAATGGATCTTCTGGTTGGAGTTCGCAAATGTAGACTCTGCAAACGGGGATGGTTGAGCAAAGGTTGGGAGAAGTAAAGATAGAGGATATCTTACCGATGGAGAATGAGCTGGGGTATCCAGCCTTGCTGAAGCTTGCGTGGTCTGAGCAGGCGTATCCGCACTTGGTCTCAACATATGGGATGTCGAGATAAGTATCTACGAGCTTCTTGTTAAACTCAGTGAGCCTGATCTACAGTGTTAGCCTCATGATAAGATCTCGAATATTATACTGCTTACTCGGGGTTGACGAAGTCGACGATGATGCCGACTTCTTCGCGGGTGCCGCTTTTCACCCAAGCGGTCATGTCAAACTAATTGTGGTTTCAGTGACCAGTATGTGTATAAGGGTGTGCACGATCTTACCTGACTCATGGACATTACGTCAACGCCGCTCGCCTCATAGCTCTTGGCGATATCCTGGGAGCCGAGGAGACCTCCCTCCTACTCACAAGGTCAGCGCCTGGCTTGTTACTCAAATGACAAACGCACCTCGGCAGAGTACCAATGGAACTCCACAGGACGAATGGGGCGGAAGTCGGCCGCGAGCAAGGCCCGATAAGACTCCAAGATGGTCACGGACCCCGAGCCATCGTCGTCAGCGCCTGGGGCAGGCAGGAACGGCCACATGTTGGTGCTGTCCTGATGCGCACCGATAATGACTACTCGGTCATCGGTGGTGGACGAGCCATCGATGCGGACAATCTAAAGCTGGCGTTAGAATGTTATGTTTGTGCGGCAGGCGTGGTGCCTACAATAGAGCTTTGAGTCCAGCTGTGGGGGAAGGGTTTCGTTGTGATGAGCTTCTGGAGAGACTTTGACGCGTATTGGGCGGTGTACTTGAGGGTGTGTAAGCACTACCAATCGGGTACAAATAAGGAAATTGAGTACCTCGTTAATCTTGGACAAGAGCCACTCTTGTGACTGGCGTCCCGTTTCACTGCGGTAATATCTGGTGCGGAAGGAAGTGAACTTCTCCAAGTTCTCTCTCGGCCCTGCAGTCGAGAGTGTCTTCAAGACGGGGAAGACCTTCTCTGTCGCGTTGGGGGAGGGGAACGTGACTGCGACGCGATGGTTGGTCAGTGAACATTATTGGCATGTCGTTCAAACGTACCCTTGTTCTGGAGCCTCAGATGAGCCGTAAAGCCGAGCTCTTGCGCTTCCGTTCTAATTAAAGGCTTAGCACAACAGACATGACTCAACTTGATGCAACCTTACATGTCGAAGAACTTGACACCCTGTGCCTTGATTTGAATCTACAGCCAGAGTCAGTCTTCTCAGCATGATTATAATGCAAGCATCAGCTCACCTTCTCCAACTCGGTCATCCAAACAGGCTCCTGGCCCTCGAGCTGAACCAGCCTCTCGGCGCTCAAGTCCAAATCGAATCCAGGATAGCTGGTGATATGCTCCTCCAAGTTCGAGAATGGCACTTGTTCATTGTTAGAAATGAAAGCAAGCGGAGTCGCAGTGGCCAAGGATACAAGGGAGAGCAGGGCTAGATACTTCATGATGGATGAACAGTGAGTAGAGACACAAGGAGCAAGCAGTCTAGGAGAACTTGGTGGTATACTGGGAGTCCGAGACTCCGAGTCGCCGCCCGGCCGCCAGGGCCGCGTTAGCTATCACGTGGCTGCTACACAACACAGGCAATCAATTTCTGGCAATTTACCTCCTCTCTTTGCTACTTCTCGCTCCATCAATTACCTCCCCCATTGCAGTCACTCGGTCCATTACAACTACGCGGAACGCGCCAGAGAACATATAAATGGACACCCAGCTTTCAAACAAGAAGATTGGTTCGTTTTTATCCAGCTAAATTACGCGCGAATTCAATCATGACATTGTCACAACAAAGTCTGCAAGGAATTTATCCAGGCCTTGCACTCCTGCCATGCGGGTGGCTGGGCAAGGTTCACAGGGGAGTGCAATGAAGCAAGAAGCGAACTGAACCGGTGCCTCCAATCGGACGTAAGTATAAGTGCTACTTACATCCTGATTGCCTTACCTTGATCCACGTCCAAACCTGAACAGCACTTGTCACAGTCCACGAACAGCAAGCTTCAGTATCATAAGACGACATCGGAAAACCCGCAGAAAGCAGAGCAAATTTGGTAGAGAAGTGGGCGAAGTGGGAAGAGCAGATACGGTACACTGCAAGGAGACTTTCCTTTGTCTTTGTCATGTATTTTGTCATTTCGCTCGCTGGTCAACAAGTTTCACTACTACGTGCGTTTGTATCTCCGAGTACTTGAGTGTCTTTCTCTCTGCTAAATAATGACTTTTTATTCATCACAGATGCCAGACAAGGATATCCGGAGTTCACGCAGGTTCGATCAAAATTGTCTGGTGTTTGCCCTCGGGCGACTATGCCAAATCAGCCTCGGGCCGAAGCCCTTTACGCGATGCATGACTCGTTTCCTTTCTTGACGTATAAAATCCGAGTCACTCAGAGTCTGCAGTCTGTTCCCTTTATACTCAAACATTTCCCCTGATTCCACACTCGCCATGAGCATCACGACTGTAGAACGGAACTCCGTTGAATTGTCGACGTTGTCGTTGAGAGCGGAGTCCGGTGGTCGCGGTGTATCATCATCCCTTCCAGCGCTGCCTCCTGCAAGCGTCGATGACGTTCCAGATGGCGGATACGGATGGGTGGTTGTAGGAGCATGCAGCACACTCACGTTCGTGCATATTTCTATTGACCCATCATTAGTATTGTCTCTGAGCAATGCACCTTTAGCTTTTTCTATGTGGGCAAGTGTACACATTTTGCGCGGTTGCGCAACACCTAATCTAGCTCTACCTCAGGATTGACCTACAGCTGGGGGCTAATACAGGCCAAGCTCGCGTCAGAGAATCTTGCGGCGGATTCAACCCTGGCATTCATAGGCTCTACCGCCATCGCCTTCGTCGCCTTTGGAGCTATAATAAACGGCAGGTTAATCCGTATTATGGGCTCGCGGAATGCCGCTTTGTTGGCTTGCTCGTTTCTTGGCGGCTCGCAAATCCTTTCCAGCTGGGCCACCAAGAGCATTGGCGCGCTGTTCGTCACAAATGGCGCAATTCTCGGCATGGGATGCAGTATATGCTTCATGGTAAGGTACAACTCGACTCCCTATATGTATATGCCTAATGATGTGTAGGCATGTAATTCACTCCCAGCACAGTACTTCAAACGCCGGCGTGGACTCGCTAACGGATGCGTTGTTGCTGGTGGCGGTCTGGGAGGATTTGTGCTAAGCTTAACCATGAACAGCCTCTTGAGTCACCTTTCGATTGCCTGGACATTTAGGGTCCTTGGCTTCATCACTCTCGCTGTGACATTGCCCGCTGCAATGCTTCTAAAGGAGCGGACTATTCGACCTGTGGCCACCATTGACTGGTAAGCCAGGGCTACCAGAGCCAGCACGCTACTTTGCTGAACCATTGTTTCAACAGGACTCTATTCGCGGATCCCAAGTTTCTTCTTCTCTTCTTTGGGGGTGGAATAGCCACTTTCCCATTGCTTGTGCCGCCTTTCTTCATACCATTATACGCCTCCTCCATACACCTATCGACCAGCACTGGATCCACGCTCTTGGCCATCTTCAACCTCTCTTCCGCCTTCGGTAGGATAGGCTTTGGCCAGTTGGGCGACAAGATTGGTCCCGTCACCTCAATGTTCATTGCCACAATCACAAGTGCGCTGAGCATGTTGGCCATTTGGCCGGTGTCTGATTCACTCGCTCCCTTCGTGTTGTTTATCGTCATAAACGGTATCGGCAACGGGGGATTCTTCTCGACAATGCCGTCGGTTGTGGGACATGTGTACGGTCCTTCGAGGCTACCCACCGCATTGGCTATGGTCGTCACCGCCTGGGGAGCAGGGTACATAATGGTAAGGCAGTGGCATATATCCACCGCACACGTATTAAACTCAGTTGCAGGGTGCCCCAATTGCCGGATACATCTTGGAACATTATGGTGGGGCTGAGGCGGGGCGTGCAGCATTCCGACCTGCAATGTATTATGCAGGCTCCATGTCGCTGGGAAGTGCGGTATTCACCGTCGGGCTGAGAAGGTTGATGTCAAAAAAGCTTCTGGTGTTTGCTTAGATACACAGGCTGTGTTCGCTTTAGAGATCTGCCAAACTCAAATCAATGTGTCCTGATCAAGTTGCATATACGAACTCCTATACAGAACAAACGACAGACATGGATAGAAGCATCTATAACGTATTTCACTGACTACGAGGACAGCGAGTCAGCGTTTGCTGATGCGTTCAAGAATACATATGGCGAGGCCGCTGTAACTTATAGGAACTCAGGAATCACTTAGATGGAATATGTTAGCGGTGATGTTGGGCTCCGGTTGCAGAGCCTCGCCTCTCCAGGTATGCTCAAAGCCGCTCTAAATATTTTCTCAAGAAACTGAATACTGAAACATGCCACCACCACTACTCTCCCTCGCTATTCCACAAGATCCCTCGTGCGAATATCGGACACGGCCCATGGGTATCGGAGAGCGTAGCTGCCTGCTCAACAGAAACATGAAAACCAAGCATCCTCCCGTCCAACCTCACAAACAAGCTGTTCCAAACGACAAAAGTGGCCAGCTTGCTGTTGGGCGGCATTCTAGCAGTGCGAAATCAAGAAAACGGAGCAGTACGGGGCGTCATCGATACCGCCGCACCCGTATTGATGATAGGTCGACGGGTGACTGGTGCACAGTGACTGAGGAATGGCATTGTCGTTTTAAATTGCTTCAAGTTCAGATTTCCGCTGTATGTATATAGAATAAAAGAAACACGCAAGCATCATTTCCAGATAGCGGGCTGTGATCAGCTGTGATCATGGCGGTTGGGACGAGATGCAGGAGAACGTGCAGAACGCTCAGCGCTTAATAACTTAGAGGCGGAGGTCAAGTTCTTCAAGAGATCGGCGCTTCGTCGAGTCAGCGGCGTTCTGATTCTGCACGCCGGCTTCACGTTTATTGCTTTATCGCTGCAGGAAATTAGGACTATTTATCATAAAATGGCTTAATACTACTCACGCTGAGAGAATCCGAACTATAGCGCTTCGTTAGGAAGCAGCTCACTGTTCGCAGATTGAACGAGTATTGTATTTACCTATAGCGCTTCGTTAGGAA
>KV417493.1:574780-591389 GCA_001630335.1 Athelia psychrophila | reverse complement strand
CTTCTGGGTCGGTGGCGGAGACGCGGGGGGTGACTCGCATTGGAGTTTTATCGGTAGAGCAGTCAGTCATGCCGCAGCGCTCAAGGACCTTGTCCACATACTGAGCTTGGGATAATGCAATGGTGTGCTTTTTCCTGTCCCGTGTGATCTCCAGGCCAAGAATAAATGAGGCGGGACCTAGGTCTCGCATTTTGAATGCACCCAGGAGTTTTGCCTTGATGGTGCGCATGAATTTGGTGGAGCTGGCTGCGAGGAGTAGGTCGTCAACGTAGACTACGAGGAAACAGACTTCGCCATCATCGCTCCGAAAAACGTAGAGACATGTTTCGGCGTTGAGTTGTTGAAAACCGATAGTTGTTAGTGCAGCATCGAGGGTACGATTCCAGGTGCGTCCGGCTTGCTTTAAACCATAGATAGACTTCTTGAGTTTCCAGCAGAAGCCAGGCTCGATAGGTACACCTTCAGGAGGAGATATATATATCTCCTCGTCCAGGACACCATTCAGATAGGCAGTGCTGACATCCATTTGGTCGAGTTCCAGGTCGTACTTTGCAGCGAGAGCGCAAATAATGCGAATGGACTCGAGGTTAGCCACAGGTGCGAATGTCTCTTCGTAGTTGACCCCCTTTCTCTGAACGAATCCACGGGCGACTATCCGGACTTTGAACCTCTCAATATTTCCATTCTTGTCGAGTTTGATTTTCATCACGGGTTTGGTGGTGATCGGTTTTACACCTTCCGGGATTCGAACCTTATCATAGACATCGTTGTCATCGAGGTTTTTGACCTCTTCATGCATCGCCGCTCGCCATTGGGGACCTTGGGCACCCGCATAAGCCTCGTCCAAAGTCTCGGGTGTGATCATGCCGCCTGGGCTGAGTGGGACACCGGCGGATGCTAGGAATGCAAACATGGCTTCGGTGACATCCATATCTCCGTCCAGATCTGGCCCTTGATCCTTACTACTGCCTTCCAGCAGACCCTCGATAACATTGTCTAGGTCTGGTCCAGACGGTATCGCGTTGGATTCATTTGGAGGAGGATCGGGTGCAGATTCGAAAGGTGTGTTGCGTTTTGCTTTCAGATCTTCGAGGTGTTTATCGTGCTGATCTGTGGCCTTGATGTAGTCTGTGTTGCGTTGCCGTGGCACAATAGTGCGCACAGAACGCCGTGTACCCGCAATGAAACGTGCAGGGGGCGTGGACGGCCGCTTCGGCGTTGGAGGCGGTCCCATAGACTGTCGGGAATTGATGGCGGGGGTCGGACGCGGGCGAGCAACTGGTGGTCGAATGTTCGGCGTCACAGTTGTGGGCTGTGGTTCCGCTTTGACTCGAGTTGGTATGCGACTCTTGCGTGGCTCGGATCGTCGTGACGGAATCACTGTCGATATCGAGTCCTGAGTTATGACAGGGGCTGCTGACACTCCGAGTCTGGGCTGTTGCTCCTCGTCGTCGCTCGAGTCTGACGAGCTATCACTCCCACTGTCCTCGAAGCTCCCACTGACCAGGTACTCGGGGTCTGGGTGATTCTCGGAGTCCTGCAAAAGATCCTCCCACTGCGATTGGGAAGGATCATGCATGTTATCTCCTGGTGAGAATGTTGATGTGTCGATGTGACCCGTCTCGTCGAAGGTGACGTGTCTCGAGGAGAATACCTTTCGCGTCTTCAGATTGAAGAGACGGTAGGCTTTCATCCCCAGTGTGTACCCCAGGAGTATGCACTTGACTGCTTTTCCCGTAAACTTTCCGTCCCGCTTTGGCTTCTCCAGGTGTGAATACGCTGGGCAGCCGAAAGGTCGCCACATGGATGGGTCTACCCGGCGTCCAGTCATTTTGGTCCATGGTGCCTTCCCTCCCTGACTGGAGGACGGTCTGCGTGCCTGCATGAAGGTTGCGGTGTTGACCGCTTCCGCCCAGAAATTTTTGGGTAGGCCGGAGTCGATGAGCATAGTGGTGGCATTGTAGTTGATGGACTTGATCATCCGTTCTGCGACGCCATCCTGGGATTGAGTGTCTGCGGCACTGTCCTCCTTGAACGTGCCTTCGTGACGCAGCTGCTCGAGGAATTTCTTCGATGCAGTAGGGCCACCCGCTAACTCGGGGGCGCCGTCGGTTCGAAAGAATTTGATGAAGTTGACTGAGAACCGGAAGTGGCCGACTTCGGTCTCGTAGTACGATTTGACATCAATTTTGAATTTGTTGTAGTGGGCCTGCGCTTCACTTTTGTTCTTCATGAAATAGACCCATGGGTGACCCAGGAAATCATCAACCAAAACCATTCCATATTTCGCACCACTCCGAGACATCGGAGTGATTGGCCCGAAGATATCACAGTGTATGAGTTCGAATGGGCGCCCAGAGCGTTGGCGGGGAGTCTTCAGCGAGAGGCGTTCGTGTTTTCCGAGCGCACACGGTTCGCAGAATTTTGCCTCGCCGGTGACCTTCTCGATGCCGTGGAGCTGGCCCTGCGATACCATGCGTTTAATGCTCTGGTAGTTCAGGTGACCCCATCGACGGTGTAAGATGTTGATGTCGATCACAGCATGTGCATACTCTGCGTACTGTTGTGCTTCCGCCATGAGACGATAAATGCCGCCCGAGCGGACTGAGCGAAGGACCTTCCTGTTAGTTGCTTCGGAAATGACATCGGCAGCCGCGTATTTGAATACGGAGTACAGTCCATGTTGGGCGAGCTTCGATACGGACACGAGTGATACTTTGAAGTCAGGTACGACTAGCACATTCGACAACTTTACTTCGGCTTTCTTGGTGATAAGTGTCATTGTACCAGTTCCGATAGCTTCGACGAAAGAGTTATCACCGAATGCGACGCGTCGCGGAGGGATCAGTGGTCGGAAGGTGTTTGGGTCAACCCAGCTGATGTGCGGGATGAATGTGTTTGAGGCGCCAGAGTCGTGGATCAGAATGTTCTTAGTGTCTTTCTCGGACGCGACGTAAGCGGTGTACAGGTCCTTGGATTTCTGGGAGATAGTGTAGGTGTGGTTGTACATGCCTACATCCTCGTCTTCGCTCGACTCGTCACTGCTCTCCGCCACCTTCGACTTCTTCGCCTTCGCCTTGTGTGCCCTCTCCGACGTGTTCGCCTTCGGTTTCCCGTTACCGCTGCCAAACGTCTTTTGCTTTGGCCGCAGGTCGGGGTGCAGTACGTAGCACCCTGCGGAGCTGTGGGTGCCATTCTTCCCGTGGTGGTCGCAGTGTTTGGAGATGGACGCTGCGGAGGCGATTGGTCGCGTCAATGTTCATTGGAAGTTGCGCTGAGCATGTTGGCATTTGGCTGTGTCTGATTCACTCGCTCCCTTCGTGTTGTTTATCGTCATAAACGGTATCGGCAACGGGGGATTCTTCTCGACAATGCCGTCGGTTGTGGGACATGTGTACGGTCCTTCGAGGCTACCCACCGCATTGGCTATGCGTGTCTGGGGAGCAGGGTACATAATGGTAAGGCAGTGGCATATATCCACCGCACACGTATTAACTTCGTTGCAGGGTGCCCCGATTGCCGGATACATCTTGGAACATTATGGTGGGGCTGAGGCGGGGCGTGCAGCATTCCGACCTGCAATGTATTATGCAGGCTCCATGTCGCTGGGAAGTGCGGTATTCACCGTCGGGCTGAGAAGGTTGATGTCAAAAAAGCTTCTGGTGTTTGCTTAGATACACAGGCTGTGTTCGCTTTAGAGATCTGCCAAACTCAAATCAATGTGTCCTGATCAAGTTGCATATACGAACTTTTATACAGAGCAAACGACTGACCTGGATGGAAGCATCTATAACGTATTTCACTGGCTACGAGGACAGCGAGTCAGCATTTGCTGATGCGTTCAAGAATACATATGGCGAGGCCGCTGTAATTTATGGGAACTCAGGAATCACCTAGATGGAATATGTTAGCGGTGATGTTGGGCTCCGGGCGCAGAGCCTCGCCTCTCCAGGTATGCCCAAAGTCGCTCTAAACATTTCCTCAAGAAACTGAATACTGAAACATGCCGCCACCACCACTACTTCCCCTCGCTATTCCACAAGATCCCTCGTGCGAATATCGGACACGGCCCATGAGTGTCGGAGAGCGTAGCTGCCCGCTCAACAGAAACACGAAAACCAAGCATCCTCCTGTCCAACCTCACAAACAAGCTGTTCTAAACGACAAAAGTGGCCAGCTTGCTGTTGGGTGGCATTCTAGCAGTGCTAAATCAAGAAAACGGGGCAGTACGGGGCGTCATCAATATCACCGCACCCGTATTGATGATAGGTCGACGGGTGACTGGTGCACAGTGACTGAGGGATGGCATTGTCGTTTTGGATTGCTTCAAGTTAAGATTTCCGCTGTATGTATACATAGTATATAGAATAAAAAATAAACACGCAAGCATCATTTCCAGATAGCGGACTGTGATCAGCTGTGATCATGGCGGTTGGGACGAGATGCAGGAGAACGTGCAGAATGCTCAGCGCTTAATAACTTATAGGCGGAGTTCAAGTTCTTCAAGAGATCGGCGCTTCGTCGAGTCAGCGGCGTTCTGATTCTGCACACCGGCTTCACGTTTATTGCTTTATCGCTGCAGGAAATTAGGACTATTTATCAAAAATGGCCTAATACTACTCACGCAAATAAAAACGTGTAGGGGATGGTCCTACCAGCCTCAAAACGCGCTATTGGAGAATGTGGCTGTGCAAACTGTGGCTATAGTATGTTTATTTCTTTGTTGATCGTTTATTCTGGTCACGGTATTCTGGGTCCAGAACGGTATAAAAAGTCTGGCCCCCACCTTTCTCTCTCTCTCTCACCAACCACCACCATCTCGCTTTCACAATAGCCTTTCCAAGATGATTGCGACCTCAAATTCAATGATCTACTTTACCGCCACCACCCCGTCACCACCAAACCGTCTTTGACGCTGCTCTTCATCACCAACCGCCAGCATCTTTGAGCCCGCCATCGTCGACAAGCCCTCGCATCGATCCCGCCAGCCTCAAGAATGTCGCGTGAGCCATTCAACATCTCATACCACTCGAACAACCCAACTGATGTTCATCTCTTACTAGTAGCCGCCGCCGCCAGACGCCAACATCTTGCTGTGGACGTCTTCTCGTATGGTGATCTCGTCTCTACTTACCTTTCGAAACCATGAGCCACACCTATGGGGGCACTTAGCGACTCAAATAAGCCAGGCTCGCCCTGCTTGAAGCGGTGCCATCATCAGCTGGAACACCGCGCAGGATGCAAGAGGCCTTTGGGTGTTTTGGAACTGAGGATGCGACGTTGCCAGGGGGCATGCGGATCATGGGTATTCTGGAAAGTGATATCGGTAGCGTCAGCTGCGCAAATCTGCTCACTGGAAAGTCTACAGTGGACATAGTTTCGTGGGTAGGCAGGGCGGGATAGTGTACGAGATACGCCTGCGGTCGATCATGTACGGCATGTATATCATTGTCCTCGCATCAAAACCTTAACTAACGAGCTTCTACCAGGGACCACCATCTCCCATCTCCCCATCCTCGTCCTCAAGTCATCCATCGTGCAGTAACTTTCATAAATAATTTGCGCCTTTTGAACCGCCGACTATGTATCTCCAGCCGACCTCAACGCACCCCATTTCTCTTCTCGACATGCATACATACACTTTCACACTTGCTTACTTAGCTGCTTCCTTCCTTCCCTACAACGTACACATGACGCCAAAGTACAAGCAAGACCAACACACGACTGTTGGGGGGTAGCTGCATTTTATTTGTGAGTTTAATGTACGCTCTTCTCATTGACCACTGCTAACGATCTCTCCAGTTTAGCTTACGCTGGCTCATTCCACGCTCACCCGACGCCATCATGCGCATCCCAAACTCGCACATACCCGCTCTGCGACGACACCATGACCCTCCCTCACCTACACCCCACACGTGCCAGGGTCAGCGACGCCCCTACCTCATCTGTACGGCCACGCAGCACCCGCCCACATGCGTCTCTAGTACCACGGCTGCAACATCAGCCCTTGCGCTCGCTCATTCCACGCTGACCTGATACCATCACTGGCATCCCAAACTCGCCCAAACCCGCTCTGCAACGACGTCCTGGCCCTCCCCCACTTACGCATCCGGCCCTCCGACCTTACCCCACCACACCAGCATCACGCGCCAAGGCACCCGCCTGCTCTACATGTGTTCCTGTACCACGTCTACCCAAATGCCCCCACCTGTGCATCAGCAACCAGCCGACGCACAATACCACTGCACGCGCCCGAGCGGAAACCTCAGCATTTCGGCCACACCCGACTACCTATGCAAGAGGCGAACAACTGGTACCCCAAGAGCCTTCAAAGTTCAAGGACGTTACCGTGTCGTGTGCTCGATGTATTGCAGGACTCATTAAACGTCCCAAGTGTCTTGCTGTACTACTAAATACTGTATCTTGATCTTGTTTGTTCGTCTTGTGTATCCCTCCACTGTCCCCTCCAATATTGTATCAATATCTTGCTTGCAGGTCTTAAGCTTGTATATCACTCTTGATTTTATCGTCTTTCTTTCAGTAAGGGACATTGTGCATGTTTTTTGGAACCGCGAGAAAAGTAGAAAATTTGAGAACTTACCCTACGCCAGTCGTATATCAGAGCACATCGTAATAAATAGATGTCTTAAGTCCGTACTATATAGAGTGATCAAGGTTCGGATATGATACAAGTTCAAAATGCTGCTGGGCGAATTGTGTTTTGTGTTTTGTGTTTAATCCGAGCAGGGAATGGCAATACCACATGTACAGCTGCAGTGATAGTACTAAATAGCATTATTCACGCTTTGCACTCGAATATCATTTGGCTAAATTTTCATCTCATGTGGCGCTGCCTTGCTGATGTTGGTTGTTGTTGCCAATGCCAGCTTGAGCGAGAACAGAAGGACTGGCACTCCGTTGGCTCAACAATAACAGTGTGTACAACAAAATACGTAGTACATTAGTTTTAAATGTCCATATGTTCCATGGTACGCTGCGATTCTATATGATTTACATTTGAAGCATAGTTAGTACCGCTCATGCCCAACGACCGAGTAGCGCCATGATGCCACACCCGAACAGCATGCAGCCCAGTGCATACGCAAGCCTGCCGTTCGAAGCATTGATCATCTCTTTGTTGAACAAGAACTCGTGCGCAAGCAACTGTAGCGATAGCGCAGCTTATTAGCGATGCTGAAGACAAACAACGAAGGGCTGACGTACCTCAACAAGTCCAGTGTATATGAGGATGCCTGCGCTGAGCGCGTCTAGGATCCCGCTGATGATGGACGCCTCTGTGCCGTCGGGGTTGTACGTCGTGCGCACGCCGAGTCCAACAGCTATGCCGATAGGCGTGCACAGGCCGTAGAGTATGGCCGCACACATGGGTATGTAGTTGAACCGTTGGGGGAGCTTCAACACAGCGAGACGAGATCCGATACCGAGACCCTCGAATGTTTCTGCGAGTCTGCGTCAGGAGAGATATCAGGACTGATGGGATAATGGCTCACGATGGAAAATGATGACAGCGAAAAGTATTTTGAAGTCTTCGTTGACCGCGAGGGTGAGGCCAATCAGCACGCTGGAATGAACGGATTAGTGTTTGACACGGGGGACGAATGCGGACGGCTTGCCTGTGCAGCACCACACCGAACTCGAGGATACCAACACCGATGATTTGTGCCGCCACGCCAGAGTCGAGGGTGTCTGGCTTGTGCAGAGTCTCGACGTCCTCAAGCTTCTGCATGCCATCCGTGTTAGGACCGTCTTCTGGCCCCGACCATTGTGCCGCTTCCCGGTTGTCGTTCCCTTCAGGTCCATGCGCCGCATGTGAGCCGACCATATGGCCATGCGGATCTGCGAATGGTGAGTCAGGTGATGATGAAAGTCGTGGGCAAGACTTACCGTGCTCCATGCTTATTGCGGCCAACTTCGCGGTACCCCATCGGAAGGCGACAAGCTCGACGATGAAGATGCCGAATATGCTGAACAGGGCTAACGCCAAAGCATATGGCTGAGAAGATGCTTAGCTACCGTGCTGGTGTGTTTTGATACGCATGGGCTCACGTATTCTAGCCATGCGGGGTTGAGACACGGGGAGCTCAGCTCGTCCATCGCAGGACTTAGAAGATGTATGAACGCTGTCGCAATCTGCTCAATTGTTAGTAGGTGTATCGAGCTTGAATTGATATGAACTGACGATGACTCCTGAGCCAAAATACTTGGCGAAGCTACGAACGATCGTTAGAAGTGTCCTTGTTCGATCGAAATGTTGGATATTGGTAACTCACTCGAAGAGCCCCTTTGGCACATGCAGCCATGATGATCTGGCAGCCAACACAGGGAAAGTTGCCCCGGCGGTCGAGCCAATCAGGATGATAAAGATCGACGCTATACGCAGCTGGAAATACTTTTGAGAGCCTCCACCTGAGCCACAGTTGAGGTCGTCCGACATTGCGATTGACAAGAGAGGGTGGGATGGAGAGAAGGGCCTGGAAAAGAACTCAAAGCATGCGGTATGTCTTATAAACAAAAGTGCCAAGCAGCTGAAGGCAGGGGGGAAAATAAGTGACAGGCGCCGACGACCTCATCACCGCGGAGGTGCTCATATCATAATCTCAATCGATCATTGGCTGGAAACATGTTATGTGGCGTCGTCAACCTTTTCTTTCTCACAAAGTGCATTGTAAGTAAAATAGAAGGCTGTACATACCGCTACAAACCAATAGCAGAAATAAAAGACGTGCTTGGGCTTGTAGATCCTGCAAATGTACCATATGTTGCGGATTTTGCCTTGAAAGACTGCTTACATGCGGCAGAAGCTGCCGCACCGGCGTGGCTCTAACTTCAACCGGACCATGCGGTGTGTGGCGCGTTTTGACGTGCCCCAGTCATGGTAACTCCTCAATCTTTGGTCTGGTGTTCTGTTCTGCAGGTTTCGTCTCAGCGCGGTGCTCGGCCCGCGCACCTTGAACCGACAAGAGCGCTTCCCGCTCGATAGCTTTCGATCGCAAGGAAACCTCCTCGGAAAGACCCATTAGTATCACGGTGGGCGTGGAGATGATCTGGGCAGAATAAAATGATAGCTTGAGTGTGACGTGGTTTGGGCGTTGGCCAGCTGCATCTCCTTTGCCTTTACTTGGCCGCTCGAAAAGCTTCGCCAGGTCCGACAGTACCAAAATAGCTGAGACGCAGGGGTGGGATTCGGCGATAGCGCCACCAATTTCAACGACTGGGGAGGTCGTCGATTGGTCCAAAATCGTCACTGGTCGAGGGCGCAGTAATCTGGCGGCGTCGTGCAGCAGCGTGGACATCATCTTGCCATCAACAACACCCTAAAGATACCTCAAGGCCAGTCAGGCGCTGAATGGGTTAAATTTATATTCGACGGACGCACAGAGTCGAAGCGTGACCACAAATCTGTGACCACGCTGCTGAGATTCGAATGGAGCACTTTTGAGCTTCGATCAGTGAGGAACGGGACAAGTTGGGATGTGATACGTCGCGCTTCTTGCCATTCTGGTTCATCGGCTGTGAGTGTTGATAACGGTGAGGTCGCGAGGTAGCGGGTCGCGTATGCATAGGCGACGCTGCAGATGAAGTGAGTGAATGTGATTGCACGAGGTACTTTGACTCACAAGACAGCTAGTATGTTGTAGATCAACGGCGATGGCGTCTGCGGCGTTCCAGGGTTGACGCTTGGAATGACTATCACAGCTGGCTTGACTCCGAAACGTCTTTTGGGGAGTCTCTGGGAGTCACTGTCGCTGTCTATCGAGGGCGCCTCCCACCAAGGTTCCATCCTATCGGACTCAAGCTCTTCGCTGGCGAGCAGCTGCTGCGCTAACTCGCTATCAGGGTTGTCCAGTGCCTTCATGAATTTTTTACGCTCCTCTGGTGTCAACATCTCCCACAGCTGTTCCGTCTGTACAGATTCTATCATATAGTATGTTAAGTGTGTACACGGCACCCGCGTAATTGCTTGACTCACCGAGGTCCATGCCTTCCAATCGCTGTGCAAGATCATCCTCGTCGTCCTCCTCATCCTCTTCACTCTCTTCAAGCATATTGGGATCTTCCTCTGCGCTCTCTTTTTCAAGACGCTTCAAGAGCTCCATCATCTGCATCTTTTCTGCGGTAGATTTGGAAGGCTCAGCCTGGATGCCCGATTCCACCTCCTTCCGATAGAATGTCTCTGAGCATTGCGAATGTGCCTATATTCTGCTTGTCAGATTAAATCAGAATGAATAAGTTTGCGCAAATGAACTCACCTCTGAACGAAAGCAAGTCAGTGAGCAATAGCCGACATTGCAAGTTGGACAGGTGTATTTTGAGAATTGCCGTCGACAGCTGCAGACCCAGTTAAATCAGAGAAGTTCATTAAAGCGCCAAAGACGACGGACAGTCCGCAAGGTATCGTGTCAGTTGGTCCATTTGGCTCAGGTTCAGTGGCGACAATCGGTGTAGTGTCCATGGACGTGAGTAGCAGAGATGACTTCGATCACTTACGTACAAATCTGGAATCATTTTTGCTCCCTGTCTTCAGTCCGTCTGCACCGTTCCTCTTTGTTTGGCTACATCCCTTAGGCCCATTTCGCAGATACTCTCTGCCAGGACAGCCCACAATCATGCCCGATGCTCGCTTAGTGGACAGCAAGGCAACGTTCGCCTCTTTTTCGCATCTCCTCGATGATCGTATCCTGCGAGCACTGGCGGACATGGGCTTCGCCCGGCCCACACTCGTCCAGTCAAAAGCTATCCCACTTGCTTTAGAAAGTCGCGATATTCTTGCCAGAGCTAGGACTGGCAGCGGGAAAACGGCGGCATACTGCATTCCCGTCGTACAGAAGATTCTCAGCACAAAAGCTGTAGGTGTGTTTGACCTTTGATCAGCTACTGTGTACTGATCCCTCCCTCACCAGTCCTTAGGAGGCGATGATTCATCCCGATTGGCTACTCGGGCCATGATCCTTGTACCCACTCGCGAGCTATCGGAACAGGTTTCTGCTGTTTTAAGGGGGTTGCTCGCATACTGTGACAAGGAAGTTGTGATTGCCAACGTCGCATCGGGAACTACAACACATTTGCAGCGGTAAGAAATCCTCAAATTTACCCTTGTTACCCTGACTCATTTCCGATGCAGTGCACTTCTGGCGGACAACCCAGACATCGTGATTGCCACACCATCTCGGGCGCTGGGTTTACTGCAATCCAAGGTGTGCAACAGCATTCCTCCCCGCTCCGAATTCTTACTCATAGCGTTATCAGGCGCTCGTGCTATCTGCCCTGGATTCGCTGGTCATCGACGAGGCCGACCTCATATTGTCTTATGGGCATGACGAGGATATTCGGCAGATCTTCAACAGTGGTTTCCTTCCCAAAGTTTATCAGTCATTCCTGATGAGCGCCACTATGACCGATGATGTGGAGGCGCTGAAAGGTCTTGCTCTTCGCAATCCGGTTAGCAATGTCCCGACAATGATATCACTCGTCTTTGCTGACCAATGGTTCCAGGCAATCTTGAAGCTGGAAGAAGACGAGGACGAAGCTGCTTTCTTGACTCAATACTCCGTACCGTGAGTCACAGTCTGCAGTGCGAGATGCCAAACACTTCTGAGACAAGTTTTAGATGCTCCGAAGTCGACAAGTTTTTGCTCACATACGTGATACTAAAACTGCGGCTAATCAGGGGGAAATGCATCTTGTTCGTGAACGATGTCGATCGTTGCTATCGACTGAAACTTTTCCTCGAGCAATTCTCCATCAAGAGCTGTGTACTGAACTCGGAACTTCCCCTGAATTCAAGGCGAGTGACTTCTATCGAGTATCATTGGGGAAGATATCTAAACGAATCCTGATAGATATCATACTGTACAAGAATTCAACAAGGGCGTGTATGATTACATTATCGCAACAGATGAGAGCGGTGCTCGCGGCGAGCAAGATAGCGAGGACGAGGCAGAAGAGGAAGAGGAAGAGGAATGTGAGCGCATCAGTTCATCAAATTACCTACTGCATATTGACAATTCTTAGTCACACCCACGCAGCGCGAGGGCGTAGAAGCTGAGCCAGCTGATGACGCTGAAGCCGAAGTTGACGCCGACTCCGAGCCAGCCGAAGACGCTGAAGACGACGCCGAAGCCGAAGCATCCACGTCAAAGAAGCGCAAGCGCTCAGACACAGCGCCGGCATCGGGAGCGACAAAATCTCGCAAGCGGAAGCAGCGGAAAGCCGGCGACAAGGAGTACGGTGTAACTCGTGGCGTCGACTTTGTTGATGTCGCTTGCGTCCTCAACTTTGACTTACCGACCTCGTCACGGTCATACACGCATCGCGTAGGACGCACTGCCAGGGCTGGCCGGACTGGAATGTCGCTGTCGTTCGTGGTGCCTGCGGATCAGTGGGGAAAGAACAAGGTCGTCGGAGGGTTAGAAAGTGCTAAAAATGATGAGGCGGTGTTTGCGAAAATCGAGAAGGAGCAAGGAGCCCGGGGGAGCAAAATCAAGGAGTATCAATTCGACATGAAACAGGTGGAGGCGTTCAGGTATCGGATGGATGACGCATTGCGGGCCGTGACGCGGAGTGCTATCAAGGAGGCTAGGGTAAAAGAACTGAAATCTGAAATATTGAATTCGGACAAATTAAAGGTATGCGCTTGTTGGATTATTCTGACATCTCCTGCTGGATTAATGACTCTATTTGAACAGGCGCACTTCGAAGATAATCCGCTGGATCTCGAGTATTTGCGGCACGATAAACCGCTTCACCCCACGAGAATCCAGACTCACATGAAACATGTCCCAAAATATTTGCTTCCCCGAATTGCCCCGGTACCTGGTGGCGAGGGCGCTGATATGGAGAGCACTCCAAATTCAAATCCGGGTGGCTTTGTCCCCTTCAAGAAAATTGATGGCCGTGGCAGGGGCAGGGGTCGTGGGCGAGGAGGGCGCGGTGGAGCTGGGGGGAGAGGTGGGAAGAAAAAGTCAGACCCGCTCAAAAAGTTTGGCCGGTGAAGCGTACCCTGTGATATCGTTCCTTGCTCGTTTAATCGAACGAATGTTCTGTGAGTCATTCAATTCGGGCCGGTCAGGCGTATCAACTGCAGCACCGCAGTAAGTTTTTTTTAATAAGCAGAACTTAAATGCCGGCCAAAGCATGGTGGTGCTCTAGCAATAACGCGAGCTTCCATTTGCATTCCCTGCGCATCTGCCCCCACACAAAAGATCATTTTAGAGTCTAACTTGGCGCGATGGGTATCTCGCACTTAATGCCACACGGGCCACGGGATGTCACTGGAATTCTGGCTTTGTGTTTGCCTTATCGCCTTGGCTGTTCCGATGTTTTGCACTCATCTACATCATGGGAGCCCCAACCCTGCCATCATTATCACAATTGTGTTCCGGCTCTGAGCGCCATCCCCGTCGCTGGTTGTTGTCTCATGCTTTATGAAAGCTTCACTTCGCCATGCGCACGCTATGCGAATATCGATTCCTGTGTGCTTGTTCTCCCAGAATCGCTGGAATAGTCTCCGAAAGACATAGCTGCTGGTGCTTTCATTCAGCTTTGATATGAATATAAACTTTGCGAAACTGCATCAAACAACTCCGTGTTTTGAAACCACCGTCTGGGGCTTTGAAACGCTAAACACGCTGGATTCTGCTAATGCGGCAAATTGTGTCACTTCATCGGCAAGTTTCTTTCCGATGTGAGATTATGAGATGCAATCTGCACTACATGCCCTTTTTTTTGCCTTGCTGTGCCTGGTGGCGCGCGGTCTCCCGAGATGATGGAGACATTTGTCGCACTTTCAACGTCTATATCACCGCTTTACATTCCATGAGTCGCTACCTCTTCCTACGTCATCTAGCTGGTTTGCTTTTATCGGTGTTTGACATACAATCCTGTTGAACCAAGGTCGCTGAATTAGCTGGTTGTATAGTGACTCTGGGGTGTAAAGGAGACTCGATTATGGGGCGGCATCCAAGCGAACCACCTGCATCTAATGCTAGATCGCGGCTATAGTCTACACAGATCTGGGGCAGCTACTCTTCGGGCTGAAATAATTGACTTTGCACCTATAGTCGCCAATCACTCGTGGAATTGCACGGGACATCGCAGCGGCCTGCTTGCCCCGTAATTTGGTTGGATCGCGTCGGCTCTTGCACGAACCTTGGCTCATGTAGCACTCACGTTTCGCTACAGGTATTCCCTCGTGAGCTGGGTGGGGTTCTACGTATAAAACTACAGGGCTATGATGGATCCTCACTCACAAAATCACCCCTCACTTCTGTGCTCATATCACTCAAATTAGCAAATTATCCTCATCAAATTTACACGCCATAATGTCCACAGAACCGTGTATGCTCTCCAACTCCTTTGCATTCACTTATCTGACCCTTCGTTCCTGTGCAGTCCGCGTCCAGTTGAACAACTACGCCCAGCGTATCTACCGTATCAATGATGCCGTCACATACACTCAAGAGCAAATCGGAAACGTATGGAATGTGAAATGCTACAGTGAGTGAAATTCGATTAGACTGTCGGGTCATTTGACGCAGGTCATACAGTCAAGAACGATCTCTCCGGCGAAGCTGCATCCCAAACCGTCACCGACGCTAAAGAGAAAGCTGCAGAGCGTGCATTGATAGCCCATCGCGCCAAGAGCTTATAAATATTCACAATATCCATCGCCTGGCGTGATTGCCGTCTGCGCTCCGGACCTAAGTTCCCGCGTTCAGTCGGCCTGTTGAGATTCGCTATATCAGCCATACTTCATACTATGTGTACCATCTATTAACGCTCTTCTATATGTATATACATCGGATTCGAGGCGTCAACCTATACACAAAGGATTGATAAATAAATATTACTGTTTTAAATTTGCACCCCTAGTTTGACAGAGCTTGATCTCTCCAACTTTGACCACGGATCTGCCTGGCAGCAATGTGGCAACACGTTGCAGATTGCTTCATAATTCCTCTGTGACTTATTACAAGGCAAGATGGCATGGAAATACTCACAGAAATACTACCTCACCTTCATATGTAGCTATCCATGCAGATATTCATCTATTTGTTATGTTACTGTTGTATAATAGAAATGTTGCCACCATGTGGATGTCAACCACAAGCGCTGAAACAAGCGCCCAACATTGGACAATCGTGTCAGTGACCAATCAGTGACTCCTCCGAGTCGAACCCTTTCATTTCCTCTTCATTTGCATTCTCTTATCTAGACGGCGATGCCTAAGCGAAATTCGTCTGTGACATTGACTAAGGGCGAGAAGTACGCTAGCAAATCCGCTGGTCCTACTAGTAACGCCGACCCCCTACCAGGCTACCACAACGACAGACTGGCAAATCCGAGGAAAGGAAGCTACAAGCAAAGACATGCACCCCCCCAGCAAATCCCCACCTGATCGCCCAGGCTGCCTAATGCGCCTCGTACTGGCACACACGCTGCCCTTAGTGGAACTCATCGTTAGTCTGCGCGGCTGGGAAAGGAAGATGCTGTAACAAAGCGCATGTGTATCCTCGCTACCACGCATACTGCAATTTTACCACCACTCTCAGAAGAAGCTCCCCCATATGTTCTCAGCACTTTACATATGACCACGCAAGATCCCAACAAGCATTTCGCTTCTGTAGCTTCTACGTCCTCTTCGCATAATGAAGTGGGAACGGTAGACGTGCAGCTATTTCTATACTGTGTGCTTCTTGATTCAAAGGGGCTATGGGCTGCGTTGTATATCACAGCTGGTCCGCTGGCGAGGAGAAGGATGGAGGGGAAACAGAGGAGGGTGAGGCGAGGCGGATCGTAGCAGTGCGCGGTCGAGGGTCGATACACTTGGGGCGCCCGCGGGGGATCTTGGGTACTGATACTATCCTTCATTTTGTATTACATTACACTGATTGTTCGCTTTACTACTCCAGATGCATCAACGCCCGCTCCTGAACCCGAGCAACCTGACACTGACTTGAAGAGATCAAGTGGAGGATGCTCTCACGACCCTGCTCTCATCCCCTGATTTTTGGTCCGCTTTGAACCCTGAACTTAATCCCGAAGCACTGGGCTTTCATGTACCTCTATCACGCTGAGGGGTATGGGAAGTTGTCGCAACGCTTGCGCAGCGCTGGACGAGTCCAGAAACAAAGGAGAAGAACGCGACCCTGCCGGTATTGGGCTGCGTTGCTCTCTGTTCTGCTTGGATTGAATCAGATGCGGGGGTGTGGCGAGCACTCTGGGATCCGTTGTCGGGTTTTCTGTGAGGTGAGTTGCTTTTGTGTTCGTTTTCAATCCTGGCAGACTGTTTTATGGGGTGGCAGCATACCCTGAAGTGTGGGCCCTTGCTGATTCTGCACTAACTCAGAACCAGGACTGCGAAGGTGATGATTAGGACGATGATTAGGACAAAGTCAATCATGATTCGGATAATCACGCAGAGAGGCCGAAGCCCCCACCGGCATAGATGCCTCCTTTCTCGCCTTCCTCCCACGCCCGCCATCTCCGGGCGCGACCTACCTCTGCTCTTTGTTCTTCTCTCCACTTTACCCCCATCACTCTTCTTCAGGCGAGCCCGCTGCATTTCCTTTGGCCACGGGTCGTGTGT
>KV417493.1:549894-572367 GCA_001630335.1 Athelia psychrophila | reverse complement strand
GACCTTTTGCTGCTGATTGATTAATATTGATTGGTCGAGCATCTATCCTCTCGCAACTACAAGGTCCAGCCTTCGCTCCGTCGCTTCCGGGGCTACAAACATTCAACACTCTCGATCTTTATCAGCAGTTGAGGTCAACCTCACAGCTTGATACCCTGGCGACAGCTCTGCATCAAGCAGCACCATTGCTTTCAGAATGATTACTGCTCTGAAGATCGAGCAGGAGAAGCAGCAGGAGGAAAACAGATCGCCAGTATCACATATCCTTGCTCCCACTTCATTTCAAATTTCCCCAGCGCGACCTAACCTCCGACCCCGATCTCCCGGAGAGGTCAACGGGTCACCCCGTGCACGCCAGTGCGTTTCCGATGCACATATATATAGGATCAGCAGCTCTGTTAATATCGCTGGTCCTAGCACATCCACCGAAGTCGCCGACCCGATGATAACTACCACTGCCAACTTTATCGATGTTTATATGCCCACCGAGTCCGTTGAGGACTCAGATTCAGAATCCAGATGCGGAATCCCAATACAATGGCAACAGTTTGTCTGGTGTGGGAGAGGAGGAGGAGGAGGAGAATCCAAAAAGACCGATGGTAGTACGTGCCTCTACCTCCACTTCATTTCAAAGTTCCTGATATCTCGTCTATCGGAAGACTTTCAATACCCATGGCACATCAAGTGGTGGGATAGTGAACAACGTAAATGGCGTTGCGCATATCAGTATCCACATCACGCATGGATGCACCCCTCCCGGTGCAGTGGATCGAATATTGCCAGGCATCAGCAAAACTCGCAGGACCTACTTAGCTACTTTTCGTGCTTTATGCGGCTTTATGAGGCTTTGGGACCTACTTTTAACGTACTTTGATCAGTTAAGCACGGCATAAGTGACATAAAGCGCTAAAAGAAGCTAAGTAGGTCCCGTGAGTTTTGCTGATGAGACTTCCGAATGGCATCTCGCATGCCTTCGCCCAGCGTGACTCAGCTTCCTCACCCTCTGAACCACCAAGTGGCCAGATAACAAAGATATATGTGGCTGTCGATCCTGTCTACGATTCTGCCATCCGTTCGATTATTCAAGTCCGCGTCATGATTAGCATGCTCACCACCACTTGAAGCGCTAAAACAAGCGCCCATTTGGAAATCGCGTCAGTGACTCGGACTCCGAGTGGAACCTTTTTATTTCCTCTTTCATTTGAATTCTCTCCTCTAGACGGCGATGCCTAGGCGAAAGTCGTCTGCGACATCGACTATGGGCGAAAAGCACGCCAGCAAATCCGCCGGTCCCAACGACAACCCCCCGCCGCCACGGGGCCAGAAGCAGACTGGCAAATTAAAGAGAAACAAGAAAGGAAGCCACAGGCAAAGACATGCAGCCCCCCAGTGAAGCCCCAGCTGATCACCCAGGCCGCTCGATGCGCCTCGTACTGGCACACACACACTGCCCTTAGAACTCGTCATTCTGCGCGGGCAGCGCGGCTGGAAAAGAAAGATGCTCCTGCCGATATTGAGCTGTGTTGCCCTCCGTTCTGCTTGGATTGAAGCAGATGCGGGGGTGTGGCGAGCACTCTGGGATCCGTTGTCGGGTTTTCTGCGAGGTGAGTTGCTTTTGTGATCGGTTTCAATCCTGGCAGACTGTTTTATGCGGTGACAGAATACCCTGAAGTGTGGGCCTTTGCTGATTCTGCACTAACTCAGAACCAGGACTGCGAAGGTGATGATCAGGACGATGATCAGGACAAAGTCAATCATGATTCGGACAATCACGCAAAGGGGCCGAAGCCCCCACCAGCATAGATGCCTCCTTTCTCGCCTTCATCCCACGCCCGCCATCTCCGGGCGCGACCTACCTCTGCTCTTTGTTCTTCTCTCCACTTTACCCCCATCACTCTTCTTCAGGCGAGCCCGCTGCATTTCCTTTGGCCACGGGTCGTGTGTTACCTGTGTATACAGCGCAATTCATATCTCCAGAGTGTGCACGATCAAGGCGAACTCGTCCCGGAGGTTCGTGCACGACGTCAATGGTGTGCTTCACGATCTCGGTTCGGATCCCAGCAACAGTGCCGACCTGGTGCCGGCTTTGGAGCGGTGGTTGATCTGCTGGTGGCTGTATTTCCTGCGTTCGAAGAATCTGAGACACAGGGTATGCTCCCTCAGTGTTTGTACTTGCGTTTCCTATGCACAGCGAGAGCGGGAGGATGTGAAGGGCTTGGCTGGGAGTGGGGCGGGTCTCCAAAGCGAAGCGTGTGTAACGAGCAGGTGTAGGCCATGCTCCCGAATGGTGTTTGTATAAGGACGATAGCGAAGGAGATACTGGTGGATGTCCGCACAAGTACGAGGTAATATACCCGTCTTTCTCATCCATGTTCCTCGAATGCGGGCTCCTTGGAGTGCCCCAGGCACCACCATTACATTTGTGCTTCCGCCCTGAGTACAATCCCGGCCGCTTGTTGCTGTCTCATGCTTTACAAATGGTTCACCTTGCGCTATGCGAATGCCGATCCCTGTGTGCTTGCTCTCCTAGAATTGCTGGAATGGTCTCCGCAGGACATAGTTGTTGGTGCTTTTAATCCTCTTTGATATGGATATAAACTCTCGGAACTGCATGTAGACCACGCTGTGTTTGTCCGCGGCTGAAAAGCTAAATGTGCTATATTCCGCGAAGGCGGCAAATTACATCACTTGACATCAGCATGTTTCGTTCTGATGTGAAAATATAAAATGCATTTTATATAAGACGGGTCCTGGTCCAGAAAGTTGCAGGAATGTTAATGATCAGCTTAATCTGCCGCACAGAACGCCTGCGGATTGCGAGAAAAGGTATTCTAATTCTTTAGGAAAATGGTTTGGAATGAGATCTGGCAGAGTTCGAAATGCCTCACAGCTTGGTTAAAATGTTTGCAGTGTGTAGTGGCAGCTGTGAAGTCACGCGACCACTCTGTGCCGCGTGTAGATCTTCAGCTTTTCAAGAAGGCGGGATAAACAAGTATTATTTGTAGAAAAATACTGTATCTATTTAGGTTCGCATTTAGGAATGGGAAGGCTGATCATATTTATGTACAACCGAATAAATTTCTACGGTGTATTCTCAATACTCGCCGCTTTATGTTTGGTGAATCACTGTCCTGAGCCACCCGTTGGTTTGATTTGATCGGCGTTTGACACGCTATCATGTTGAGGATAGCTAAAATAGTCTATCACACTGCAGCGAGCGGAAGCGGCTCTGGCGGTGCCAATGAGACCCGAGGCTATATCTCACACAGATCTGGCGCAGCTTCTGTCTTCCTCGGGCCGGATCATTGATCTTTGCGTCTATACTCTGCACACCGTACACTTGGTCGCATCATGCGGGACATGAAAGCGGCCAGCGGGTCACGTAATTTGGTTGGATCGCGTACGACACTTGTCCCGAACCTTGGCTCATGTGGCACTCAGAGGCATTCTGAAATTTCTCTGTGCCGCTATAGGTACCACCAGTCCAGTAGATGCGTGCGGCTGCGAATGCCGGTGACTGCGGGGCGGGTGCAGGGCACCTGCGAGGGCAGGGTGCTGCGAGTTGGTGGGGGCAATTAGTAAGTGCCAGCGCGGGCGGCGGCGAATGTGGACGGCCGCGAGCTCAGGTGAGGGCAGCTGTGGGGGGCGGCTGCAGGGGCGCATGGCTGCGAGCTCGAGTAGAGCCCACTTGCGAGTGACAGGGCTGGCCGGTTGCGATCGCGGATGGCTGTGAGTGCGACTGCGGTCGCGGGTGGCCACGAGTACGGGTGCGGGCAACCGCGAGCGGGGCGGGTGCACGGCTCCTGACGGGGCGAGTGTAGGTACGAGTGGGCGGAGGTGCGAGTGGCTGCGAGTGTGGGTGTCGCGGGGCGCGGCCATGGATGATGCGAGTGCGAGCACTTGTGGGTGCAACTGCAAGTGGGGCCGCATGCGGGTGGGGTCTGCGGGCTGGGAGCCAGTGCGCGGGTTGGTATATCCTCGCAAGCCAGTGCAATGGCTGATGGATGCGGGCGCGCGAAGGCTGAGTTGTGTGTGAGGTGCAGCAGTGTGTGCGTGGGGGCTGGTTCCTGGCCAGAAAGTTGCGGGAATGTTCATGAACCGGTTAATCCGCAGCACAGAACGTGTGCGGATTGCGAGAAAGAGGAATCTTATTATTTAGGAGAATGGTTTGCAATGAAATGGAGAGTCCGAGACGCCCGCAGTGTAGTTTGCAGTGTGTATGCACTGCAATGGCAACTGTGAAGTCACGCGACCACTCTCGGGTGGCGCACGTAGATTTTCAGCTTTTCAAGGGCGGGTTGAACAAGTATTATTCGTGGATAAATGCTGCATCTATTTAGATTCGGATTTTAGAAATGGGGAGGCTAAGCATATTTATGTACAACCGCATATATTTCTGCGGTGTATTCCCAACGCTTGCCGCTTTATGTTTGGTGAATCATGTCACCTCTTCCTGAGTCACCCAGTTACAGTTGGTTTGCTTTGATCGGCGTTTGTCATGCCATCCTGTTGAATCCAGGTCGCTGAATTAGTTCACCGCATGCAGCAACGCTGGCGGTGCCAAGGAGACTGAGGCTATATCTCTCACAGATCTGGCGCAGTTTCTGTCTTCCTCGGGCCGGATCGTTTACCTTTGCGGCTAGGTATACACACCATCCACTTGTCGCATCACGCGGGACATCAAAGCGGCCCGCGGGTCACATAATTTGGTTGGATAGCGTACGACTCTTGACCCGAACCTGGGCTCATGTGGCACTCAGAGGCATTGTGAAAATTCTCCCTACGTTTCGCTACAAGCATTCCCCCCCGAGCTGGGTGGGTTCTCTGCGTATAAAACCAGATGGATAGGATAGACCCTCACTCACAAAATTACCCTCACTTCTGTACTCATATCATCTAAACCACCAAATCATCCTCATCAAATCTACTCACAATAATGTCTACATGTATGTTACCTAACCTCCTTTGCATTCGCTCATCTGACCCGCCGTTCCTGCAGTCCGCATCCAGTTGAACAATTATATCCAGGATATCTACCGTGTCAATGATGCCGTCACATACACTCAAAAGCAGATCGGAAACGTATGGAAAGTGAAATGCTACAGTGAGTAAAATTCGATTAGACTGTCAGGCCATTTGACGCAGTGCACACAGTCAAGGACAATCTCTACGGCGAAGCTACATCCCCAACCGTTGCCGAGGCCAAAGAGAATGCTGCGGAACAAGCGTTGATTGCCCACCGCGCTGGAAAATTGTAAAGAGTCACTCTATTTATTTGGCCTGGCGTGATTGCCGTCTGCATTTCAGACCTTTCACGCGTTTAGTCGGCCTGTTGAGATTTACTGTATCAACCACACTTTATTAATATTCCATTATCTTTATTACCTATTGACGTCCTTCTACATACATCGGATTTGAGACGCCGCCCTATAATTAAAGAATTGATAAATCTGCCTATCTTAGGCCCAAAACCCCCAGATCCCAAATCGAGTTTGAGCAATTTGCAAGCAACGAACATGTTGCCACCAATTGCAATGAGTCAGGGGCTATTTACCATATCTGACCGGACCGACTTCGGTGACCAATGTAACAGTGACCAATCCTTTCTCTGTCCTTCCTCTCAGACGCGATGGCCGACGCGAATACCTTGTCGACAACCAAAACCAAGCCCACACCTGGCATGGTGCTGGGCCCTGATGGAAAACCATGCAAACCATGTACCGCGTTTCGCAACTGGAAGCCTCCCGGCTCGGGCTCGAAGAAGGCTGCAGCTGGAGCAGGGGCCAAGTCCACCGCAGCCATGATGGCCGCGCTCGCGTCTGGTCAAGATGCGGCGCCCCCGGCCGATCCTCGAGCCGACTGTCCGGCAGATGTCGAACAACTAGGACGGGCGACATGGACGTTCCTCCACACCACTGCTGCTTACTACCCCGATCGACCGAGCCAGGCGCAGCAAAGCAGCATGCTCGGACTCATCAACGCGCTGCCCGCGCTATATCCCTGTTCTGACTGTGCCTCACATCTGGGCGGGAATATGAAAGAGCATCCGCCGGATGTCAGCGGACGCAGCGCGTTCAGTCGGTGGTTGTGCGAGAGGCATAACGATGTGAATGTGAGGCTGGGGAAGGACAGGTTTGATTGCGGGAAAACTGATGAGCGATGGAAAGATGGACCTGCGGATGGGAGATGTGATTAGGTGAGTAAATGTTGGTTGCACTCTGTCCTATTCGTTACTGAGCTTCTACCAAGACACTTTGGAATACTACTACCAAACCACCACTTAGACATAAAACTATCTTTATTGCTGTCATGCATTGACTTGCCACCCTGCTCTTTGAGAAAGCCTCAGAAAACCACTGTCAGTACCAGCAAGATGGTACAGGCCGACAAACGACAAACGACTTTGTAAGCAGCGCGGTCCGCCCAGGTCCACCTCCACTTTATTACTGCTACGTCTGATCGTTGTCCTATGGCACTATTGGCTATAATTTGGTGATGCTCAGCGGTCAGCACGTGGCAAGCGCACGTGGAGGTTTCCAGCGTCTAAGTGCTTATCGCGGCTCCGACTCCGAGTCGTCGTGACTCTAGTCTGACGAGTGACCGGCGCGTATCTTACTGACCGTTGCACAAAGCAGATAGCCGCATACACGGCTGAGCTTGAAATCTTGCTCTTTTCTCGTCCTGCTGCCTTGAGCCCTGTGCGTCGTTATCTTCGCACACACCACGACTTCAGTACTACGTGTCACGTCGCATGCAGTCCAATACTCTCTTCATACCAGCATGCTTGACGGGGCTCTCTGCCCTCACCCTCATCGCCAGGAGCATCTTTCTTGCACTCACCAAGCGTGGCCACGATGATCCCAAACCCAATATCCCGCAGGCTGGACAGGCGATCTTTACGTGGAGACTTCTACGGTTCGCGGGCTGTCTGGTTCTGCTCGGTCTCTCTGTCGCGTCTGCGCTGCTCCAATCACGCCGCTCAGGCGGCTTCTATGCGCAAATATCAATTTGCGTTGCCTTCGTAAGCTCACCCACCCATTCCTTGACTGTTTTCTTACGAATTGCAGGGCTACGCCGTCTTTCTTGCCGCGCTGTCAACAATTGGGCCCTCAGGAGCGAGAAAGCCGACTTCCGACCACCTCAATGTCCTGCTCCTCGCGTCGATGGGCTTATACACTTACCGCGATATCTACCCCCTTGCGATATTCGGCAAACACCCCATGGATTCGTCAGCCGGGTTTTTCCTCTGGCCATTCGTGTCTGTCCTGGCGCTGACAAGCATCGGGACGCTCGTGCTAACACCGCGTGAGTATGTTCCCGTCCACCCCGAACGCCCGACACGGAACCCGAGCCCAGAGCAGACAGCTTCGCCCCTGAGCTTCGCGACATGGGCGTTTCTGGACCCGCTCATCATTGCAGCGAACCGCGTCGCACACTTGGGGTATGACCAGCTCCCCGCGCTGCTCGACGCTGACCAGGCGCAGACGCTGGTCGGCATGAGCTTTCCTGTGCGTATATATCTATTCTCATTGAGCGCAAATTGCTCACAGCATAATTGCAGGTTCTGGATCCTTTCACAAATAAGAGGAAGAGCCACATATTCTGGGGTCTCATGAAAGTTTTCCGTACGCTCTTGCCATCTTCCATTATATACCGCAGACTAACGCTTCTCCTAGGATTTGAATTCTTTGCACGGAGCTTGATGTTGGTTGTTCTAGCTTTTGCCCGCATTGCGAGCCCCATAGGTATATCTGGAGTGCTCGAGTAAGTTCGCCAATGTTATTTCCGCTATCGCTGCCGTTGCTGATCCGAATCGGTGCATTGTTCAGCTACTTCGAAAGCGGCGAAAAGGAAAACGGCGTGACCGTGCGTCCGTGGGTGTGGGTTGCGTGGCTGCTCTGCGGGCCCATTGTCGCCTCTGTCGCTCACCAGCTCAACATGTTTTTTGCCAAGCGCACATTGGTGCGCACGGAGGTCATCATCACGCAGCTGGTGTTTGAGCACTCGCTGCGCATCCGGATGAAGGCCGAGGTGCGGTCTGCGGGCGCGGGCGAGGGTGATGATGCGACGCAGGTCGGGACTCCAACTGAGTCGGTTGTGGGCGACGCCGCATCTGTCTCGTCCAGCAAGGGAAAACAAAAAAGCCGCGATGACGGCGAAGAGGCAGTCCCGGCATCTCCAAAGCCGAAGACGAAGTCGTCTGATAACCTCGTTGGGCTGGTTAACAATTTGGTGACCACCGACTTGGCCAATATCAGTGGGGCTCGCACCTTCATGTTCCTTTGTGAGTCATCTCCACTGTCCAGCTCCGCTTCCAAATCCTGATATGCTCCGCCCTCAGTGGTTTACATCCCGGTGCAAGTCGTCCTCTGCATTGTGTTCCTATATCGGATCCTCGGTTGGAGGTGCGACATGGTCGAAACTTGGAAGTGAATCAGGGCTGACCTGGTATGCACTGTGCAGCTCTATCGTCGGATTGGTTGTCATGCTTCTGTGCTTCCCGCTCCCGGGATGGGTCGCGCGGCAGATGCAACACGTGGAGGCTGCGAAATTGAAACAGGTGTGCTTGATTTGTTCACCAACGCTTCTTCTGCTACAACCTCTGCGTGTTCCAGACAGACAGCCGGATTGAGACTGTCACGGAATGTAATCAGTTTTCTTGCGTCGCCTTTTTCGCGGTGTCTCATTTTGGGCACGCTATTCTACTCTATAGCGCTCGGCGTACTTCGAATGATCAAGCTCTTCGGCTGGGAAAACAAGATGAATGAGAAGCTGCGCAACATCCGGGAGCAAGAGTTGTACTGGACGAGAAAGGCTGCAATTCTTAGGATTGTTAATAACAACGTGAAGTGAGCGTTTCCTTCTTGTTTCTTGTTTCTCTCTCGTTGACCCAACTGTGTAGTTTTTGCATACCACTCTTCACCATGTTGGCTACGTTTGCGACTTATGTGAGTGATCGGCATCTATGTATAATCATTCGCGATATCTGACATCGCACAGACTCTCGTGATGAAGATGGACCTTTCAGGTAGAAGAAAATAATTATCAGATCAAATTCAAGGCACTCATTGATTCTTGAATAGCCGCGACGGTTTATGGGTCAATGGCGGGTATGTCTCCTTTTTGCATTAATAGTGCGCCTGCATTGTGACAATTTAAGCCAGCCTTCGACATTCTTCGCAACCAAATACAGATGGGGTTCCAATTTGTGCCGGATTGTATTCAGGGTAATTCAAAGATTGTTACTGTCTGGGAGGCATCAGATGCTGATTCCGCGATGTAGGCAAGGTGTCTCTGGATCGAGTCAACGCCTTCCTCAACGACGTAGGTTTCTCAATTCCATGCCATGTCCGGTTACTGATCGATAGTACAGACTGAATTGCTAGATGCGTTCTCTGGCGGCGCGGGAGAAGTCCATGCTCTCGATGTCCAGAGCAGCGTCGCCGGTCGTGATGAAATTGGTTTCAGTGATGCCATATTCACTTGGACCGAAGCCAGCGACGGAACCGTCACGCCTTCCCAGCGTAACTTCTCCCTGCACTTCGAAAACAACTTGTTCTTTAAGAGGGGTGTTTTGAACATGGTCATCGGTCCCACTGGCTCTGGCAAAACGTCACTTTTGATGGCATTGTTAGGTTCTTTATTTTGCCATAAAACAGTGGAGGTTTTCATACTGACGCTGGCTTGCAGGCGAAATGCATTTCATCCGACCCGAGCCTGATTCGTGGTTTAATCTTCCACGGAGTGATGGTGTTGCATACGCTGCCCAAGAATCATGGGTACAGAACGAGACAATCAAGGTGACTCTCCATCATCTTGAATGTGATTGCGACCCTTATATCTGGGCAGGAAAACATTCTCTTCGGTGCGCCATTTGACGAAGAGAGGTACAAGAAAGTCATCCGGCAGTGCGCATTGACGCGCGATCTTGAACTATTTGACGCTGGCGATGCCACGGAGGTGGGCGAGAAAGGCCTCACGCTTAGGTAACTCCCCTGCTAAATTGACCGGACATGCTACTTACTCTTGAGCTTCACAGTGGAGGCCAAAAGGTAGCATGATTCAAAAAAAACATGAAGACAATTGCTGATGACTTTCATGTCATATAGGCTCGGATCACGCTAGCTCGGGCAGTCTATTCCTCTGCGAAGATCCTTCTTCTGGATGATGTACTCTATGTATCTATGGCATTAACGTCAAACGTGCTAACTAATTTCCTTGTAGGTTCTTGCTGCTCTTGACGTGCACACCAGCAAATGGATCGTGGACAATTGCTTTACCGGCGATCTGGTTCAAGGACGAACGATCATCCTGGTGGTGCGTCTCGTGTTTCCTTAGATCAAATCATTCTGCTCACTAACGACTGACAGACCCACAACATTGCCATGGTTAGTCCGATCGCGGACTTTGTGGTATCTCTCGGAGCAGATGGCCGTGTGCTCAGTCAAGGCTCCGTGTCCGAGGCATTGGCCAAAGATCAAACTCTCGTGTTGGAAGCTGAAGAAGACCGAGAGGCGCTAGAAAAAGCAGATGCCGAGATTGACCCAAAGGTCGGGGTCAAAGCAGACGGAAAGCTTATCGTGGACGAGGACATTGCTGAAGGACACGTGAGCTGGGCCGCTCGTAAATGTGCTTTCATTTGATCTACGGTCGTAACTCATATCCTGCAAACAGTCAAGAGCTTCTTCCTGGGTCTTGGCGGCAAGCACCCTGTTCTCTTCTGGATGGGATATCTTGGTTTCGTATTCTTCGGAGCATTCACGGACAGTTTTGGACCGTGGTGGCTGGGTTTCTGGGCTGGTCAATACAAGACCCATACATCTGCCGAAATCTCGGTGGTATAGTAAGATTTCTTCACCCTCTGCTCACGCCTACAATTGCTGACATGAACTGCGTCTAGCTATCTGGCCGTGTATGTGCTGAGTCTTGCGTTTGACGCTGCCGTATTTACGGTTGGTTCGGTGATCTGGTTGTACGGCGCTTTGCGCGTGTCTCGGTCTATCCACAAGGAACTGGTTGATTCAGTGCTTGGGACAACATTAAGGTATATCCGGTATGACATTCGGGGCAAAAGATAAGCTAATCTCGGTTTTCAGATGGTTGGATAAGACACCGACCTCCCGTGTGGTAGCAAGGACCACCCAGGACATTAGAGCATGTGAGTCTCACTCTTTCATACTGAAAATGCTTGCCTCATCAATACGATCATAGTGGACGGACCCATCTCACAGAATTTTGACGGAGTGGCAGCCATGACGTTATTCGCTCTTGTCAAATTCGGTCTGATAGTATACTTCTCGCCCTTGTTTCTCTTGCCATGCCTAATTGTCATCGCCATTGGAGTAATGTGTGGCAATGTGTACAACAAGGCTGTTCTTTCTGTCAAGAGAGAAATGAGCAATGCCCGTGCCCCGGTACTGGCACATTTTGGCGCCGCCATTACAGGTCTCGGTATGCAATTCTGCTCCCTTTGCATGTTTCTATACTGACTCGCATCCAGTTTCCGTTCGTGCCTACGGGGCCCAAGAAGCCTTCAAGACCAAGTCATTGATCCGGATAGACAAATATACACGCACTGCGAGACCTTTTCATAATCTCAGCTGGTCAGTAGATCTGAGCATTTTATCGAGCTTAATCTGATTGTATCCCAGTTGGATGGCTCTTCGAATTGACGCCCTGAGCGCTGTGTTCACGGCTGCTTTGGCCGCATACCTCGTTTATAGCCCCTCGGCTAGTCATCTCTCTGCTGCCAACGCCGGCTTCTCCCTCAATTTAGCAGGTAGGGAACCCACCGTGAATACCAAGAACTCCGCACTGACACGGAACTTCTCAGCGAGTTTCAGCTGGATTGTCCTGTGGTGGGTGAGATCCCTCAACGAATTCGAGATTAGCAGTGCGTACGCCTTCAACTTTTTTCCGTCAGCAGACCCTGATATTATATCCTAGGCAGCAGGTATTTTCCACAGCCAAGATGCCAAGTGGACATTCATTGACTGTCACTCGATAGCTTGGAACGTATTCATGAGTATAGTATCATTGAACAAGAACCGGTCTCGACGGAAGGTGGCCAGCCACCGGCTTATTGGCCTGCGAGTGGAGAAATTAGAGTGGAGGGCCTTTCTGCCCGCTATTCCGCGGTACGTCTTCCCCTGGGGAAACTTATGCTTGAACTAAACCGGTTGCAGGACGGACCCAAAGTGTTACATGACATCTCCTTCAACGTGAGGTCCGGAGAGCGCATTGGTGTTGGTATGTCACAAACCTAAAGGCATAATCCACGAAAAACTGATTTTCTCGTAGTTGGACGCACTGGAAGTGGAAAGGTATTTGGCGTTCGCATCTTGCCGTGTATCGAACTTACCTAAACAACAGAGCTCTCTCACTCTTGCTCTTCTACGATGCATTCTGACTGAGGGTAATGTGTATTACGACGGTTTGCCAACACATTCGTTGAATCTCGATGCCTTGCGGTCCAACATTACAATCATTCCGCAATCGGTACGTACACTAACACTCGTTGCATACGTTAACTGACAACGCCCCTAGCCGGAACTTTTGTCCGGCACTCTCAGACAAAATCTGGATCCTTTCGATCAGTATGACGATGCCACGCTCAATAGTGCCCTCCGGGGTGCAGGGTTATACTCTCTTCAAAGCGACATGACTGATGGCAAGATCACTCTCGACACGCTCATCAGCGGTGGAGGCGGCAACTTGTCTGTCGGCCAACGTCAGATCTTGGCCTTGGCGAGGGCGATCGTTCGTGGAAGCAAACTCCTCATCCTGGATGAAGGTCTGCTGCAGCAACCACTTCACCTGTATCTGCTTCTGACAAATGCCCAGCTACATCCGCCATCGACTATAAAACGGACTCTGTGATTCAAGCGTCACTGCGCCATGAGCTTGGTTCGGATGTGACTCTCATTACGGTCGCTCATCGACTCCAAACCATAATGGATGCGGACAGAATTGTGCGTAGAGACCCGTGGCTGCTCACATCGATGCTAATCGCTTGTTTTGATAGATGGTGCTGGACGCTGGGCGCATTGTGAGCTTCTCTCTTTGAACATCATGGTTACTATACTGATCACCACATGGCAGGCTGAATTTGATAGTCCCGCTCAGCTCCTTCGGAACGAGAAGGGCAGACTGCGCGCCCTGGTTGACGAAAGCAAAGACAAGGACATTCTTGTCGCGATGGCCAATTCGGCTGCTGGAGCGTCCACTTTGTAGACATGTAGCGATGATGGTACTTATTCTCTACCAGTACTAAACATGTTGTCAGAAATTTAAATCGTGACAATGCGGTGGTCACCAACAGGTCGAGCAAGTGTCGCGAAAATTCGCCCAATGGTGTTGCAAGTCTAAGTCATGTCAATGCCACCTCAACGTCGCAGCCAAGAATTCGAAACAACTGTAAATATCATCCGGGCGTTATGCTGCTCAATCTGAGCTGCATCCGATATAGGAACACTGCAGTCAGTTGGTTGCCGGAGCTATAATATTCGGCCTCACCGCGGGTTTCTGTCGCATTTGCTATTTACATGGCAGTTTGATGCATTTCACCTGCCCCACAGGTCTATAGATCCAGAAATGATTCGGTAGGTGGGGATGTGAAAGAGAGGCAGCCACTCTTATGTGGTTGGTTCTCTTTTGATGTCAGAGCTGCTGGAGATCTAATGGATTGCGTTTTGCAAAGTCAAGCTTCTTTATAATGGAGGAACATGTGCCACCGCAGACATCTCGGAGCGGTGGTTATACACGTAGTTATCTCAGGCATGCATATGCAACACTTGTTGTGCCTTTCAAGCCTGGTTGTGATCAGCCAGCACCCTATCGCTCATTTTACATTCCTTGTACACACTGGCAGCACGCCGTTACTATCTTAACTGATTATTTGGGCCCAGCTGGCCGTGGCAGACTTTGTAATTCAAGTTGGGGGTGCTGTGGTTCTCGGCCTTCTCGTTGACGTTATGCTTCCAATTCACCGGAGACGGTCCCCTTCTCCCACCAGTGCTGGACAAAGTACTTCAGGCTCTGCGAGCCAGTCGCTCAATAAAAAGTCTTACCGATGGCTACTCTACCTTGTCGCCTTCGCGAGCTCATTTTGGCTCCTGGCACCTTATGTGATCGGTCCTCTAGACCCACGGCATGGACCTAGCCCTCACCAATTCGACGATGAAGATCACCTTCGCGCTGATTTCGAAGACCATACAGACTCACCTTCGGCTCATGCGCTTCCCCAGGTGCCACCCCCACGCTTGCGTCCAGGACCTCCGTCGCCCCCGGCAAGTGGGACGTCGAATGAAACGGTGTGGTCCATCCGCGCCAATGATGTCAGGAACGCATATCTACACGCATGGACCGGCTACTTGAAGCTCGCTGCCCCAGCTGATGAGCTTCTCCCAGTCTCGAATGCCAAGACTGACAAGTTTGTTGTTTCCACATTTACTGGACGTGCGATATTCAGTTTGCAATCATAGTTTCAATGGATGGGGTGTATCTATGGTGGAGGGATTGGATACGATGTGGATTATGGGGCTGCGACAAGAATTTTTAGATGCGATGCCGATCGTTGCCGGCATGAAATTCCTTCTCAATGAGGTACGTGCCCAATACGTGCCCCGGTATGAACAAATGAATGATCATTCAACGTTTACTACAGGCCAACTATGCGCCATTCTTTGAAACGGTCATTCGCTACCTTGGTGGCCTATTGTCTGCTTATGCACTCTCTGGCGACCCTGTTCTTCTCAGCCGTGCCGATGACTTGGGGACGATGCTCCTTCCAGCCTTCAACACAGGATCCGGCTTCCCTGCGTTTGCTGTCAACACTGTCAAGTAAGTCACAGCCCATCCAATGTGTACAATTTTTTACCGATACTTCATTGTCTAGTGGCCGAACACGCCAAGGCTGGAACGGTCCAAACGTCTTGTGGGCCGAAGCTCTCAGCTGTCAAATGGAATTCAAATATTTGGCACATTTAACGGGTCGTACTCAATATTACGATAAGGTCGGACCATCTTCCTTCCTCACTGTGTGTACGGCCGCATATTAATACGCTCTTTAGGTGGAACATATAATGGATATCATGTACAACGCTTCCATCCCACAGGGCCTCTTCCCCACGAAGTGGAACATCGACAATGGCACTCCCACAAACTGTGAGGTTTCCTTCATGATCTCCTCGCAGCGCATCCTAACACTCCCGAAGCCGAAATATCTGTCGGCGCCTTCGCTGACAGCGCGTATGAGTACCTCTTGAAGCAATGGCTCATGACGGGCAAGTCCGAGCCCAAAGCACGCAACCTCTGTAAGCGCCCTCCCATTATCCAATCGTCCAACCCCCTTATCTTTATCACGGCGCTCAGACCTCAAATCCGCAACCGGGATCATCGACAACCTCCTCTACCTCTCGCCGACGCGCAAGCTGCTCTACGTCACGGACACGTCCTCCGGGCACCCCTCGCACACCTTCGAGCACCTCTCGTGTTTCCTCCCCGGCCTGCTCGCGCTCGGCGCGCACACGCTCGACCTCCCCGCAGCGGAGAAGGAGCGGCACATGTGGGCCGCGCAGGGCCTCGCGTACACGTGCTACATGACTTACGCGGACCAGGCGACCGGCCTGGGCCCGGACGAGATGCAGTTCAGCGGGTGGACGCAGGCGCAGGGCGGTGCCCAGGCGGGCGCATGGATGACCCACTTGAAGGAGTGGGAGGGGGCGGGGAGGCCGGGCGGGGTGCCACCGGGTCTGGGCGAGGTACCTGCCATGCCAGCGGGAGGGAGGGACTACTTTGCGAAGAAGACGTCGTATCTGCTTAGGCCGGAGGTAAGAGGTGTTTCGCGTTCGGTTTGGGGAAAACACTGATGGGTCTTGCAGAGCGTGGAAAGCTTCTATATCTTATGGAAAACAACCGGAGATGTGCGCTGGCGCGATCGAGGATGGAATGTGTTCCAGGCCATTGAGAAGGAGACGAAGACCGATTCCGGCTATGCGAGCATCAACTTGGTGGACAAGTCGCCCTCGGACAAGAAAGATGAAATGCCTAGGCAAGTTCGCGAGCGCGCTCCAAAAAGTGGCTATGATGCTCATCATACGCTTTGTTGAATACAGCTATTTCCTTGCTGAAACTTTGAAATACCTTTACCTGCTCTTCAGCGAGGAGGATATTATACCCATAGACAAGTGGGTGTTCAATACGGAGGGACACCCGCTACCGGTCTATCACTGGTCGGAATGGGAGAAGAAGCAGTACAACATCCTATAATCTGTTTTCGTGCAACTGCATTGGATCGCTATCTCGTTGTACCACTATCCTTGTTCATGCTCCCGCTATTGATGTTTTCGTATATTGCCTGATTCGTTCCGTTTGACCGCAATGATTATTATTCGCCTGCGCGGCTGGTCAAGATTCATCCATCGCATCTACAACATCATCGGCCGTAGACTTCGTCCGTTTTACCGTCCGCTCCCCGGCATCGCTCTCAGGGGGCTCGCTTTGACTGCCCTCCACGGCCTGCATCAAGAACTTTTTGTTCTTGAGTCTGCCTTGATGCCGCTTCGTTCCAGCGACCTGTGCTTTGGATTCATCGTCCGGCTCATCTGACAAGTTCTTGGGCATCGACGACAAGAGTGCGTACAGCTCCAGGGCTTTGAGCTCTTCCGGAGTTGCTGCATGGCCTGTCAGACTTCAACTAGCGGTAGATGGGCAGAGTGCTTACCCGGAAGACGGCATGCATTGTTGAGCGACAGGCGCAAGGCTTTCTCTGGGCCATCTTCAACTTCTTGGAACTGGGCGTGCTGTCAGTGCGCTACTCGCCATATATCGAGAATGTTCCTTACATTGCCTTCAGGGTTGCATTGAATTCGCTTTACGAGGGGCACGGCTTCCGTGTTCTCGCCCCATCCTCCATCTAACAAGACCCAGGCAATGCCCTCGGCGTCAAGTGTAAAGTCCACAACCGGCCTTGTAAAGTCGTAGGCTCGCGTGGAATTAGAGGCCGCGGTGCCACCATCAGAGGGCAGGGCGGCCATAAACAGTGCAGACGCGCTGTGCAATTACAAGTCAAATGAGAGACTTGAGGAGAGGCGGCAAGGACAAACCCTACTGCGCTGAAGACGATCTGCTGGCTTGGTCCGGACTGGAATGACTGGATTTTGTGTATGACCTGAATGAGCTCACCCGCATCCGTTGGTTTCGCATCCGTCTCTCCTTCCCCTTCAATATCCCCTTCTTGCTCGTCTCCCTCTGCGGTAGCCAACTCTGATATATGGTGCTCTTTCACCACCCTGTTCTTCATCCTTCGCTCTTTCCGCGACGACTTCCCGCTCTGCTCCACATCGTCGTCGGCACCGTCCTCATCCTTTTTGCCCCACTGCCCCCGCAGCTTCTTGAACCCCTTCGCCAGGAGGAACTTCCGCACCGTATCCCACACCTCCACCTCCGCCTTCAGCTTCCCCGTCATCCAGTCCCACACCTTCAGCACCGCGTCCCCACCGCCGGACACCATCGTCCCCGGCGCAAACGCCGGTATGTGCACCGCCGTCACATATCTGCCACAGCCCAATATCAATCAGCCTCGCCTCCCGCCAAGCGGCCCAGACGCCTAGACGCCCTTAGGCTCCCACTCACTTTTCGTGCCCGAGGCAAAAGCTCTCGATGTTCCACCCCTGCGGGTACCAGCTCACGCGCACGTGCTCGTCGCGGTCCGCGCTGACCACGTACCGCCCGTCCGCGCTGAGGGCGAACGCCGTCATGAGCGACGCGTGCCCGAGGATCAGCGCGCCGCCCGAGGGGTTCTCGTGCGAGGCCAGCGCCCCGCGCGTGCGTTTTATGCGCTCTTCGTCGGTCTCGCCGATGGGCGCGGGGGAGGCGGGCCGGGCGGGGACGGGCGCGGGCGCGGGGTGCAGGGGGTAGCTGAAGATGTCCCCGAATTTGTCGGAGACGACGAGCGTCTGGCCGTCTTTTGTGAATTCGATTCCGGTCGGCTTTTTCGGCAGCTCCCTGTAAAACACGAATGTTAGCGTTGAGCGATCCGTCAGCTTCTGCGACGCCGAGTGGGGTGGATTGGATGAGGCGCACCTTGAATTTAAGAGCGCGAGGCCATCTATGCGCCAGACTTTGAGCATCTTATCGTCTCCGCTGGTGACCAGATGCACGCCCTCGGCGTCCACGGCCGCACACCGTATCGGCCCAGTTTTGAGCACCGCGTCTTTTGCGACGCCATCTAGGTTCACGGTGGAATGGAGGATCTCGCCTGTCCTGGCGAAGGGAGATTAGGGTTCAGAGGGCAGGTGAGCGTGGGCAGGGCAGATGATGGCACACTTTGCATCGAGGATCTGGGCGTGGGGGCCTGTGGTTACTATAGCCCGGTCTGTCCGCAGAAACAGGTGTGAGTGGGGGTAAGAGGCCATTCTGGCAGTGGTCTGCCGAGTGAGACCCGGGGAGCAGAGAATTCTGAGAAGGACGTGATCATTAGGCGCCCATACATAATAAACCTTCTTCTTCCACATTCGCCTTGTTCTTGATACCTTCTAATGGATACGGGCAATCCTTTCAAGGGGGGTGTAGAGATAGAGCGAACCCCATCGCCAGATTCAGACATGAGGGTCAAAGCCCCCAAAGTGCTTAGAAAAGGTGTGCAGGAAAAGTTACGACCTAGGTGTCGCCAAATCTGACCTTTGCTCCCAGTCGCTGTCCCCCGGGCCCCAGTCTCTGTCCCGCATGCACCCACTCCCACTCCCAAGCCCAAGCCCACCAGGAGACCTCTCACCTCGCGTCGTCTTGACTTTGTGTACTTTTGCTTCTTTGCCGTGAGCTATGATGCCGTTCTCCTCGAAATACACCGGTCTGACTTGTCCGTCTAGTCCCATATACCTGCGTCTCTCTTGATCGACTTCCAGGCGATATATCCCCCTTCGCTGGTCCCAGCGCTCATAGCCAAGCTGCCTGAGCTATACATTGGAATGAGCAACGACCCTCTCATCGGAGGTGCCCTGGGATACATGAGCAACTCAGCCGAGTTAGGCTGGTTCAAGTCATTCTTGCTGCTGGAACTGTACGTAATGTTCCTCGATGGCCGACAAGTTATAAACACTCAACGCGATCATGCTGTAGCCTGTTCCAGTTCCCTGTATTCTTTCTGGGCCTGCGAGGACTATGGAACGGTGCGTGAAAGTCCCTCATGTATACCGGCGAAGTGCTTACTCCGGTATCCGTGCAGACTCTCGTGGCATATACCCCCTGCTACTAGTCTACGCAGCTTCCACGGCGACGACAACGCTCCCCTGCCTCGCCCTCATACTGTCCACGCCCATCACATCTGCGTACACCGTGGCCCAGGGAGTTGTATCCATCACGACTGATCAGCGCGCCCTGCTCCTGTCGAGCTACGTGCCGTTCTTCTTGATCCCACTGTGCATGACGGTGGACATGGCGTTCAGAGTGGCGAGACTGGTCAACATTGGGGCAAAGGCGGAGCAGGATTTCAAGAGAAGATGATACTTGGCCGGATATTCAGATATATGTTGATTAATAGGGGTCCCATTTAAGTACTTTCTGGTCGTTTATTGGGGATTCTCAAGACTGACAGAGTGTGTATCTCGAATCTGTATACCCAGATCATAATATACGGACTATGGAGCTGAATGTCAATTGGAGTTTTGAACCGTGCAATTATATAAAGTACTAGCTGGTACCCGTGCGATGCACGGGGTTCACATCCAACAGTAATCGAAGTTGCTACAATATCTTCCACTAATTAAGTAGGTACATGAACGACTTGAGCATGAGTGATTGTGCAGTGCTACCCGCTACCGGTTCCCGTTCGTTTCGAACGCTTGGAAGCTCGATTTGAGCGTGTGTTGTCTTCTTCAACCCCTTCGTAGAAATCCTCGTGAGTGGCCGCCGCTGATTCGGCTTCGGAGGGTGGTGCTGATGGTGAGCTCTCCTCGAGAGTCTGCGACAATCCAGGTGATTCATTATTGTCGGTATGTCTTGCAGAACTTGCTTGCAATGGACCTGTAGGTGTTCTGTATGGCGAAGGACTTGAAGGAGCCTCGGATTGCCTTGTGCCAGTGAAACTGCCTGCCAACTTCCGTTTGACAGATCCGTTTGGTGCGGGAACTGAGCGAGAATGCAGTCAGATTCAGTGGTGCTCACTGCCATAGTAGGCCAAGAGGCTTACCTGGTACTTGTGTCTCGATCGCAGGTCCAGACCGACCCAAGAAGGTGACATGATCAAGATCAAGATGAAATCGTTGGGGAAAACCAGTACCGGACTGCTCGACACGGGAAAGGAAGCCCTGTATAGCAACATAGCTCCTCGGGGATGGCATCGGTTTGCGATTCTTGTAGCGGGCGTCGTCCTCAGGAAAATGTACTCGGGTCGAAAGTTGTGACTTCAGGCCAGCCTTGGATAGCGTGGAGGTGTACTGACTCGGCTCTACATCAAATGTTGAATCCTTGGCGCAGATCGCCGGTGGCCAAGCCTATCACATGAATCCACCCGCGCTCAGCAGCATCGAGACATTGCACAGGGAACATCTGTGAATGGGTACCGCAGCAATGCAATACCCCTTCAGCCCCACTGAAGTGAAGATGCCTACGCCCCCACCGGCCGCCAACCAGGGGAGACTCCTTTTTAAAGCACCAAATATTCGCGCAGCCCCCTCCCTGGCTCCGGTTGCGCAATCTGTTTCAAGTCCTTGGTTTCGTCCTACAGTGAACCACTGATGCCATACGATATACTGGCAGGTCATTCATCTGCTTTCGATTCAAAATCAATCCGCGCGGAGTTGAAATATCGGACTAACTATTCCTGTCACTCCTATGCCAAGTAGAACTCCATCGAACTCCAGACTCCAGTATGAGCAGTGACAGGGGTTCGGAAGAATCGTAGCACGCCGTGCCCGCTAGCCGTGGCACGGCTCCTGCTGCAGACCCGGCTCGTTTGTTTATTCTCCAGCTTTATGTGTTGTACCATAGGTTTATCGGTTCCTCAATCAACCTAACTACCAAGGCCAAATGTTTAACGTGGAGGTGGATCGTAGTCACCGTGAATCTGTTGCTACCCTTCAATGCAACGCGTGGGCCAGACCGGATACTTCAAGTTGCGGTCGCGCTTTCGTCGTCTGCACTCTTTCCTTTGCTGTGCCATCAATTATATTGGGGTATTGATAAACATGCGTCACCATTAAAGGTCGAGCTGTCGACAACGTTGACGACCGTAGAACTGGCGCCCAGAGAACTACAGTAGTTGGGCCACCAGACAGCATTGATACTTTTCCACTGCGTGCGCCATCTACCACTAGTCTTTGACTCCTACAAGTACCTCGTCTGTAATCTACCACTGCACCCGCGCCCATCAATCACAAGCAATCACTCAACAAACTGCACAAAAACTGCACTTAGTAGCCCAACTCAATTGCGTTGTGTGAGCTGTTGTGTGACCCGCCAGGATGGCGCCGAGGACCCGATGAGACGGTTCAGTGATGGCACATACTCAATTTGGCCACGGCATCCACAACCACTCGCACAACGGCGCAACAGCTCTCGAGTCGTTTTTCTTGTTGTGTGGGAGCGGAGTTTGAATAAAATCCTTGTTTTGGGCAGTCCCATCACGTAGTTTATAAATAATTACAACTGATCGTCCGCAATCGTCCGTGCTCGCCAATCGCTCACTCAAGTACGCGTGCAGCAATGTAATCTAATTATCAAAAATATTCATGTTTGAATTTTAATATACCCACGTGCGCAATAACCCCGACGCAACAGCAACGCAACAGGGCACACAACACGTCCTCAATTCATCCCCTGTTGTAGATCAGCCCCATCACCATCAACTCCTACTTTTGGACGGCTCGCCACCACGCAACAAACTGGCTGTTGTGTGCAATTGAGTTCAGCTAGTACGCAATGCATAATCACCTCCCAGCATCTAGCACTAACACAGTATAAACCAGATAGTATCGTGACTTCATCGTAGGATTCGTAACTGAAACAAAGCGCAGTCCACCGATGATTCAGAACCAAGTCCCAATTTCGATTCTGCATGATGAAATGCTTGCCATGATATTCGAAGCGGGCACTCTTCTGGAAGAACCCCAGTGCCATTTTGGGACTCTCGTGTCTCATGTTGCACATCGCTGGCGTCATATTGCTCTATCAACCCCCCAGCTGTGGAACGAAATTTCGTATAATAAGGTCCCCCCCAGGACGAGCGCCCACTCGGACAGACGGGTAGAAAGAGCCATGTCTTTCCTTTCCAGGTGCAGGGCGTTCCCTATAGACATCTCCGTGGCACTCGGAGGACATACTATCTCACAAGATTTCCTCGAGTCAATTATCGGTGACCATATGGATCATTGTCGTCAACTTTGCATCAAGGAAGCCAACGCGGGGCCTTTGGAGAGGATCATTCAATACCTATCCACCAAATCCGCTCCTCTTCTTCGCTCAATCCATTTTGAC
>KV417493.1:511737-549869 GCA_001630335.1 Athelia psychrophila | reverse complement strand
AAACGTGCAGTTCGTCGGTCATACACGCGGTTCCCGTTCGGGCCCGCGCAACATGCAAGGTCCCTGGTGCGTAGTGTAAACTCCGGGACTCGGGGTAGTGCTACTCGCCGGGGTATACGACATGAACGTACACGCGTTCCAAGACCGAGACATCATCTGAGCGGTAGACCCTTCTTCTTTCGTCCAATCATGCATTATGTTTCACTTCCTTCACACGTTAAAGTACCCTCGGCAACTGTACCTTTCAATCTGAATGAAACCCGGACTTCCCGTCCTCCGGCACGCGTGCAAAGGGAGTTCGAGAGGCGCCCCGTAAGCTCTTGGTGCACACTGGTACCCCGGACCCCGTGTTCACGTACGTTTCCAAATAGCGTGTACCAGCACCATAGAGGGGGGCGACGCTGTCGCCCGCTTAGTTCTAACTTGCGCCCCAACTCAGCCCCACACGGACCTCCTCCAGCAGTACGCGCAGCACAACGTAGTGTAGTAGGAGCGGTTGTGACAGTAGGGAGGGCCGCTACAACATTACGCGTCCAGCCAGATGTAACATGTAACTTGACTAGTCGCCCCACCACCACCTACACCACGTGCCCGTCCGCCGCTTCGTGCGCGTCCCAGGTCCGCTCCGGGGGCGTAGTCGGAACGGCGGCTGCCACGCGGTTTTGTTACCGTGTATGGAAGATACGGTATCCGCTCGGCAAACCGCCGGCTCCGAATGTGTCTCGTGTCTCCATTTCGTCCATGTCACCACGCTCCCCGCTCTGCCGTAAAGGCGCGGTTACCGCACCTAACCAGTTACTTTTAAGGGTAACTGGTTAGGTGCCGTAATCACGGCGCAGTCGGTGTTCGCGCTTAGACCGTCGGTCTAAGCGCGAAGCATTAAGACTGTATTCGAGTAATCATGAAAACCGTTGCATCACTCACCGAGTCTCTAGCCTTCACAAGCGGGCGTAAAGGTCTTTAAAGCAACCGAATCGCGTCTTTGAAACCCTTGTAAGGTCTTCGTATCCATGGAACCCATATTCTCGTTCTAGCTCCTCTTGTCCACGACCGAGTGTTGTTCCAAGCATTGAGGTGTCATTGAGTTGTGAATGACCGTCGTAGTGAGACAGTGATTGAAATACCGCCGTGCATGAAGATTGTTAAGTTGTCGGAGCCCGAGCCGGTGTGACTGACCCGACCGCTAAGAACTCTTAGGCACATGTGACGAGTTAGTTGGATACTGACAGGTGAAGCTACGGGTCAAGATGAACCGTGGCCTCACGTGTCGTTATCGAAGCGAGGCTATAAAGTTGAGGCGCGCCTAACTAAAACTTAGCTTTCGTCTACTTAAAGGACGAGTCATATAGCATACACGTAGTCACGCAAGAGGTGAAAGTTCAGATAGTAGTGTTCACGACTGAAACTTTGTCTAACGCGTTTGTGTCGGTCCCTACCCCCGACGCTACTTATAAGGACTACGAAATCTGCTTGTTCTAATATTGGACCAACCGCTGTAACATACCCACTCGTTAAAAGTGGTGACGGTAAATAAACAATAGACTGTACACTTAACCCCATGGGTAAGTGTCTACAAGGGACATGTTAGAGAGCTAGGACGAGTTGCGCGCACCTATTTACAGTGTCCTAACCGGTGGTTGTAGTTGTTGTTCCTAAGTTGTAAACTACATCTCGGCTCAGTCATGTGGAGGTGCGATAGGTTCCGACCGGACTTCAGTGTTGAAAGCTGGGCTCATGTAAAAGGACTCCTGCTGCGGGCGATGTTCTTAGCGTTTGGCTACGGTAGGGGCTCCTCGATACAACGATATGTCCCGAAGGAAAGGGCACAGCTCGTCAGGCCATGACCAAAAGGGGTTGCTAAAGTAGAACTAGAACTAGTACAGTGGAAGAACCCAGCCAGACCTGGACGCTAGCTCTGTGTTCATGGTCCATTCGGAGAACCGGATGATACCGTCACTCGTGGTGACTTAGACTGACGTAAGAGCGAGTCAAGGGCGTGGTTTGCCTAGACAGTTTGCCTTCAACCGTCCGTCAAAGTGACCGTGTTCCGTTAGGCTCCGAGGAAGTTCAGGAAGCGGTATGTCTTGTGGATGTCCAGGTAACGTTCGTTCAAGACGTTCTGTATGGCTGTTATTACTTAGTGGACCTAACAGCGTCTGAGAGCTCCTCTCGACCCCTCCCAACACACGCGCCGGGCCCTCCGCATCCCCTCGTACGCGGTGAGGGCCCCTTTGCTTCCAACCAGCTGTCCCCGCCACCGTACAGCCTGTTCCCCTCGCACTCGAAGGTGTCCCCGACGCCGCGCGCCCGTGCGCCGCCTCCGCGTTTGTGGGCGTTCACCGTTGACGCCAACCAACTGACGGCGCCCAACTTGCCGCGCAGTACTTCCGCCCCGTCCCTGTACTCTGATCGTCCGCGCCCACGCGCACAGCTTCGCCGCACGCCGTACTCGCGCGAGGAATCCAAGTTCGCCTTGCATCGCCTTTGCCTAGGTCTGGTCGGACCAGACCTCTTGGTCCGAGTCTCTGAGATTTTCTGCGTCGTGTTTATGCAAGTGGACAATATGTAGAATATTTAAGATATAAGTTACAAATTATCTACATCAGACATCCGAAAGATTTCTGGGTACACAACATTAGCGGTTCTAAGATGATTAGCCCTTGCAGGGAGCAAAGCCTTGATGTGGTTGCTACTTGTGGCACGCGAGAGTGCGACATAGAGTTGCCCGTGGCTGAAAACAGGGACTCGAAGGTCAAGGCCAACAACTTTCACTGATTGGCCTTGTGCTTTGTTGATGGAAATGGCAAATGCCAGTCGCACCGGGAATTGACGACGTCGCAGGCTAAAAGCAAATTCTGCGCAAGTTGACGATGGTGTCAGACTAATCCGTGGAATTAGCTCGATGTTTCCATCAAAATCTCCGCCCATTATGCGGACTTGAAGTACTCGGCGGCCAATTCGCAGCAACACCATTCGCGTACCGTTACAGAGACCACGACTGGGTGCCAAGTTGCGAAGCAATATGAGGGGACATCCGATCTTGAGGTGGAGATTACCCGGTGGAAGCCCTGTTGCCTCTAGAGAATGGAGGTACTCAACCGGAATGGCATCGTCAACAGGGTCTACTCCACTTTCGGTGACAACAGTGTCAGAGCTATGCAGAGTGGTCTTGGCTCCCGATAAGCGGTCCAGTATGGAGTCGTTAAGCTCGGTCACATCACTGTTCCGGGCAGCAAGTATAATGCGATCAAGAAAATACTGAGGGGGAGGTGTAGAGCCCGAGATCTGCGGATAGACGTAGTCGATGAGGCTTTCAATATCGGAACAGGCCATGTTTTCGCGAAGAGATATTGTTCCATCGTCTGCAATGTCATGTCCATGCCCAACGTCAAGCAGCCATTGGGCAAATCCACTTTCCTCAGCACTTGAATGCTCAAGTCGCATATTTCGACGAAGCTGCAAGACTTTGACGTGACGCCAAATGTACGACTTGGGAAGCGAGGCAGCAATAATGTCCTCCTGTGTACCCTTGGGTACTACAGGTAAGGTCTGTTGAAAGTCACCCCCAAATATCATGGTCTTTCCACCGAACGGCTGATCGCAGTCACAGATGTCGCGTAATGAGTTATCGAGTGCCTCTGCTGCATTGCGGTGCTGCATGAGGGCTTCGTCCCAGATGAAAAGATCAACTTTCCGAAGCAGCGCTGCTCGTTGACTGTCTTTTGGTATGTTGCAGAACGACCCATCGTCAAGGCCATTGATCGGTATCTTAAACATCGAATGTGCAGTCCGACCACCTGGAAGCAATAATGCAGCAATTCCGCTTGATGCGACACAGATGACAATTTTGCCTTGGCTTCGCAGGTAATGGCATAGGGTGGTATAGACATATGTCTTCCCAGTCCCTCCTGGTCCATCGAGAAAGAATGTGTGACCAAGATCTTCTTCGACTGATTGTATAGCCTGCTGAAATGCTTCGCGCTGTTCGGCATTGAGACTTTCCGTACACCGTGCAGCACTCTCCCGCTCGAATTCATGGTCATAGTTGAGTTGCTCGGCGATGAGGCTGTTGTCAAGGTGTGAATCCCAAGGGCTTGGATGGATAGGCTGTGGCATCTGCCGAAATTCTTTCAAGCAGCTGCCGCTCGTTTTTAATGCCTTGTCGATGAGGAAAAGGCCGTAATCATAAATATCGTCTGGCGAGATATTGGTCCGACCCATGCGACTGAGATGGTGACCCAGGTCACTGCAAATGTCCTCCCGAAATCTATCCCATAAGATGTGAGGCTCGGCCGGCTCACAGAACAGCAGCAGAGTCACAAAAAGGTGACGAAGACGGGCACCTGTCTGCATCTGTGCAGCCTCTTCGAGGCATAAGCGCCACTCGCCGTCATCCTCTAGCAGACCCCTCGCAATACATGCATCCTTGAATGAATCGTGGCGATGACCATCAAATGTAAGCAAGTCATCATATGAACCGGGGCCTTTGACGACTGTGAGTAGAGTTCTGAGATAGAACCGTTCACCCTCGGTAGGTGACACAAAATACATGCGGCCCAATGCGAAACCATCTTTGCGTGCTGACCATTTCTTTTTCGTCGTGTTCCAGGTCATGTGCTGGGGAAATTCCTGATAGGTGAGTGATCTCGCCAGCTCGCCAATGTGCCCACTTTGCCGGTTCATCACAAAGAATTCGGTTAGTGTTGTTCTTTCACCGGCAGCTCGTTCGAGAAGAGCCTGCGGATCTTCATCAGAATCAAATACAACCAAATGCTGCCCTGGAAGGTGGATTTGAAGACGGACAACATTGGGAACCTATCGAATCAAGTTAGTCAGGGCAATCTTTTCGGGATTCTGGATTGTCCTCACCTGCTCATGAAGACTATAATGATAAATTCGCCATGCTGCCTCCGAGGCACCGATGTAGCGGCCGTCAATGTAGTTGGTGATCTCGTCTACATTGTATTCTAGGCAAGCTCTATCACCGCCTTTGTGGATGTATTTGAAGGGGTACTTGATCGATTTGAGCGTGGCGACACATTCAGCATTGATGTGACAATCATACTTGGCAGAAAGGTATGGGATGTAAGGGACAATCATCGAGTTGTCCACCATCTGTCCTCGGACATCGTAGGCCCTACCATCGTCGCGACGTTGATATAAGGGGTATCCATCAATATCCATGCTAGTGTGATCTTGAAATGGCTTTGGAAAGAACTTTGTGCATCGTCCATTTTCCATGCATGGAGCATGTGGATTTGCTGCCCCACATGGTCCGTGAACCATGCACTTTTTGACAATTTCGAAAAGGCGGGGTTGAGTGACTGGATCGGGCCATTCTGCAGATATCAGGGAGTCGATGTCGGCAGGAGTTCGAAGCTTGTAGTCGTCCCGAAAAACGATGAGGATATGGCAGTGCGGAAGCCCACGTTTCTGAAATTCAATAACATAGACGTAGGCATTGGTTGCTCCAAGGACCCCCTCTTTGGTGATGTCATGAAGCAGAGCGTCAAGTTTGAGCTTGAAAACTCGAGTCACCAGGTCAGGGCGATCATAAGCGGTCTGTCCTGGAAGTAGTTCTCGGAGAATTTCCTCCCATTGAGGGTTGGCCGTCATGGTGATGAATAGATCAACCTTTCGGAAGAATCTTGCAATTGCCATTGCATCCTGAAAGCGTTGCTGCATGTGGCGAGGGCCACCAATATAAGACGATGGGAGAACAGTGCGTTGTCCGAGATTGTGCAAGTCAACTGGTTCGTCGTGACCTGAGATGCTGTCTTCCAAGCCACTGTACAGGGCTGCACGGAGATCAGACTGATGGAAGCGAAGGTATGACAGTCGTGCTTGATCCGCCACGGCCCACATATCGACCATGTACTGCTGTAGTAGTTTGCCGCCACGTAGAATAAGGGACTTCTCATTCCGACGGGTTTGTAGGCGATAGGCAACAAAGCGAGTTTGAGTTATCCGAGTCCGTTTCACGGTACCATCTTCCTCGACGTTCTGGCAAAGTTCGTCGTGCCATTCGTGCTCTCCATATGGAAAAAGCAGAACATAGTGTAGTGTACAGTAAGCAGCGTGTCCTTCATTCACCCGCAGCAGACTGGCTTCATTGCGACAATGCAATATGATATCACGTCGATCTGCGGATGACCCATCTCCAGGCAGAATAACTGCAACTTCGTCGGCGACCGGCAGGTTGTACCTCCTTCGATCCTGTCCGGGCATCATGCGAAGGCGAACTGTGACATCGGTGGCATCCTCGTGCTCGCGGAGAATTTCATAAGCATGCTTGTATATCGGGGCATAACGGTGGTGTCGAGATAGCAGGGTCTGCAGGAGGTACATGGTATCTTCCCGAAGGTTGCTGTTCCGGTGCATTCGTTGTTGCAGCGCCTGTTGTGGATCGTAGATGTATAGTTGTGCGTACTGAGGTGACAATCCTTCTCCAGGTGCGAGGGCACCCGACAGATGGCAGAGTTGCCCGAGAATACGGAAGACCCAACCTCCTCGTGCATTCACCCTTGTGTCCTCTTGCACACCAAGGGAGGTGAATGCAAGTGCCATGTTATACTGGCGAATGCGCTCCCGAAACTCCTTGCATTGAGCATCGTTACTTGTGAAGAGATCCCACAGAGCTTGAGGTGGATCTGCCAGTCGAGGTATACAAACTTTGCCCTGGTTACAGCAAGTACCAAAGGAGGGGTCTCGACGTGAAGATCGCGCAAGTTTTTCACCGATCCAATGCAATGCGTCACAGTGTGGGCATAGGACATCCATGCGCCCCAAGTCATGCTGCAGAGTAGGCTCGTGGTAGTTCTCTCGAGCAATTCCAACTCGAGCTGTGTCTGCAAATCAAAAAAAATGCGGTGAGATATCATAGTAGAAAGTTTGGGATGCAGCAGCGACTTACTGCGAGTACCTCGACGCCACCGAGTCCTTATTTCCCTTGCTGGAGTCGGCTGATTTGGTGGAAGGATCAGCAATCCCTGAGCCGTAGCCTGTGTCAAGGTGTCATGTTGAACTGCAGGTATTTGAGCTTGTAACACATCATTAGAAGGTTTATTATTGAACCTGTAGCAATATCTACTCACCAACAGTCTGAGCATTTCGTTGCAATGCTTCTCGCTGTCGTCGAGCTCTCTGAGCCACTGATCGCGCACTTGGTATACCACCACTGACATGAGTGGATCTACCCGCAGTGGTGGCTGCGCGAGGGACGCTTGAGCGCAGTTGTCGAACTTCGTGCAGCGGTGCCGACAATTGAGGTCGCGATGGAGTTTCATGGTTTGGTGAGACACGGAAGACGCCCATAGTTGCTGATTGCAATGCATTTCCCGGGCAAGTAAGACGACCCTACAGAAGCAGTGTCTTTAGGTGAATTGATAAAGGTACCATAACCAGATATTCTTACCTCGTTTCTCGTCTGTATGTGAGTAGAAGGCGGGGATGGCAAGCTTTGAGCATTCAGCCGATGTGTTGAATGTGTCCTCTGAAAATCATATCTATTGAGTATATAGGTAGTTGAGATGAAAATATAATTGAACGTACAGTCCGGCTGGAAATATCTTCAGATGTCTCGGGGAAGTTTTCGTCGTGGAGAGAATGTCGCTGTTCGGATTGTTCACGCGGATGGATACGGCGAGTGTCGCTTACTGTTGCGTGGCTAGCAGTGAGAGGTTGCAAGATGCGATTGCCAGTGCGCACTGGAGAAGGCGACGTGGGCCGGATAGTGGGTGTACGTCGGGGGCGTTTTGATGGTGTGTCATCCGAGTTGATTTGTTGTTCCCGGAGCCGCTGTCTTGCCTGTTGTTGACACCTCTGTGGTGTATTGAAAACATTCTCCAGAGCAGAGAACATATTGCTGTGGTTTACGCTTGACCTTCGGCGACACGATTAGTCCACTTCAATGTTCAGAAAGGAGGCGAGAAACTTACTGCTGAGTCGGCAATGGTGTAAGTGGATGAGCTGGCACAGGACGCTGGTGGCCATTCCGAGGAAAGTCTTCAGGCATAGTTAGTCGGGAAGTACGGAGAAAGGGTTGAAGGAGATAGATAGATTGTTGCAATGGCTTACAGTCACGCGGTACTCACTGCTCACGTTCAACCAAGTCGCCGTGCCGTAGCAATCACGTGAGCGTGCCGCTCCAGAATATTCGATACAGAGCTTAAGAGACGGTAGTCGCTTAGGATATGCGGGATATGTTATTATCATTGGAAAGCACTGTTTATAGCTATATACATGCTTCCTACTTGCCACTTTCCCTTAGCAAATAGCCTGTCTTTCGAAAGCTTGCAGAAAGGCCAGAGAAAAGGCTTCGCGACGGCGGTTCGGAGACAATAACCGTGGAGAGCTCTTTTGTATTGTAGAAACTTTTCACCATACTCGGCAATTTCTAGAATATTCGTTATCTGGTACTGAGCTCTTTTGTATTGTAGATTGCCACCGATTGTTTCCACGGCTATCCAAGGCCATTGCGCACTTGGGTGGTCCTCATTAACTCCCTCATTCTTTTCCTGGAACCTCGCTGTCCCCTATTGTCCAATTGTACACACCCAGCCAGCCAGAACACCCACCAGCTACGATGCTACACTCCAACTCTCCTTTCACTCTCCGGTCGATCATGTGTCTATTCCTGGCATTTATCGCCACAGTTCACGCACAAGGTGTCACCGCGGAGGGCAACGTCCCCTCCTCGGCGTACACCGCCCCTGCTGCAACCGCAACCGACGCCCAAGAGTCGGCAGGCGCGAAGCCGCTGGTCTACTACCCGTCCGCGTCGATGGCGCAGACAACGGCGTTGCCTACGTGCGTATAGCAGCTCCACTCGTTCGCATGCGCCCCATCTAATTGCCTGCGAATCCGTGCAGCGACAGCATCTCCAGCTCGAGCGCATCGTCGTCGAACTCCCAGTCCACCACGATCATCATCGCAGTGTGTCTCTCCGTCGGCCTGACCGCCATCCTCATTGTTGTAAGCCCCCCGCAAACAGCACAGCCTTCCCGCTCCTCCATTTTCCACCTAACACCGAGCCTCTTCTAGGCCACGCTCTTCATCATCCGCCGCCGCGCCGCGCGCTCGACCTCGCACGCCCGCGGGCGCGCCAACTTGGTGCTCAAGAGCACCGAGTGGGGCCTGGATCCGAAGGAGGAGGCGCAGATCGCCGGGGCCAAGCCCATCGGGTGAGTCCACCCGCTCTCAGCAGCCTCACCTCTGCTCACGCTCGTGTTTGCCGCAGCAATGCATACCCCTTCAGCCCCACTGAAGTAAAGATGCCTACGCCCCCGCCGGCCGCGACCAACCTGCGAGGAGACTCCTTTTAAACGCCAAATATGCGCCTGCCCCTCACTGCTCCGGCTGCCGCATTTCTTTCAGTCCTGGTTTCGTCCTACAGTTTTCCGATTTTACGGGGTCCTTTCTCATCTTCCTAAACTCTCGTCTCACTTTCTCATTTATATCCTGTCATTTATTCTATTACGCTCCAGACTCCAGACTCCAGTATGCAATAGGGGTTCGGAATACGTAGCACGCCGTGCCCGCTAGCCGTTGTGTGAGCTGTTGCTGTAGACCCGGCTGGTTTGTTTCGATTCTCCGATGAGACTGTTCTGTGTTGTCCCATAGTCTTTGTCCACGGTATCCTCAATCACTCGCTCAACTGCGCAAGAGCTCTCGAGTCGTTTTTCTTGTTGTGTGGGATCGTAGTTTTCGTGAAATCTGTTGTTTTGGTTCAGTGCCATCGCGTGGTTTATACCAAATACTTACAAGTTGTGGTCGCGCAATCGTCCGTGCTCGCCAATCGCTCACTCAAGTACGCGTGCAGCAATGTAATCTAATTATCAAAAATATTCATGTTTGAATTTTAATATACCCACGTGCGCAATAACCCCGACGCAACAGCAACGCAACAGGGCACACAACACGTCCTCAATTCATCCCCTGTTGTAGATCAGCCCCATCACCATCAACTCCTACTTTTGGACGGCTCGCCACCACGCAACAAACTGGCTGTTGTGTGCAATTGAGTTCAGCTAGTACGCAATGCATAATCACCTCCCAGCATCTAGCACTAACATAGTATAAACCAGATGGTATCGACTTGATCGTAGGATTCGTGACTGAAACAAAGCGCGGTCCACCGATGATTCAGAACCAAGTCCCAATTTCGATTCTGCCTGATGAAATGCTTGCTATGCATATGATATTCGAAGCGGGCACTCTTTTGAATGAAGAGCCCCAGTGCCATTTTGGGACTCTCGTGTCTCATGTTGCACATCGCTGGCGTCATATTGCTCTATCAACCCCCCAGCTGTGGAACGAAATTTCGTATGATGGCCTAGAGAGGTCCCCCCCAGGACGAGCGCCCACTCGGACAGACGGGTAGAAAGAGCCATGTCTTTCCTTTCCAGGTGCAGGGCGTTCCCTATAGACATCTCCGTGGCACTCGGAGGACATACTATCTCACAAGATTTCCTCGAGTCAATTATCGGTGACCATATGGATCATTGTCGTCAACTTTGCATCAAGGGAGCCAACGCGGGGCCTTTGGAGAGGATCATTCAATACCTCTCCTCCAAATCCGCTCCTCTTCTTCGCTCAATCCATTTTGACGCTATCCAACACCCCTTTGGCGGGTTTCACGGCGAGGCGAAATTCCCAGCACCACTTTTCCCGTCCGGCGCTCCTCTGCTGAGAACCGCCCAGCTTGGGGGGTTTCATGTGCCTGCCTTGCACTTTTGTATACCTACCTTCCGATCGGTAACATCATTGCGGCTCACAAACTTTGAAGTGCAATCTTTCTATGAGGTGGCATACGAATCGTTTCGAGATGCTCTCATGGCTCTGCCTTTTTTGAATCACCTCGAGTTGCTGCCAAGATTGTTCTTGCGTTATCACCCACACGGCTTACCCACCGTGCTTTCCACCCTCCAGTTTCTGCATCTCGATGCTACCAGGAATGGCCAACGTCTTGATGACATCATCCACTATTTCCAGGCGGCATCTTTAATTACACTTTCACTGAAGGGATCGTGGCGCAACGCTGATATTGTGCCCATATTCGGGCAGCCTTTCCCGTCATTGGAACACTTGATCCTGTTGAACGTCACGAAGGACCATCCAGATCTTGATGTGGTCGCCCGAAAATTTCCCGGCATAAAGCGGTTGACTTGCCAGGTAGCCCCCCGCGCTTTGGGCTGCGATGTCACCCACATCCTTCGCTCCATGTGTTTTGGAGCGCAACATGACGAAGAAACAGAATCACCGCCAGCCAATGGCCTTTGGGGTCGATGGCTTGAACTGCGAGTCCTCGCAGTGTCAGCAACATATATCCCGTTGAATACCGCGGTACTATGCGACATGGTTTCCATGCTGGAATACGGAGACTGTGGGATTCGAAAGCTCTTGCTACCTAACGCTTTGTTTGCCCATGCGGGTGCGGAAGGTATGGGAAAACTGAGAGAAGTCGTTGAGGTGGAGGACTACAGCCTCGACTGGCCCATGCCATTTGCACGATGTTCTTAAAGGTACGCCTCAGATGTCGCACCTCTCAAACCTCAAACCTCAACTTTCTTTCAAATTATCAGGCGTATGCTCTCGTAAAGTTACTCTCGAGACTCCAACACACACTCGAGATAAGGAGAACCTCAACCAAGGACTGGCAAACGTGCTCAATCTGGTGCAGCATTTGGAGAGACATAATTTGGACCAGGCGGCGCAGTTGGCGGCGGCACGACTCTGCTTTGAACACTCAGATAAATCTGGCTTCTTGAAGTTTCTGATCATTCTCGATAATGCAACCTTGTCGAGCGTGCCATTCCTCCTCCAGAACCTCCCGCGGCAGAATGTGAATATCAACGATCTGGTATGCAGAGGATCCACCTTTGCTCTCACGTTCATCGCAAGCCCAAATAATCACTCGGTATAATCGGTGTGAGAAAGGTAAAACAACGCAATTAATAATGTAGGCTTCGCAAGCAGTACGTTTAGACCAACTGCCCAGAATTGATACGAGTGTGTTACTAGACATTACCATCCCTAAGATGTGGTCGCCCGTCTCCATTGCCATTAATATTGCGTTGGCTGTTGCTTGCGCGTGGGCCCTGGGGGGAGTGCATCATCTTCATCAATGACGGTATGTTGATGGTATGTACACGCTTCGACCAATACTTCGTGTGATGAGGCCATTGTGAAGGAGTGGGACACGTGTAATGCTGATTAGCGGCACCCTTATTGTTTGTGGCGGGTTTATAGGGACTTGCTGCATGGAAGGGGCTAATTGTCTTGAAAACATTGATAAGTGGCCCAGCGCTGATGCATCCTCATCAAAATTCTTCGCTACAACCACAGACAACCACTGTCCATTCAAATAACTGACAATGGATTTATTCGTCGTTTGGCAAACTAGTACTGTGTTTTCGTCGAACGCTTCGAACGCTTCGAACGCTCAGTCCGAACCTGATGAATGTCCTCGAGACCAAACGAATACAGGCGGTGGCGGTTCGAGCTGTATTATCACTTGAGGTCAGTGCTCAGAACGCTCGCGCTCACGCCGGCCGTATCATGCTCTGATTACCACTACCAGAGAAAGGATGCGGCAACGGATGCGATGATCAGAACAAAGTGGAGAAGTTTGCTTTTTCAGATTTGGGGAGGGCGGAGGATACTATTACTTGTAACTACAAATATGATGAACGGCGCACTCCTAAAAATTTGCTGTGAAGCCTTACAAGATTTGGCGAGATTTGGCGCTCAGCAAATTTCAATAACTTGTTCATAAACAGATTGCGGCGTTTTTACAGGACTCCATGCTCCTGCTCTGCACGCTCATGTGACTCTGGCGCGTCTTTGGGCCTATCGCTTCATACATGGGAATGTTCCTCCGTGGCGGTAGGCAAAGGTTGATCAACTTCACAAGCTCATTTATGCTGCTGCGACAAGACTACCAGCCTTGGATTCGTGGCCAAAGTGGCTCATTATGGTTGCAACTAGCTGCAAATGTCTTCACATGTCTTACAACTGCCCGTCACATTTTACCCAACAGCTCAAACCAACTATCTGCCGCCTAATACAGAAACCAGAGCAACAGACAGAGATGGACCAGTTTTAAATCCCCCCAAACAGACAGACCCACTTGCGCTCACTTGTATTCCTGCCAGCCACTGCTCTCTCTCAAGTTCTCGCATTCGTCTGGGGTTTCGTGGTCGACTCCTCAGAAACTCCACCCAGCAATCCGAAAACAAGAGCAACACCCTACTGGTCAAGACTCGACAGTCCTGAACAATGTCCTTCCCCCCGGATCGCCAGTTCATCGGCAAACTTCGATGGACGAACGTCATTCAAACACAAAAGTGGTCCAGCATCGGAGAACTAAAGCACATGATCACGGACATGATTGAAAGGGAACACATTTCACTCATGCAAGTGGCCGTCGCGGGCTACGAGCAAATCCAAAGGGGGTTTGACGGTGGTCAGCCATACCAGGTGATTGCAGAGATCACCCCGTCGCTGGTACGTCGCCTCTCGCATGCACTGGGTCCCTAAATAGCTGATATCAACATACTACCTTCCTACAGGATAAGGGGCGTTTTACGTTCTTGCCGGTGGAGAAGCCGGTGGAGCATCAGACCATCCATGGCATGTGGGATACCCTGGAGGATCGCAAAGCAAGGCTAAGGGCTGCCGACCCTAGCCTGAATTCATTCCCATCTGATTCCTCCACACTGGTCAGTCTCGCTCGTTTCATTATATCCTTTTATCATTACTGAGAATCGTCGACTTCAAGTCCCTTACAGCAGCCGACAGCTACAGGTCAGCTCTGGACGAGCTGGACGGCAAGGAAGCTGAGGTTAGTCCCATGTTTCATCGCGGCTGACTCAAATATCTGACATTTTTTATTATCAATCCGCTGCAGAAGCAAGTATTCCCCGAGGACTTGCAGCTCTACTACCAAAGTCTCGTGGATCTCCTCGGGCCATCGCCCCCGAGCTACTGCTTAGAGGATGTCGATGAGGACGGCCGTGCTGATTCCGTCGCTGATCCCGCTGGTTCCAGCAGCGAGCCTATCTGGTGGTTCTTGACTGACGACGAGGCGGAAGAGGAAGAGGAAGAGGAAAGTCAAGAAGAACATGAAGCCAACTGCTCCTACACGGGTTCCCCTGAGGCACTCCGGTCAGAGATCGCCCAGAAGATGAAGACAATTCCTGTATCCCAACCGGTGATCGTTCGTCAGCTCACAGCTGCCAAATCCGAGGTGGCTATCATCGAACTGTGGAGCCCTCGCTCACGGCCTTCGAGGATGGCTGACTCGGAGTCCTTGAAAATCGTCGACTTCAAGTCCCTTACAGCAGCAGACAGCTACAGATCAGCTCCGGACGAGCTGGATGACGAGAAAGCTGAGGTTAGTCCCATGTTTCATCGCGGCTGACTCAAATTGCTGACATTTTTTAATCAATTCGCTGCAGAAGCCAGCATTCCCCGAGGACTTGCAGCTCTACTATCAGAGTCTTGTGGATCTCCTCGGGCCCTCGTCCCCTCGCCCATGCCTAGAGGATGATGACGAGGACGCCAACGCCGAGTCCGCCGCGGGAACCACTGATTCCAGCAATGACCATCTCTGGCGGTTCTGGGTTGACGGCGAGGCGGAAGAGGAAGCGGAAACGGCTCGTGAAGAACATGAAGTCAACTCCTCCTACACGGGTTCCCCTGAGGCACTGCGGTCAGAGATCGCCCAGAAGATGAAGATGGTTCCTGGATTCCTACCGGCGGTCGTCCACCAGCTCGCTGCTGCCAAATCCGAGGCGGCGGTGGCCGAAATGTGGCTCGAACCGGTGGTCGACAAAGACGACCAAGACAACAGTGCCTTCTACGTGGGTTCCCCTGCGGCACTCTTTGCAGAGATATCTCAGGAGACGAGGACCCTCAGCGTTTTCGTGCCAGTGATTGTGCACCAGCTGACAGTCGCCAGCTCCGAGTCGGCTGTCGTCGAACTGTGGAGCCCTCGTTCACGGCCTTCGAGGGTGGCTGACGCGGAGTCCTCACACGTCGAACCCATCTGCGTCTCTGATGTCCCTGGGTATGTCCACGACGACGCGTGCATGTCTCCCGTATCCGACGACGTCGAGCTTGAGCGTCCAGCTTACGGCAATGGAAAACCCGCCGCTTCAATCACGAGCGACTCGGCCGACGCAGATGCATTCCCCATCGAGGATTGCGACTACGCGGGCCTTGGACTGGCTTTTTTGAGCGCTAACGGCTCCGTCTCGGCTGCCAGCTCCCTGAAATCTTGCTTGGACTGTCAATCGGACTCTTGCGGAAGCGCCTCTCCCTGCTCGGACTTCAGCGCGGCTAGCGAAGTGGCCACTCCCGCGACGAGTGCTCTGGGTACTTCGACTCCTGTCACTGAGGCTGAAGGCAAAGACGCATACCAGGCGCCGCCGATAACGGATGTCCGTGATCTTGTCGGACTCGGACTGGCCCTAGGATCTGCGCGCTTGGACTCACTTCTTTCGCAAGGCCGGCCTAGCAGCGGCACCAACCCTGTCAACGCGTGTGGTGACCGCTTCCCTCGAACACTGGACACCGACACTGGGGTGTGTTCAAGCATCAAGCCTCCGGAGGTCTCTCAGGGCTTTGTTCGAATCTCAGGGCGTCAGCTGCCTCGCACGTTGGATACCGACAGTCAATTCGGTCACTCTCCGGATGTTATGCCCTCGCGGACCAGTAGCTTCGTCAGACTATCTGGGCGTCGCGTCCAGCGCGAAATGGGATCGTTTGGTCGCTACGACCTCATCGGTTCCCCGGGTGCATCTGAGAGCAAGACCGGCGATGGTTTCAAGGGCAGGTTGAAGTCGAAAAGCCTCCCAAACTTCTTCAAGAAGATGATCTCGCTTAGCTCCCGAAAGCCTTGCGCTTAAACGCCAGGATGCTAACAGAGACGGTGAGATGCCTCCGTCTATGTTGTCGCGTTCTGAAACTAAACATCAGTTTATAGATAAAAAGGCTTCGGCTACGGCCAATGCCTCCCCCAAAATGAAGTCTTTCACGACTTACACGACTCGCCAACTTCAACAAAATCAACAAAAAAAAATCAACACAACAAATTCAAATCAACAAAATTCAACTCAACAAATTCTCCCCACAAATTTCAATATTTCAAACTAGGCTTCAGCTACGATCAACGCCTACCCCGAGCTCAAAGAGCCTTACATCAACGTTCTCGAAAAGAACGCATCAAATGCCGAACCGACAACTCCTTCCACGAAACGAACTTTTCTGCGGCTGCATTGACTTCAAACCGTCCACCAAAAAGAGGATCATCGGGCCCCCGGCACCGTCGCCATCTGGCCACCGACGGTCGTCCCGATCCATCCTCTCCACACTGTTAGCGTGGCTCTTAACCCCACCGGCCCTGCCCCACTTGCCGCGCTATCCCCCCTACCCCCACTCACTATAACCTTGGACGTGTCTGTGTCTGCTCTGCTGTGTTTCTCGGAGTTCTGCCTTTCGGAATGATGCGTAAAGTGGGCGCGCTTGGCCCACTTCGCTGCTGAGATCGTGTCGAGACTGCTACCCGTGTCTCGACTGGACTGTATGGACCCCTTCTGCTCGTTGTTCTTAAAGTTGTTCTGCGCTTTTGTCTTGGTGTCAAGATCGCTGCCGGTGTATCTAGATTCTCGCACCACTTTCACTTAGGTTTCTCGGTCTGCTTATTTTATCTTCCACTTTTGCCTGGGTGTCGGGGTCGTTGCCGGTGTATCCCACTATTAGATTCTCGCACCACTCCCACTTAGATTTTCCAGTCTGTTTATCTTATCTTATCTTATGTCATTCAAGTGTATTTACTCAGATTTCTATTCCCCTTTTCATCAGTGCAGAAGCCTTACAGTTTCCGCTTCAGCTTGGGCTGCTTGGCTCACGCCAGCCAACACCATCTGGTTGCAACGCAATCATCCGCTTGTATTATGTACATGGATAGCACTGATGTATCCGGAACAGTGCAACAGGCCAAGAACCCGGCCGTGGTGGGAGCGCGTACCGACGCGTGTGTATTTGAAATACACACGCGTCGTTGTTTGCAGGTAGCATCCAGGTCCCAGATCAACTGGGTGCCATTTTACAGCAGGTTAGTGCAATTCAACATCGTTCCCTGCCACCAGTCACTGACCACACCATAGCATGAGCACCACGCAACCACCGCGGTGTCCGGTACCGACTACCACCCTTATGTAGATGACTTCGACCCTCAGGCTGAAAATACTTCGTGTCAAAAAAAAACCTGTCAATTACAACCAAGAGGCCCACGAGGCCTTCGAATTCCATGTATCAATAGTACTGGAAGGTCACGAGTGTAACCCGGCCATGGCACCCATCATACTATAGTGGTGCTCGAAGGCTTCTGGGTGTGTTTTAATTCTTGTGTTTTGTATTCAATTGTCGTTCAAAGTGGAATGGAGAATCGACGTCGGTTGCGACCTTCATCATCTGCCATCCCGGTTGGAAGGGTCAGGAAATTTGCATACACAGCTACCTTCCTGTCAGCCTCTGTCAGCCGTACATAGGATTTAGGCGGTTACGTATGGAAGAGAATAACTATATTGATGCATCGCGGTCCGCGGGTGTGCGCGTCCAACCTATCACGTGACCGTGGGGTGAGCTACAGTTTCCCACGGAATAAGGTTTGCCGGTAACGCGCCCCGATGGATGTTGGGCGTCGACAGGCAATCGACATCGACCCGACCCATTCCTCAAGATGGTGAGTAGCCCTGCCTCAAATCTCCGCAAGAATGACCGCTGATCTCCCTCGCCCTGTAGACCAAACGTACACGCAAAGTCGGTGTTACCGGAAAGTACGGTACTGTATGTATTTCCACACCCCATCCGCGAGGGACGAGGTGCTCATGATGGGTACAGCGTTACGGTGCCTCCCTGCGTAAGCAGGTCAAAAAGGTGCGTCAAGCAGTCTGCAGTCTGTGCCTGTGAGAGCCCCACTGACGCGGACGATCTGTGCAGATGGAGATCACCCAGCACGCACGTTACACTTGCACCTTCTGCGGAAAGGTAAGCCACGATCGAGTCGCCCATCATAATCCAAACACCTGTCTTATGCACGCACGTACAGGACACCGTGAAGCGTACAGCAGTCGGTATCTGGAATTGCAGCTCCTGCAAAAAGGTCATCGCAGGCGGTGCATGGACCGTATCCACCACCGCTGCCGCCACTGTCCGGAGGTGAGCGCATTTCTATCCCCTACTCCTACCCTACTCTCCTTTTTCGTGTTTCCAAAAGCCCGATGCTGACTGCGTGCTGCAGTACTATGCGCCGGTTGCGGGAGATCACCGAGGCATGATCTGCTTCAGGTCCGGGATGTCGTGGCATGCTTTCTTCTACCCCTGTTTATACGCATACAAGTCCAATCATTATGACCAGCATGATCATGATCTTCTGCGTGTGCGTCTATTCCTCACCCCGCGGACTCGTTTCCGCCATTTGCGTCCATTCGCACCTCGGCAGCGCTATCTGGCCGGCATCTGCCCTGGTAATCGCATTTCCAATATGAGATCTATGGTATGTAGGTGCTTTCCCTCTGACGGTTGCACACAGTAATCGTGAATCGCATCATCATTACCCGGTTCTTGCTCACGGACGGCGGGTGGCAGGTGATGAACTTGGACGCTAACTGTCCAGTCGAATTCGGTTGCTCCCACGGGCGTCGACTTTCCATCGAGGTCTTTCTCGCTGGTGGACTGTGGGGGCAGATGATGGACCGGGAAGTAGACGCAGGTTGAACGATATATAATATATCGGTGCTATGCTACTCGGATCATTTAATCTTGTTCACCTCCTAGACACGCGTTTGCTTCGATGCCTCGCCTCTGCTTGCCATATAAATCAGCGTGGCCTTCCATCGAGTCGACTACGTCCAAATGGTGAGTACCCAGGCATATTTTTCTGCCTGGCAGGGATTGACGATAAAGTCTCGGCTTCCTCGTACTTTCCGTCATGGAAAGCACGATAAAGCCGAGGCATTTTGTCAGAACTGATGTATTTCTTCATCGCGGCCATATGGATCAAGTCGATATGGGTTTGACAGGCGCATCCCGCGCCGATGTGGTCGCGTCGCTGCCTGATCTCTAGAGTCACAGCATCATTAACACCTTGGTTTGATATGCGTAAAAGGAATCTTTGTTTGCTTACCCATCCGAAATGATGGAACTACAGTCCAGCATGGAGGATGATTGATGATTGGAAATCAGTGGGGTGCATATGCTCCGCATTGGCGGTCCTGTCCACTTCATCGCGGGCATTCGTAATTTTTGCGCTCAAGCATTGAAACTTTTTTGATTGGGCAGTCGATGTTGATTTAGCCAGCGTCCCCACGAATAGACAAGTTCATGATCAGAATGTGGGGGTCACCTACCGAGCACTGAGCGATTGAACAGTTCGACCCCCTGAACTCCAAACAAGCTGTTTGTGGTTCAGGCGGTAGAACTGTCTAATCGCCAGCTATCTAAGGAACTAGAACATTTCATGTAGAAATCGAGGGTAGGAAGGCCGTTTCGAGTGTCATTGGGTACTTCCTGCGGGATGTTTTTAGAGCATCCAACAGAATGCATATGCAGGCCCAACCTGAAAGTACACAACAATTTCCATTTAACTATGGATACAGCACTTTACATTCCAGCGAAACAACAATAGATGACACAAATCACAGAATGAAGCGCAGCGAGATAAATGATGCTCCACCCACAACCGCCGCTAGGGCTATTCTTCTCTCTCCATCACCCGTCTTGGCATCAGCACCTACTTAGTACTTAGTACTTTGCGGTGCTCGAAGCAGGCACAGTCGTGATTGAGGCAGGCCGTGTAGCGCTCGAGGCATGCGCCGTAGTGGTCGGCGCCAAATCTCCGGTTGGCGCAGCTGTCGCGATGAACGCGTTCCACGCCGCGACAGTAGCACTTGCACCATAAACCGAGCTTTGCGTCACGGCGGATCCGATGAATATCGGGGCGTCGGCCTCAGGCAGGATATCACCAGAGAGCGCCTTGCTCTCCCCGCCCACGACACCGGAGGAGCTCACAAAGCCCGTGCGGTTGGAGCCGAAGATGAACTGCTGGGCGAGCGCGTATGCCTGTGAGCGCGCAATACGCATTAGTGTGGTGCTTGTGCGACGAGCAACGGAGGACGCGTACGGATTGCGGCTGATAGAATGGCACGAGATGACCGGCGCCCTTGACGAGCGCGTAGGTCCAGTTGCGTTCCTGGTGGATGATCCCGGCAAAGGTGCCGCTCAGGTCATACCACGGGGTGGACGGCTTGCGCGTGAAGCCCTGGATGCCGCCGAAGGTCGTGTTCTATTCAACGGTCAGTGCGGTGTCACCGACAGTGACATAATTGCGGGGAAACGCACTTGAATGACGACTAGAAGCATGGCGTTAGCGGGAGGGAGTGCCAGAGACAGAGTTTAAGCGCACCTTCTGAGCCACGGTGAGACACAAGTGAGTCGTCGTTTCCGGAGTAAATGACTACTCCGACGTTGTGCTTCGTGGCGTTAGTGGCGAGTTCGGACAAGAACGCCATTGGCCTGCCGTGTGTGTTAGATACCCAGCATGGGATGGGTTGATAAATAAGGCTCACTCGACACTAGGATCACCCAATGCGCTGTATTCTGCACAAGAGCGTCAGTAGGCAAAGGGCTGCAATGAGGGGCAGCACGAACCATTGCCAAAGGGGTACTCGATGCTTTCCACCCAGTCAAAGCTCGTGGGCGCATGAATTGCAGTGCGGGTCCGGTTGTCTGTCCAAGACATGATCAGCTGCGAGGTAAATGTTGCCCTGAATAACACTAACCGTTCAGGAAGACGCTGGGATCCTGGGGCGCAGCGGGGAACAAGGCATCGGGGATGTTGTACACATCAAAGCCCGAGCCGTCCTTGGCTTGCAGGTCTACGCACCACAGTCAGCCAAACCTGCCCAAAGCAGAGGAAGAAAGTGCGTACTCCAGGGATACGTATAGTTCACCGCATACTCGATCACCTCGTTGTAGAGATCACACCCGTACCAGCTGTCGATCGTCCCGTTCGCGCGGCCCGTCAGATCGCGCTTGAGCTTCTGCAGCTGCGCCCCGCCCTCCTCGCGCTTCGCCAGCCGCGTGTTCACGTCCTTCACGAACGCCGCCTTCGATAAGCGCACGCTTGTCTTGGACTTGAATCGCGCGCCGGGGCCATTGGGGTCGGTCGGGGCGACCAACTGCAGGTCGGGGAAGTGCCCGCCCGTCTGTGGGTACGTGAGGTTCAGGTCGTACCCGCAGAGGTGCTCCTGCTCCTTGAACCAGGAGTACACCTCGGTGTCGTAGCCGATGAGCTGCGGGTAAGTCTCTATGATAGCAATCTGTTAGGGGCATTAGCCATCAGGAAAGAGGGTGAGGTAGGGTGGCGGTGACGTACTACAGGGAGAATCTCGAAGGTGACACCGGAGCCAAGGGTGCCGTCGCCGATGGCGATTTTGGCAAGGTTTACGGGAGGATTTTTGAGGCCAAAGTATGTCTTGGTGATGTACGGCTGCGCAGGAGTGTCAGAACAAGTGCGAACGCGAGTGGAATTCAAGACTGACGATGTATGTCCCTGCATAGGACTCTCCCGTGAGGTGCAGTGGCCGTTTAGCGAGAGATGGGAAGACCTTGACGAGGTTGTCGAGGAAGTTGAACTACGAAATACGCGTTAATTACGTCGGAAAAGGTCAAGGGGAAAGTGCTTACGAAGTCGATGCCCATTTGATCTTCATCCGCCACTGCGGCACCAGACAACATTGTAAGCACGTAATTTGATGTAAATGCTGGTATGCCTCACCATAACCAGTCGCATCTGCGGTGGACCAACCGGTGCCGACGGGCTGGTCAATCCAGACGTAGTCGGCAATCGTGTCCCAGCTGTAGTTGTTCGCAGAGATTGAATAGTCATCGTTGATATGTATAGGTCCATTCTGTTATGTTTAGGCATCAGCGCTGCCGTGATTGATTGGACGACGGACGTACCTCAAGCGTCAGTCCGGCCATGCTAGATGAACCCGGCCCTCTGAAGACTTTGGTTAATTCTGGATCTCAGTCAACCATGATGATATACTCACCCATTCAGCCAGATCCCCCAGGGCTCGTCGAGGCGCTCATGCGCGCTCGCCGTGAGCGATCCATTCTCCTTCTCGAATCCCCAGCTGTAATCGAATGAGTCACCGAATCTGATGGAGTCTGTGGCATACGCACAAGAAGAGTGTATCATTCGGATGACCCGCGCGTTGCACGGGCATGTTCCCCGCGAAGCTCCGTGGCAACGTCCTAGGCGGCTTGTCAGCTCCATGCGAATGTGAGACAGTGGAGAGACGCACCATGTGATGTTAGGCAGAGGATCGGTCACCTCAAAGTCTGCCCCATAAAATCAGCTGGGTTCGCACTGAGAGATCCAGAGAACTCACAGCTTTGCCAGGTGGGTCCGTAGGTAGCGTTGGGTTGGCCAGGATAGACCTGGGGCCAGGTGCTCGGTAGGCTGAAGTTCGACTGCGCGACTGCGCTGCAGGCCAGAGCCAGCAGAGCGAGAAGGGCTTTCGCAGGCATGTGGGAGGGGGGTGAGGAGATAAAATGATCTGATCGACGCGTCCCATTTATATGGATATGAGCATGGCGGCCTATGTCTCGCCGCGCGAATTGGAAGTGGAATTTCAAACACCAGCCGGCATGGCAACCGATAAACCCGACGTGTGATCAGAAACTGACAAGGTGGTCCCGCGGTCCGATCGATTCTAACTTTCTTGTTCTCCAGCCTCCCATCTCACACGCTCTCTGCATTACAATGCAATCTCGTTGGCTATGTATTCTATCGCGCATGCATTGTACCAGATTGTACCTTTGCCGTGACATCCTAAGGATCATATCGTACAGAGCCGCAGTCCTCAACCCATGTGCAGATGTCAACGGGCCGAGGATGAACTTCAACCAAACAATTGACGTATTGTCTCGACTCAGCAACCACGACCGACGCTGTCAACTCTTTGGACGGATAATTGTAACCGGACGGCACAGAGCGGCATGAGGTTAAATATACGGATCTACGGTGCTCATGAAACTTGTGGCCGTGTAAAGCTACGGTGTTCGTGAAACTTGTGGCCGTGTAACAGTGTGTAAACCAAAGTACCACACTTGTATGGGAAGTGACAGTACAGCCATACGCATCGCAAAGAAGCTTGCTGACTGTACGTGCTATTTCTTCTTCTGCCGCAGCACCTCGCAGCACGATTATCGGAAACAAGTCGGTTTGACAGCCTGGCCATTTGGATCAGCGCGGCGCACCCAACAGACTGTCATTCCCGAGGCAGTATTATGATGGCTTGGTCATCAACAGGGGTATGTTTTTTTTCGACGCAAGAATGAACATAGAGTTGAACGATCGATCATGTAATGCAGTGGTTCGCCAGGGTTCGCGTCATCGTCCACGATCGCCACGCGATTTGGTTTGCCTAAACGGGCAACGACCTGGTCAAATCCAGCGAGGGGGCACACTTGGGCAACACCTGGGGACACACCTGGGACACACAACTACAGCATCGGATTCACAGCATCACTTCACTCACCATGCATGTACTGTACTATTCCGACCAAGTGTTCCAGCTGAGGTCACTGGTCAGAACACGAGATCCAAGGGGGTCGCGGGACTTTTAGCCAGTATATGGGGTCGAAAATTTTTGTAACTGCTCGAAGGCTGAACTAACTAACTATATTATCTTATCTATTACCATATCGGGTAACTGATTAGATTAATAACCTCCGAACTCTCGGATAAGTCTGTAAGGACTCAGGAGTGCGCTATAGTCCGAAAAGGAGGTATAATGGTCATATTAGAAGCATAAGTAGATGATAGCAAGCATATATAAACATAAAATGATAGCATGGACTATAAACATCCCCCCTTCTGCCCAAGCTTGCCGAGATGGATGCTGGCATTTGAGCATGCAATGCGGCACACATGAGTGTTGACGTCAGCTTTGTAGAGCCACTTGGGGTGACAGCAGTGCCGTGGCGAGCAATATATGTCGTGGCGAGCGAGATATGTATGCAACACAGGCGTACCAAGGGGGTGCCTGCCGGGAGGTGTAGACGTGTTAAGGCAAGCAGTAGCATATACCATCCTCGGGCTGACGATCGCAGTGGTGCGACAAAGTATAGCGCATATTGTCCTAAGGTAGACACAACGAAGAGCCGGCACTGTTATGTAAGCAGCTAGGGTTAGGGTTTAAATCACGTGACTGTGCAAAATATTTGGGCTGGGAAAATCCTAACTGCACCAAGAGGTATGGGGAAGGCGAGAATAGACTTAGCAAAATTAATTGTGGCCATAGACATTAAATGGCGGGTAAGACTTGTTTAACCCAGCCTGGCATCTGCAGGCAGTGTGCAATGCCTAGAAAGCTTTTGTGGCGTAAGCAGCTTGTTCCATAGTGGCACAACCAGGCTTACATAATGTGCCACAGGTCACGTGTATAGTTACGTACCTGTGCAAAATGTTGACTGACCCATCTCGAATTTTTTTTGATTTTGTTGCAGTGGGCTTTTCCATGCAATTTGGGATGTTTACATTTTTGGTAAAAAATATCTTATTTCTCCACCGAGACTCAATCAAATAAAATACTGCTTGCTGGGCCATGAAGTTATGGTATACTACTATACATACCAGTGAGGAAATACCATTTAATCAAGATAGTGGTGGTGGAATAACCAGGTCGGTGAGGGAGGCGAGCTTGCTTATGTAACATGTGCCGGCTCTTCGTTGCGTCTACCTTACAGAAGTTTTGACCGCGGTGCACCGGCGGCACCACAGCCTGTGTCCATGCAGACACACCGGCATATATTACAGATGCGAGGTGGGACCGCACGGGAACGCACTGACAGCTGCACGATGCGGGAGCACATTGTGCATGTCAGTGGCAACAACTATTTTTTCGAGCACAGCAGCGAGTGCCGCGTGGTGGCCGGGCAGTGGCGGGAGCGTGTGGCGTGCCGACGCGACGCGACAGCCGCGAGGGTGGGCGGGCGTGCAAAGGAATTTTGACAGGCGAGGAAGCTGTGCTGCACATATTGGGTGGTAGGGGTTCTTGCACGGTCGATTGGGATGGCGCTGTGGCAGCGGGAGCGAGTGTGTGCGCAACATTGGAAAGGTGTGCGACACTGGCGTGATGAGCTCGCGCGTGGGATCCCAGGGAGCCTTTGTGTGTCTCGTGTGCACGAGTTGCTTCGCGGGTGGGACACTCGCATGTCGCGAGACGGTCGCACAAGGATCTGTGTTGTGCGCTGCGGGCACAGGTTGAGTGTGACGACGGTGGAGACATCGGCGGGTGGGGGTACATACCTGGCAGCATCAGTTCTACTTCTCTCCTTCTTTATTCTGTCCCCCGTTCTTTCACCCATCCTCGCCCTCCCTTCCCCGGCCATTGATGGGTGCAGCCCTGTGAGGCGCCAGCCGTATAGGCGGTATGACATGGTAATTTCACACTTTTCATGGTGTTGGCAGGTTGGGTTTACTGAACATTATTGAACCAACAATCAGTGGGGGCAGCACCACATTGGGAAATATTTTCCCACCGCTCAAAATTTTATCAAGTAGAATTACATAATACATGCATTACCGGTTGCCAATGCGGCTCCCACCTTCGCTCACGCTCAGGGGGTCCCTACCGCAAAGGCATACCTCAATATGCCATGGTCTGGACCCCGCCTATCTACAAACAGCTCTCGCCACATCATGCTTATTATCGCTTAAACATGTTTCTAAATTACTGCTATCCCCGCTGTGAAGTGTCCTATCTTCGGTTTCAAATAGACTGAATTCACTTCCCCGCCGAGCTTCATACTGAATCCCGATGTGACCAAGCTATCATGACATAAATTACCAAGGCTGCATCCAAAAAAGACTGTGTTCTCGACGAATCAAACCTCTAATCTCCACACTGTACTTGTTCCTGAATACTGAGAGAATCCTTAACAACTGTGCCAGAAGGCCATGAAAATGCAGGTCAATTCATCAAGTTTATCATAGCATGTCACGTCCCGTTATAGGAATTCTCATCAAACCTGTCAGTTACCATCACAATGCTGTCGTCCCATGGGAACAACAGACTTGTGCACACATGGCTCGGTATTAGTTGCTGCCCCCAATTGTGTTGGTTCAATTGTGTTTACTGTTGGGTTTCTGAAGCGAGCACACGTGTGGGGCAGCTTGACATACGAGGTTGGAAAGAGGAGGTGGTGTGATGTGACAAGGCTCGCACGAGGGCCGAAAGGAGAGGTACATACATATGGTTCGCCGAGGAACAGCAGGTCAGGGGTGGCGCTTCGGTGCCTTTAGCGCAGGTCCAAAAGTTTTGTAATGAGCTTGAGGCTGAACTAACTAACTAGACCCCATGTGCTATATAAAAGTCCCGCGACCCCCTTGACGAGACCCGTTTTGCCAGTGCTCTCCTCAGGATTCTCATTCACGATCGGGAGCAATTGCCTGGATTTGGGTCAACTTACCAACATCCTGGCCTCCTACCTCCCTCCACAATCACCCCTCCTTCGTCTCCCTCCTCATTCACACATTATTTTAAACAACACAACTCATTCTACCCCTTATATTCCTATTCTGTGTGACTGGAGAAACTCCTTGCTACTGACTGACTGCCCTGAGACTTCGTTTCCACACCCAATAAACAGGCTCACTAGGCCCCACACCCCACTCTTGCACCAATTTTGCGGTATTGCTCCCGATCATGAACGAAAATGATGAGCGGACCTGAGGTGAGCACTGGCAAAACGGGTCTTGTTTTCTGACCTCAACTGTCAAGGCTTCTCACATATTACCAGTTCAGCCACTATAGGATACTAAATAAGGCCCTCCAGGCAAACCTGTCTCCTTACAAAAGGTATACTACCGTGGAGGGATTTACAATTTACCCGGTACTTGAAGAAAATGCATATTTGTGGCGGAATGTTAGGTACCAAGGCGCTATAGACGGGATGTCACAGACTCCTTCCCATCTACTAGTTCAAATAGCAACTGCATCACAGCTACATATGTTTTTTGTTTGTTTGCTATCTTATCTTATCTCTCTTGTAACTTTAATTTTTTGCTTATTTGTCCTAGTGACTGGCAACAATTGCAGTGGCAGTTTGTGCATGTTTGGTTGTGGCACCAAATCACTGTAGCTTTTTGTGTGGTGTGAGTTCCAGTGGTGTGATGGATGCAAGGCTCTGGCTAGCTCTGACTCTTGAGAACAGCATTCAAGGGGTATAAATCAGCATTGTATGGATTGTAGATGTACATTAAGAAACATGGGCTGTCTAGAGCTGCTCAGTCAACTGCACTGTACCAGCACATCCAATACCCATTGACCTGACTGCAGCCTGACTGCCCTGCCTCACGGGAAAGAAACAATGGCCTGCTGTCTGCGTGCAATCACCCTCCGGAATTCCAGGGCCCAAATGTTGAAGGACACGACAACTCCGAAAGTTTGCGAGAACTGATTGAGCCAGATTATTGCGAAGACAAAGATAACAGCAAGCCAGGAGAGGAAGAAAGCAAGAGGGAGGAGGGCGATGGTTGGACAATATATTCACATTAGTTATTCTATGTGAAGTTGGCGGTGATGGTGACAATGGTTGCTGCAGGGGGCAAGACAATTGAGAATTTTGGGGCGGAGAGCAAGCAGTGAGAGCCAGTGATTTGGCACCATAACCAAACATGCACAAACCACCACTGCAATTGTTGCCAGTCGCTAGGGCAAAAAAGCAAAAAATCAAAGTTACAAGAACACATGGAGATAAGATAAGATAGCAAAAAAACATATGTAGCTGGAATGTAGTTGCTATTTGAACTAGTAGTAGATGGGAAGGATGGAGGAATGGGTGAACACCATGATCTCAAAATCTGCCAAAGGCAATCCATTGCGAAACCGAATGACATATTTGAGTAGAAATATGACGAGTCCAAGAACAGCAAAGGCCTTATCACACTTTGTGAATTTTACGATGGATTCAATTCTCTCCAGGGAGGGAAGGAGTAGATTTCCATTTTTGATGAGTGTATAGGCAGTCAGAACATCTAGTGGGCCAACTGGTGTTCCATCTGCATTATAGACATGAAGACCGCCCATGGTAACATAAAAGGCATGTGTTATGGTGTACTCTTCAAGGCACTCAGTTAAATATGGATGCCAAATACATACTGTTCAAGTACTGAGCATGCTGAGCAAATATTTCACCATGTCCTCCTTGTACCTACTCCCATCTCTCTCCCCTCCCTTGTATTCATAGTGGTAACACTTCAATAGTATGATGTGAGATTCCTGTAAATGCAATTTTCAACACAATGTGAGATTGTCAATATCTATCACAGGGGTACAGATATCAAATGTCATAGCATCTGTTATCCCACACTGATGAATGGTCCTTCACCCTCTCATATGTCATCATTGACTCATCATGATTCCCCTGCACCTCATTCTCCACCCATCCATAATACTCCACCTCATCAAAATTGCCCACTTTTGCCTGACCCCAACCTGGCTTGTGAACCAAACTCTCATAGTCTATTCCCACCCTCAATAAAGTGAATTTGTCTCTCTTGTCTCCGTCTTATATGGCAGACAACCTCCAAAAAGGAATCAAGTTTGAATAAATCTCGCTTGAGCAACACACTGTACTTATCCTCCTCTGCATGTTTCACAACATAACTCAGTGATCTGGACTGTCGAACAACATAGTTATAAGTGTCTGATTGTGATCTATCATAACTTGGCTTACACAGTGACAACACACTGTTCCCACTTTCCATGTCTTGCCTCCTTCAGATCGAAATACTTGAAACAGCACAGCCTCGTTCAGCTGTGTAGTGTTAGATAAATAAACAAGTAACATGAAGAATACACACAGTGAACACCCATGTTGCTCTCTGGTGAATTCCCATTAAGTGTGACACAACAGGATTTTCATGGAGCATCCAACATGTGCACCTGTCGAAAAATAACAACAACAGTGTTTGCTTGTGTTACAACTGGACCCGGAAGTCAGCTAGTCTTGTGGCTGGTGTGGGGCAGAATAATGTCACCTTATTACATTACACAAATCAGGGAGCTGTGCTCTATCCATACTGCATTGCCCATTGTGGCTGTGCTACCTATGGTATCCCATGCCACCTCTCTGCCTTGCCATTCCCGTAGCTACACACTACATGTTCTCCTCACCCTACCCAATAACACTTGCTTGCCCTCTCCTTGCCTGCCGTTCCTGGCTGTTCCCCCCCCCGCTGCCTTCGTTGGGCCCTTCTCACTGTGCTGCTAATTAACCACAATGAATATTATGATTATTATTGTGGGTTAACATGTATGTATACCTTAATATACCACATAACTTCTAGGTTGTCAAAATGTAATCAGGAGATCCAAAGTTTCATTACACTCTACACATGATGAACAGGTAACTGTGCACCATAACCCATCTACAGTCACTGTATGGATGGGTCCAGCAATAGGGCCCTTTACAATCCTGGCAAGTTTCACCAGCAAATATTTGTAAATGAGCATGACATTGTTTATTCACAGCCACTCAGGCTGCCACCAGAAAAGAGACATGTGTTAATGGACCCATATATAGAACTGAGACAGGTTATGGTGCTCATCCCTAATTTATATTTGAGTGTTGCATTATCTAGATGGCATTGATTGTTACATGCAATGCAGTGCCTTACTATGTATCATATGATACCATTGTACAGCCGATCACATGAATTGAACAACAATATTGTGCCACCAATCATGAGCCAAGTGATTGATACATATGTGTGAGCTCATTTATTTCACTGTATCAGCTGGGTACAGATTTATCGTGCCAGCTTGTCAGCCGGGTACAAATTTATCGCCCCAGCTGGATACAAGTGTACCGTGCCAGCTGAGTGTGAAATTATGGGGGTTTAGTCCGTTCACAGGCTTGCAAACAAATATTTCCCCCTCTGAATATGGTGTATCCTATATCACCAAGAACATATTTTTCCATAGAATCTGAATCAGGACTCCATTTTTGGATTGGGTGCCCATAGCAACAGGTACAGATTCTGGTGGCTGATAAAAATAAATATGCACATATCCCATCATGTTATATCTCACCGGAAGCGGAATTTTGAGGAGAGTCTGAATCTGAAACCTACTTCCTGATTGGACCAGTGAATGACCAGATATGGGCATTCCGGTGGTGGCACCATGTGCCCAATTTGGAAATGGGTGATACAGGTACTATCTGGGGGTAATCTGGGAGTATTTTTCAAGCCGAGATCAGAGCTGGGCACCAATCACAATTTGAACAGTCTGATCACAAGATATTAGCAATTGATCAAATTACTGATAAAGCACTGATAAGGCTGGATATCAGCCAATTCCTGATAGATAAGAGTGAACCAGAGCTCAAATGAAAGCTATTATTAGCCTCCATCCAGATCAACATAGCCTCTGTGAATTTCACATCCATAGGACAATACCACACCACCTAGCACTTGTGAGAACAGTGTTGGTTATTCTGTTCTAATGGAAACATTTTTTGAGTCACCCATGCCTCTCATGAGTAGGTATATATCCCATGTGCCAAGAAAAAAAAGAATTATCTGAAACTGACCAGAACTCAGTGCATACAATCAGATACTGGGAATTTACAGAAACACCCCTCCTGAGGTACTGTATAATTACGACATTAGGTTCAAGCCAATTCCTTGTGACCGAGGTCACCGACCAGTTCACATGTTCATATGCACTTGTGACATGAGACAAACTTGCCTTAAGTTCAAAATGAGGTCCAAAATGGCAATCATCCTGACTTTTGGGTGGCTCAGGCGAAATTTTTGTCACAGGAGATGTTCAAGGCCCAGATTTTCTCATGAAAGTCGCGTAAAATAGGCTCAGTTCAGAGGGCCTTGGGACAAGTGACAAACTTAACATCATAATCATACAGTAGTATCTGACCCCAGATCATGTTTGAGGCCATGAAATAGTACTTTCTTATACCTCGGTACCCCATAGCTGAAAAGGTTTCATGGTTTATAGGGAGGTCAGTCCTTGGTACCCAAAATACTCCAGAAAGCATCAGAGTTTCAGTAGTGCACACAGTCTTGGACTTGATTCATTCTTAAGCTGCTGTTCCAGCTGTATTGAGCTGAGTACCTAACCGATCATCTTCAATCTTTTTTCCATATACATTTACGGGTACGCTCCCGCATGACACTACAAATGGGTCAAACGCCTTGGTAGCAACTTCTAGCAGTGCTCTATATATGTAGAAACTGATAGCAGAAATAATTAGGCTGATATCTTGTCACCCGCACAAAGTGGACATCAAATAGCAGTTTACATAGCCATTTGCGGGGGGTACATGGAGGATGGCACTACAAATGGGTCAATTGTCTTGGTAGCATTTCTGGCACAGCCACTGGAATCACCTGTACCTGTTGCTATGGGTACCTAATCCAAAAACGGATTCCTGATTCGGATTCTATGGATCTGTTCTTGGTGATATAGGATACACCATATTCAGAGGGGGAAATATTTGTTTGCAAGCCTGTGAACAGACTAATTGGGCCGTTGTAGAGCATGTGCATGCTCTAGGTAGCGCATTCGGGATTTCGGAGCATTCTGGAGCTACCCGACATCCTTCCCCGTTGTCCAGTTCCCAGGTCCAAGGTGTTTCCTGCACGTCCGAGGTTTTCGATGCTTGTCCGAGGTTTTCCGCCCGTGACCGAGGTTTTCCATCCGTGACCGAGGTTTCCGGACAGAGCCCGAGCCCCCGTCCGCAGGTCCGACTCCCTATCACCCTCGGTTCGAACTCCCAACACCCCCAACACTTTCCTTGCGCTCTACATCTCAGTCCGACGTTTTCCGGAGGTGACCGACATTTTGATCCTGTCAGTCCGGACCGTCCGAGTCCCACCGAGGTTTCTGAGGCCCGTACTCCCCACCCGGGCTCGGCTATCGCATTACCCAGTACACGAGGTGTCACCGCATGCATCAGTGCATCAGCAGGAACTGCAACAGAATGATTCCCGGAACGGACATGAGTTTGTTTGTTTTGTTATAGGTAGATACACGAGGCGGGTTGCAGGCACGGGCTCCGTACCGGTCACTATTGATGTAGAATATGCTTTGGACATGCCCTCCTTACCTTACAATACATATACAACCTTAGGTCGTCACAAATAATCACCTTGGTTTTCACTCTAAATTGTGTGCATCGTGTTTCTGTGTCCCGGAGCTTTCCACTGTGTCTGTGCGTGTTCCTGTGTGTTTCAGTGTGTTCCTACCTCCGTTCCGAGCCCCGGACCGAGCCCTTTTGAGCCGGACTGCCCTACGATTGCTTCACTCCGTGTTGTGCACTGAGCCGACCGAGTTTACTGTTGTTTCCCTTTCCCTCTCAGTGTTTCTCCATCCACCGGACCCCGGTCTCTCGTCGTAGCCCTCCGGGCATCCCTTCCATTCGTTCCCCACCACATCCGTTCCCCATCCCCTTCATCCCACACCTCACCCCGTCTCAAACAAGACCCTCAGGTCGAACAGGCCTCCGAGTCTCCGGACCCGGACTCCGTCGCAAGCCTTCGGCTTGGTCAAGTGCAGTCCTCATCTCGGACACCCGCACACCAAACTAAGAATCTCTACACCGTAGTGTGGGAACCACACCACCCCCATAATTTCACACTCAGCTAGCACAATAAATTTGTACCCGGCCGACAAGCTGGCACGATAAATCCGTACCCAGCTGATGCGGTGAAACAAACGAGCTCGCACATATGTATCAATCACTCAGCTCACGATCGGTAGCACAATATTATCGTGCATTTTGTGTGATCAGCTGTACAATGTTATTGTAGGATATGTAGTAAAGGTGTGACTGCGGAAGAGTTCCAAAAAGTGCTGATGCAATGGCTTGTGTGATCCATGCCACTCAGTCTCTCACAGTTAAAATATGTAGAAAGTGAAAACATTTTTATTGCAGCAAGTGCAGGCCAGATTTCCATTATGAAGGGCATGGTTACATTTATATTATATCGATCAAAATGCCAGAATGTTTACATATTATGATCAGGAGAGGTAAGTGTAAGTGATAGAGAACAGTCATGATAGAGAAGAGCAAAGGAGAGATGATCATGATAACACAGCAGGCTATTCTAGTGAAACAAGTGATAGTAATTTGTGAGCAAAGACACACTTTGTGCCGACGGGACAGTGAAATGATACAAGTACAGTTTTCCAGTGACCACAGACTTCTTTTGATAAATTCACCTCTCTCGTCACTCAGTGGTATTCATCCAGAGTGCTACTGCCTGGCGGGGAATCAATATGTGAGAGATTGATGACACATGGTAATGGTAAGCAGGAGGGGGAAGGGCTACACGGAACATGGGGGGTAGGGGGCCAAGATACCGCGAGGACCTCGCCATTTCGATTGTGTGCTCTGTTGTGACTGCTGCCTTGCACAAATGTAGGTGCTGGAGGAGACAATGGAGTGGATGACAGGTAGAAGAGGTTGAATGAGGGGGAATGATTGTTATGGTGGGAGACCTTGCCCCTTTCTGAGTCGCTGTGGTGCATCCTCTCATGCTAACTCTCATAATCCAGCCCTTGAGCAGCCAGCCCAGTGTCGTTGACGTCTGGCACATCCCATCCAACCAGCCAGTGGCTCAGCCTCTTGCTGCTGGTCAGGCCTGGAGCATCTTTTATGTGCAGCAGATCTTCGGCAGCCAGCCCATCGTGGCCAATGAGAGAGCCATGCTATAAGAAACATAAGGATCATCAGATAAATGAAGGAGGAATTGATATACTCCTGTCCACAGCACCTCTTCAGCACCTTCTTCACTGTCACATTCTATGCTCTGATTGTCCATGGTGTGTTCAGCCTGTGCAACATCATCTGTGGGCGCAACTTCTTCAGCAGCCTGCTAACACAAAATGCGGCAGAGGTCGTGCAGCTCATGAAATAATTGGTTGAAGGTATGCATTGCCCTCGCTGGGTGGTTTGCATATCCAAGTCAATGTGTAGAGTCCAGCGCTTGAAAGTGGTACATTGTGTGACAGTCATTGCAATTGCTACAATCACCACAAAACTGGTGGCGACAAGTTTTGCATTGCCTTTCACATAGACCTTGATCGGTTGGTGTCAAGGCCAGGCACACAGCACAGACATGAATGCCATTGCCGAGCAACTTCAGTGAATTGCCTTCAGGCAGACACCCAATACAGCCCTGAATGGTGCAAAAGGTGGGACAGTGATGAGAGCAATGACGATGGGACATGATGGTGATTGATGGGCAGTTGAAGATAACGAGGGACGTGAATGAACAAGGAGTGAAGAGGGGGTAGTAGTGAGTGATTTATATAGGTTGGTTTATGACCCAAATGTCAATGCTGTCAGACTAGAAGGAGCCAAAGAGCAACTAGAAATCACACCAAATGTTCAGCTGTGTGAGGATGAGTCTGGCCAATGGAAGCATCTCGAAAGGTCAGCTACTGTATCATTATGATCTGAAGTTTATCACTTGTCCCAAGGCCCCATGCACCAAGTCTATTATGCATGACTAGCATGGGAAAATCTAGGGCATGAACATCATTTTGTAACATATTGTTTGAGGTGAAGGGTGGACTCCTTCTGGTGTTGTTAATGGCATCAGATGAAGGACAAGGTGAAGGGTGGGCTCCACATCCTGGGTCTTGGTTGTGCCATGATTGATAGCTTAAGATTCTTTGGCCATGGATCGCAAATGAAGCCGATGGGAAACTATTTCTCCCAGGGATAGCCCCTAGAACAAATCACTGCCAAAGTCTTGAGATTGCGCAGTTAGCCTGCGCTCTGGAATGGGGCAGCTTGCAGCTTCCCCTGGTTGGCGAAGGGCCGAGCGAAGCTCCGGCCCTATTGATTAGTCAGTAATTAGAGCTTTGGAGGCTTCGCCTCCCCACAATCGACACCTTTTCTCTCGCCTCCTGTGAATTTGCTTGCTTCGGGGATTCCCCCTTCCAGCGCGCTCAAGACTTGGATGGTGGGTAAGAGAAGTTCAGGATGAGTGTCAAGACAAAGTTGTTGAATCATTGAAAGGTGGTTTCTGGCAGAAGGTCACAAGCACCGAGCTGGATTCAAAATCATGACAACAAGTTACAATAATGAGTGTTACTTCCTCCACGAAACCATCTCTCTCTTCCAGCGGCATTGTGTATATGAGCCGCTATCCACAGGAATCACAGGCTAGCTGTGAGGGTCAGTTGGATGCTCCTCACGGGCGAACTTGAAACCCTGCTGCTCACTTGTTGGGTTTGCCTTCCTACAGTGTTTTGGTGGCAATTCAGAGACTAACACCGGCTCCCACCTCAGCTTCACTTTCCCCATATTCCCTGTCGATATATTTTGCTCTCTACGGGATTTTGCAGTTTTGCACATCGGCAAGACGGCATGGCAGTGAGTGGTCGGTGATGGACTCGCAGCTGTGATCTGTGCTGACCTAATATTGGAGGGTGATTGTGACATTGGATGAAGTGTGAGGCAAGATTGTGGTGCTCAAAAGTGTTAACTGACTTCATATACATGCTTTCTCCATGTACTGAGGTATCAGGCAATCAATGTATCAGGTAATCAATGTATCGGGTAATCAACAAGTTGCCCCTGTGGCGATTACAAGAAACTGAAGAACTTATATAAGTTGGCCACCCGTTCGTCATTCTGCCAGCTTGTCCACTTCCTGCCATCCACTCATGACCAACTCCTCTGTCTCCCGTGCCCCCATTTGAAGAAGGAGCTCAACACATACACACCCATTCCGGGTTTGCTATGTAATTAACGTTAAAAGTTTATTGTCTGCTAGCAAGCAAGAATCACGTACATTTGACCAGCTACAGAGGTTTTTTCAATACAATTAGGCCGGCCTCAAAAATTGGCCCTGGCCAGGTTCAATTCATCCCTGTCCCCAGGTCTCAGATCAAGCAAAATTTCCACTGCAACAGAGCTAAAATTGATGTTCTATTATGTTTATGTACTAATGTCCCGTTGACGGCAGTTTTGATGTCAAACAGATGTTGAGTGCTACGATGGCCAATTGCATCTTGCGAGACTTAGCGAAATTTTCTTGACAAGTCTGTAGGGTGGCGGTACACGACAGCACTTGCTCCTTGACGGCAATCCCCCTCCACCTTCTTTGCACAGTTCCATTCCTCCCTCCCCTAGGCCTGGCCCTCTTGGGCTCCATGCACAATGCCTTCTTTGCCCAATAGGATCAAAGTAAACCAAAATCTCATTATCATTTTGCTCAAGTCTAATTCTCTAGACTCTGAATTGCAGGCTCTCCCCCCTTGCCGGCCCAGAGCACCTCTTCGTCACACCTCCATTTCCTATGCTCCCTCCCCACCCTCCACTTTTGCCTTCCTTCATATATTCCTCCTGCCTCCCTTCACCGCTACTCCAGATCTGTTCCTTCTCTCTTGTCCCGCTTGTATTACACCCCCTCCCCAAATTATGGCTCTAATTCCGGGATAGTGCTAGTAGTTTATGTGCAATGTATTCTGAGATCATCTAGTATTGATGTTGTACATATGGTATAGCAAAAATGAGATTTTATTGATATTCAAAAGTGACCTACAAGAGCTTGAACCAACAGCAAATTGACCTGTAGTGACGGACATCCACTGATGTCTTGTAGCAGGCCAATCTGTTTGACATCTCAAGAGTGATGCCGGAGTAGGGTAAATTACTGGGCATTATTTGTATGATAAACTTCTAACATATAATCCAAGAGACTTAGTGAGAACAGCATGGGATATGTCGCCCTGTTCGGTCTGCACAGCCAATCTGGCGGGAGTTCGGGTCTTGTCTGCAGTCATCAAAGGGTGCTGTTATGATATGAGATGCAGAGGATGGAAATGCGCGCAAGTGGGGCGTGCATGTGCTCATTTATTGGTCCCGTGCTCTCGCCAAATGAGCACAGTGTCAGTAACACTTAGGGGCAATTCCACATCGGACGATCTTATATCTTACTGGAAAACTTCTTGATCTTGTTCTTTAGATTTATTCTCTTCGTTACTAGGTATGCAGTATGTTTTCTGTTTCTTATATTCACAATATACCTTTGTTACTAGACTACTCTCGTCGCTACATTGCAGATCGCCGGCAGGGTCTTACAGGTGCAGCGAAAGATATTGATTATTTGTCTGTGCTACTGTCTCGCCCTTTATCCTAGCTACATAGAAGAGATCTGTAACTTGGGGCATAGCCCCGTAGCAGAATAAATCATTACGAGTCCATAAATTTATTTATGGACTCGTTTCATAGTGTGGGTTTACGCCAAACGCGCGTGCTCCCCGACGCGATGTTGTCGCCCCATAAAAGGAAATTTGCCGAACTCCGATCCGATATCCTGCAAATTCTCTCATTGCCGTTCAACCTCTGCATTTTCGTAGCCTTAACCTACGACCGTTCAGTAAGTTTTATTGGCTATGTGTTCCGGATGATGTTCGCTGGTTGATACCCATGTCACACTCCCACCAAAGGGTGTCCCCAACTCTGGAACACACCCGGCACGACACCCACGTTCTGACCTTTTCACACCCTCCGTAATCATTTAATACACCGACTCGAGACGACGAGTTGTAACACGTCAGGGGGTAGAAGGAGGGCCGTTAATACTCTCGACAACTAATAGATATTTGGCATATATGTGATGGTAAAATGTGAAAAGTGTATGAATCTTAATATACAAATCACCGGGTCCAACCTAACTTAAAGCGAGTTTATTACCGGTGGTGACTTATTAGAAGTATGGTGCCGGGGTGACTACGATAATGTAATAAGGTTACCCGAACTACATTAACACCCTGGGATTTAGTTTAAATGTCGTGGGGATAAGTTGCAATTTACGTCTCTCAATCAGTTTTGCTCACCTAAACGTCTTAAGGCCTAGCCTTTGGCCTGAACCGTAACGACGGCCTCGACGCTACGGTACTGAACACGTGCCTTACTGGTTGGGTTAATCACAAAGGACACCAGTTCCTCAACCTATACTCTATATTCCTAGAGTTTCTTTTAAATGTCAGGGAAATCCACCGTAC
>KV417493.1:489995-511712 GCA_001630335.1 Athelia psychrophila | reverse complement strand
ACTTTATACATAAAAACATTCAATATATAACTAATAAACTTCGGTATATGTACTATATATAACTCTTTCCCCCTTAATTCAACTAACTACTTCACGACTCACCACCTCTCGTTCCGCGTCCGTCCTCTTTCTCCCTGTCAACTGTCACAAGGCACCCTTACATTCTCGCAACTCACGGCTTTTCCCTGCTGTTCTCCGAGGCTTACTAGTCTCCTTTGAAACTTCTCCACAAATTAGACCTTCCCCCCCAGCTGGGGGGAAGGTCTAATTTTAGATCTTCTCCACACAAATTGCAACGCCTCGAACTTAGATCGCACGGACCGTTCGCCGTAGAGCCGAACAACTCAAACTTCTGCTTAGACGTAAACTTTGGCAGAAGTTTGGGACGCCCTTCCGTAGGTGATCATCTGGACCGTGTTCATACGCCCGGGCGTTTTAGGAAAGAGGCGTGACAGCTTCGAGTTTTAAAGCTAGAGTCACTGCTTTTTAAACGGCTGGAGACCGGAGTTTATACGTTTAGGCCTCTTTCGACACGGTAAAACCCTATAATAAGGGTGCTCTTTAGCTGCAAAGCTCCGGGAGTTTATACGTTTAAAGGCCTATCTGGAATCCCCCTCGAAGGCCCCCGGAGACTCCTCTCGTGACCGTTTTGGCCAGAGCACAAGACTGGTCACTGGAGTCGACCTTGTGAACCAGCCTTATCATGTCATGTACGTACCACTCACTTCACTACGACACTTAGGCTACGACATCAACACACAGGGTCCACACAGGGGTCCACAACGGCTTCACACGGGGGAGCCCGGCAGCGATCTAAACTGGTCCAGCAACGGGCAAATCCGTTTGGTTTAGCGCACCGCTAGCGCCTGCTACTGCGCTTGGGACCGCTTGGTGACGTAATGTACTAGCTAACAAGTTGAGATACAAGTAAGAACGCAGCTTTTTTTTGTATGGGGACAACTACTGGTTCGGTAGTATTATGACGGAGCCCTTACTGTCAGACAACCCACGCGGCGCGACTACGTTTACCGGTCCGACAGTTTGGCTGAACAAAGGCTATTAGCACGACGCTCCACGACGCCGGCTTCTTTTTTATCGTGCATGTCAGTCGTTCGAAGAAACGCTACGTATACCGACATGACAGTGTAGGGTATGTTCACGCCATGAAACCAAATGTGCGAAAATGTGCCGGTGTTCAAAGTGCTTGTGGCATCGAAATGTGCCGGTGTTCAAGGTACTCGTGGCATCTAGGCATATAAATTGGAGTACGGCGAGACACGGCAGGCCAATGTTAATAGGCAGGTTTCTCAACTGTCGCAGCCAGCACCAACGACTCAGCTCTGTTATGCAGTTAACAAACCAACTTCAAGTAGGAGCCGGGCAACTGTAGACGTGTACCCAACTCCTGACGCCGAGACATGCTATACTAGGAATCCTACAGTGCCGTTTCCATGTTAGACCATGTTACGTACGCGCTATCTTATGTATCGGTTGCTCTAACGTAACATTACGTCTCTCGCACACTCTACCCTCCGACCTCTTGTTCTTTCAATCTTAGCTAGCCTGGCGCCCTGGTGGAACAGTCAAAGACTAGTGTGCAGCCCAAATAGCCAACGGTACGGCCGACCACAAACTTTAAGGTGAAGGTTAAGCGCGCCGCTCTGTGTCCGGCGGTACGAGTATAGGTATATTTACCCTGCGCAGCTAGTCTAGTAAAATAGAGGAGTGGGGGGAGGGTGTACGGACACTTTCGGGAAGAGCGAGACGACCGAGACCGGACGTCGCGTCAGCGCGTCAGCTTGAAGTCGAATGGCTCGTGGACCGGGGTCCAGATAGGACCGGTTGGGTTGCGATGGATGCCTGGGTGGACCGTTTCGACACTCAAGAGACCTAGAGAGTCACGCTTGGGTCGACTAAAATACCCCGTCTGAAACTCCACTGGCTAGGAGACGGATTGTAGTGTACCACGCAGAGAGGTGACAGAGTGTAAGCGTACCTCGACTGTTCGGCGGATCCTGCAACGGTGCCTCGAAGCGCCCCTTGTACGGGCACGTTGCGCGCCCAGTAGGCTTACTATGTGAGAAGAACACGCATACGGTGTCTGAGGTAGTCTAAGCCACTGAGTAAGCTAATGTCGACCCCTAAGCTCTTCCTCTTACCTAGCGAGTGCCGCTCGCGCGTACTCGCGGAGCTGCTCGGGACCCCCTAGACCGACTTACCCACTCATATAGTAGTACCAACTGACTCTAGGTCTTAATTGGTTTCAGAAGTCTCCCGGCCCAAGTAGATCGTACCGGCCTGACTGCGAGCTCCATGCAGGCAGCAGGTTAGTTAGTGCCGTCGCGACTACGGATTTGTAGTCCACTTCTGACCCTCATCCTCATCCTCATCATCTATACTATTCTCTATGTAATATTTCAACAATATATCCAGGCCTATAGCTATAGTTTGAGATTGAGAGCGTCTGGAGAGTGTGCACCAGAGGACTTGAAGGCTTTGAAGGTAGCCAGTACTGCCAGGGGCGAGACCAAACGCGGTAACAGTGACCGGCAAGAGTTCGTCTCAAATGTAACCCACGCAAATTGCAGATTGGCCTGCGGTCTGCAAGAGTCTGAAAAGCTAGAACATTGTTCGTCGGAGTTCGAAAAAATTTGATTTTGAAGCAGCATCTGAAATTCTAGATCCTGCGGGAAGGCATCCAGTTTTCCTAATGCAAATATGGCAGGAGATAGCCTACCGCGCCAGCGGTGCGAAATTATTTTGGAGGTGCACGTGATCACGTTTGTCCGAAAATTGCATATTTGAGGCTCGACTTGCCAAAAATTTGCATATTTGAGGGGTGATTTGGGAGAAATTTCCGGATAGACCTTTGGTGGAGCTTCCGGGGGCCTCTCCTCAGGATCCTCGTTCACGATCGGGAGCAATTGTCTGGATTTGGGTCAACTTACCAACATCCTGGCCTCCTACACGGGCGGACAACTCCACGGACCCAGGCATCACCCGTGATGGTTTAACCCCAGTCTCTTAAATTTTAACCACTGTGGAAGATTGCCACGCACATACAGTGTTTAAGTGATCAAAACTCGACCACAGGTTAACTGTGGTATGGCCTAGGGTTATACTGTCACACATGGCTGCCTTGATGGCACTGCCTCTTTTTGTCGGTGTGTGACTGCATCCGTGACAGTGAAATACGCCGCCGCCGCCGCCGGTGCACGCACACCCACCTGCCGCCTTTCAATTTCTTCAGTTCTGGTACTCATCATGTGTGTGCAATAGAAGAATGTAATAGAATTGCTGTACACATAAACTACATACAAGAGTTTAATGGTAAAAGATGGAGATGGATAACAACCCAGCTATGCCAGGCCAAGGCACAGGAGATGAGCACACCTAATCCAACACGGAAGACATCAATGGTGGCTAGCTAAAAGAGCCATAGGGAGAATCATGTGAAGTGCCTGACCTGACGGCATAAGTGCTTGTGAGTGGAGAATGAATGTAGGATCCAGCAAAATGACTCACCAAAACAGGATGACCTTGTCCTGGAAGCGTTGAGAATCATGCCTGCAAGTGATCTGATAATGGAACCACTTGTGAGTGGAGAGTATAGACATCCAGAAAGCAACTCACCGAAGCTGAATGGCCTTGTCTTCGTACCGGGAGCGATGTTGCTTGGCTGTGGGCCTGGTGCTGTTTGTGAGTCTGTTAGACAGCTAAACTGGAAACATATCAAGCCAGAATTATATTGCATGTCCTAGACGACATGAGAAGCCTGCACTTTTGAGTTTGTTTAAGACCCGGTCCGTATCCAGGGCATTTGGGTCCTCAGGTCCTCGGCCACCAGAAAGACCAGCAAGGCCACAAGTAGGAGCAGACCACAGATAGAGGCGGACCCACAGATATTGATAGAACCACAGATAGACAGATCCATAGGCATTTCCTAGAGCTCACAAACTCTTGCTGCATTGTTTGTATCTTTCGGCCGCCAGTTGGCAAAAGGTCCTGGACACTGTGGAAACAACAAAACAAATAAGAGATCCTCAAGAGGGTATTGGTCGTTGTACATCCATGGATGACACACAGCAGGTACATGAGCAGAAATGGTGAGTGTTTGTGAGGGATGAAGATGCGCGGCAGTGATCAAAAATTTCAAACTCGCAAATGGAGAGCCACGTGGCCACTATTCTCAATGGTTGCTGAGTTGGATACTCCAAGTGCTCCAGTAAAACTTGTTGACATTAGATACAGCAAATACATGTGTATCAATATTTTTCTACTATGTAATGCATGAGCAAGATAAAATAACTGTAAGTATATAAATTTATCTTTGGAACACAGTACAAAAGTACAATCAATAGGCCCTCACCGAGCGAAAACACTCATGAGGGAAGCACCCTGAGCAGTTGCCCGGGTGTCCTCACTGGGGGTGACTGATGTCTGCAGATCAAAGATTGCATTGTCCCTTTGGATGACGTCACTGGCATATCTATTGTCAAAGGATCAATATCTCAGCAAACACAAAGCTCGGAGCAATGGAAGGGGACTCACTCTTTCCAACGGGGGTCCAAAAGATTGCTGCCCTTGGTAGCAATGTGCTTAACAAAATATGCATCAACCAGGCCACAGAAATCTTTGCCCTTGGGAATCCTCCCGACTTGCTTCCATTTACCACCTGCGGGAGGTGAGTCGTCGGTAATGAGGTCTGAGCCGTCTTCATCATTATTGGCGGATGGTGTAAGCTCGATGAGCTGGATGTTGTTGAGACCAAATCACCGCTGTGAATGTATGTTACTTCCGATGTAGTGCCAGATTAAGGAAAGTACTTACAAGCAATGCATTATGGATGGTATACCCGACTCCCATGTCATCGTCATATTGGCCGTGGCAATACTTCATTGCGGAATTGTGTGTAAACACAGCCAATGTAGTCTTTTTTGTTGGATGAGAAATGCTGTCTCGTATCTGTGATAGCTAGGGTCAAATCAAGGTGGGATGATGAAGAGTCAGCACTCACGTCCTGACAGAAGGCATTGCGAACACTGGAGCAGAACTTTCTGCAGGACACTGCAAGGTACTGCTCTCGTGCCGGGGTGGATAAAGCATTGCTCAGCCCCATACTTGCGTGATTCTTGTGGATGTATTTCTGAAGGCACAGGTCTGAGTACATGGCGGATGGGCCAAAAGAATGGTGGAAAAAACATACAATAAGGTCAACATGGATGGTGCCAAAGCTTGTACAAGTCGGGCTGTAGATCATGTCATTTGCAGTATGTTGTACATTCACCTAGATAGACTCTTAATAAGGGTGCGCGGCAAAGATAGATATGCAACATACCAACTGCTGCTTCATGAGCACAAAATTGCCCTCCAGCCGTGTCTTCAAGTCTTCGAACAGCTCCCTGATATTATCAAAGCCTTGGCTTTGAGCTGTGCGGCGTCTTTCAGCAGCCTCGGAGTATAGGCTCGGAGTATAGGGCAATCAGACTATACATCCGTGTCAGCAGATCTGACTTCCCCAGAAGCCCATCCGCTGACCCAATCTAGACAGTATAACCAATCAGTGTTGAACATTGAATGAGAATACCAAACTTACCTGAACAAAGGCGTGAAGGTTGGCACACTGCCTCGGCTCCAAATCAAAGTCCTTCGCAAGATTGTCAACAGTAAGTGCATCAATGAGAGGGACCTGAGCCATGAAGGCAGAGATGGCGGGCTGATGCCCATGTGTGGATGGCGGTGATCCATTGTGACGGGTGTTGAGCGGAGAGCTATCATATCCAGCATATTGGTTGAGGTCATTGTTGGCATTGCGAGAAGGTGTATTAAGGGATGCTGAACCCAACGGGGAGTCAAAATCGAATCCAGTGGTCATCAAAGCAAGCGACAATTCAGGGTGAAAGATGGATGTCTGCCAGACCAGTGTCGACATCCTCTTATACTGTCATGGCCGTGGGAGTTAACACATTCCTCACGTTCTTTGATAAACAAAGAAATCGACGCGCTGTGAGACATGTTCCAGAGTATAAAAGGATGTTGTTTCTGTGATTGCTGATTGATAAGCACAGCTGTGCCTGCCTCAAATCTACTTCGTCCTCGTCATGAAATTACCAATCTCTGCTGCAAAACACCATCAGTCAGTCAGCTTGAACCTCTAAAGCACGAAATATTAACCCACTCACCTTCAGGACCGCTGCGGTATCACCATACTGTAGCCGTCTGTATGGGAGCAACCGTCACACGTCACAGGCCTCAAGTTGCGTTGCTCGTTTGCCCAGTTGTCACAAGTCACAGGGCTTAGGTTGCTTTGCCAGAACCTATGTCACAAAGCAGTAAAATTGCTCAAAAATAGCATAGATTTCGTTGCTTCAAATTGACAATTTAGACTTAAATTTCAACTTTCACGCCATGCGCTTACGAAAATTAGGTCGACTAAAAGCTAACTAATGAGCCAAGTACTAGCACCACCGCCACCTGAGGTTGCTTACTTTCAGGTATGTCACAGCTATTCCGGCCCAGGTTGCTGACCGCGCGAGGGTGGCAATGTGTCACACCTACCCCCAGGTTGCTCCCATACAGACGGCTACAGTATCATCAATCTTCGTTACCCCGATGCCAGGCTGCCCTCGAATCAGAGAAACTGCGACACACTTCTGCGTGAGTTGCACGTCCCGTCCACAGTAGTAAGAGCTAACTTTGCTAGCCTTTATGATGCGGGTGGAGCTCTTGATAGTCAGTCGTCAGAGACTCAATTCATGGAACACCTGGTGGGCGGAGGTGAGGCTTATGTTTGATCAGTAAAAACATATATACTCATGGATAGGGCTATGCTGCAGATGAATCTCATCTTGGACTTGAATTAGACGGTTCGGAGGGCGAAAGCGAACTTCCAGATGAAAGTAAGTTGTTGTGTTGCAGATTTCGAGTGACTGCTAAACCTTTGCTCAGAAAGTTCGGCTAGCCCATTGCCACCAGTGCATACCACTGGGAGTGTAACACAGGGGATAGACCTTTCTAATGTGACACATACATTGCCTGGTGTGCTTGAGTCCTCGAGTGGGTCAGCAGATGAGGGTACACTCTTCATAGAAGTGACTAAACTTGAGCACAACTTCATTGTCAGCTTGCGAGGCATGATGCGAGCACATACCGAGTCACCGGCACATCATACCGGAGCCATGTATGAGTCGCAAAAGGAGCTTTTGAGGAGCTATCAATTGATGGAGGGTGGGAAGGGTGAGATGGAGGCCGAGCTATTAAAACATGAACTCCTCGCACCAAGTCTTCCGAGTAGAACCTAGATGCCAGTACGTGTAAAAGTTGGTAAATTTTCACTGCATAAATTACATCTGTCAGCATCTTCACAGACATTGAGTGGGCTTACAATGACAACTCTTCCTCTCCTCACACGGTGCAGGTAGAGCATGGGTGACCACAGTTGGGATTGTTCTGAGAATTACGCTGTTCAGAAGATTAGCCAAATCACATCACATCGCAATTCACAGAACTTACTGCAGCATTTTCGGCCAGGCGTACAAATGTTCAACATCCACAGCCCAAAGTTTGGTTGTGGGTCCCCGTGGGGACAATTTTGAGTTTGCTTCCGCGGAATCAGAATCAACGAACATTACACCCAACCACAATGCTGCAGGTCGCCTTCCTCACCTACTCAATTCTGGCACTCCTCTCTGCTGTCCTTATTGACCCGCTATTCATGAATGGATGCACTGCATGAAGAAAAGCAGCATGCCTGACTTCTACGCGTGGCGATGGGGATGTTGAGGCTGCATGCCAACGAAGCTCCCCTAGTCCTGCAAATCCTGACATGCACTCTTGTGTGAAGGTTTTAATCTGGCATGACACACTACAGAGTTTAACCACAGGCTCCCTGTGTCACATTGGTGAAGATTCCCAAGCTAAGGAGGTGGGTGCGACCACCAGCTCAACCAATATCTGGTAAGTTCCTCACAATTACACATTGTTAGCATGCACTGATTTTAGTTTACAGGGCCCCCATAGCTATTGAAATTCGCTCACGGACGCCCCATCCTGTGTCTCGATCGCCGCCCACACCTGCTCCATCCCCATGCCCTGTAAAAAGCCCACCTGACAAGTATGGCTGGACAAGGGCCTTGGCGCACAGCAACGCGCCCACAGACGATGTGCTGCATCAGTGAACCTGGTCCCTTAAATAGTTAATTTACAGCTATAGCTGTAAAGTCGAAATGGACAAACCGCAGCTACAGCTGCGAATTTTAATTATTTATTTACAGGCAGCAGCTGGGTGAGAAATTAATTATTGTGCAGCAGTTGCTGCAACACTCAATTAATAATGCCCAGCTGCTGCTGCGAGCCACATGTTTGGCTGGCAGGCCCGGGAATGGTCCCGGGCTGGCCTGGCGGGTGCCCGGGGATGGGTGGCTGACCCGGGTGGCTGGCCCAAAATGGATGCGGGTGGCTGATAAAATGGGATTGCCACCACCTACCAATTGATCCCGGGGCTGGCAGTGGATATGGGTGGGCCCTATATTGGGGCATCCTTATTTGGTATTCTCGAGCCTGGGGCTGGTCTGGTTCCCACGGTACAGCCCAATTAGTCCGTTCACAGGCTTTCGTAAGGTAGCCGTCAAACGGTTTCCGCTAACATCACGTGACCTAAACCGTTGTAAGTGCTCGTAGTGGTTGGCAGCTACGTCCAATGAAGGGGATAGGCTCGACCACTCGATTAGTGCAAGGTGTTGAGGGGTGTTGCTTGAGACCTGGGGATGGGATGGGATCGGTAATGAATGGGGTGTGGAATATAAGCGAAGGGATGCGGTAGGGATGCGGTAGGAAACCGATAAAATATGGTACAGGTCCGAAACGATTAGGTAGGAAAGCAGTGGGTAAGCGAATGTATGCGGAAGGAATGCGGTAGGGTGTGATACGGGTGCGGTACGGGTTCGGTACGATGCGGTACGGGTGCGGAACGATGCGGTACGGAATGCGAAGGGCGGCAGATACGAACGGGATGTGGGACCGAACCAAAGGGACACAGTACGAAGCCGAAAGGATTAGCTAGGTAAGCGGTAGGTAAACGAATGGATGTGATACAGATGCGGTAGGGTGCGGTACGGGTGCGGTACGGGTCCGGTACGGGTCCGGTAAAATGCGATACGGGTGCGGAACGATGCGATACGGAAAGCGAATGGCGGCGGATAGGAATGGGATGAGGATCGAAGCGATTCGAAGCGAAGCGATACGAAGCGAAACACAACACACACGAAGCGATAGGGATGGAACCGGAAACTCGGAGACTTAGATACGAAGCGCACACACACAGAGGGGAAGGTAAGAAGGTAAGGTGTATTGTGGGTGCGACATAAGGTCACTTAAGTACTGTAAATGAATGAGAACTATCTAACATGTGTCCGACATGAGGCATAACTGATCCGGAGCTCTCGCCATGCTTTCCGCCATGCTGCACGAATGCTACGTAATCTAATCAAGCCTCTATACGATATGTAAGTGGTCCGGAACGTCTGCAACATGTGCCGCAGTCCCTGCGAACCCATGATCAAAATACCCGAGCCATGAGGCGATAAGCCTGCGGAAATGCGGACTGTTGTACCGGAAACGTCGGCAGTGTCGGAAGCCTGGCGGAGGCTTCGGCGGTGCGGGAAAGGCTTCGGAAGTGCGGAAGCGACGTCGGGTGTGTGGGAACGACTGCGGTAGTATCGGGATAATATACGGAGAGAGGGAGACATAGCTGTAGAGTCGGGATGCATTGGAATCCATGATACGGTACCTAGAGCGTGCCCACGCTCTACACCGTCACACTCAGAGATTGTGATAAGGCTTCGGCCACAAACATCTGGGCATAATTTGGGCACCGAGAATGAGTTATTTGAGGCTTGTTTGTGTGGGCCTCGGTCTTACTTTTGTAAAAAAATATCACTGTTCAAGTGTAGTATGTCAAAAAAAGTTCCAAACTCTCAAACATCAGGAAATCGCGAGTACGAGCTGCTGACAGCTTTGAAGTTTTTTTCCTCAGAATATTTGCGCTCACGTAAGCTACTATATATGGATAATTACCAAAATAGGAAGGTGTATCCCATGTGCTTTGGAGGCAGCCGGGGTGTCACACAAGGGGGTATTCATGGGTGTTTACATTGTATTTGAGTGTACTGAACAGTGAATGCATACTGTGGGTAGAAATATTCAAATTAATGGTTTCCATCAGTAGGACACGAGCTCGGACAACCCGTGGGGACATCTTACACGGGGTGTGCCCTAAATGTGTCTGCCACATCTAATCTGCTGATCTCTGCAGATATGCTGCTAATTAGAAGGGTTGGGGGGAACTCAAATCACCAGCACTCGTGTAGCATAGATAGATATTTGTTTTTGATCCAAATGGACCGGTTTGAACTCTGTCAAACTCGAAAATTGCCCGATCTGCCGCTGCTTGACCTAGGATTTTGCGCTGTGACCGTGATATGTCACATCACGTGATGTTAGCGGAAACCGTTTGACGGCTACCTTACAAATATTTTTCACCTCCGAATTGGATGTATCCTATATCACCAGGAGCGGAATTTTCCGCAGAATCTGAATCTGGAATGTGTTTTTGGATTGGGTACCCATAGCAACGGATACAGGTGATTCCGGTAGCTGATGAAAAATAAATATGCACACCCCATCATGTTATACCTCACCGGAAGCGGATTTTTCAGGAGAGTCCAAATTTGAAACCCATGTCTTGATTGGACTGGTGGGTCGGCAGATATGGCCATTCTGGTGGTGCCCCCATATACCTAATTTGGAAATGGGTGATAGGGGTACATATCATACCTCACCGGAACCAGAATTTCAAGGGGAATCCGAATCTGAAATCCATGTCTGGATTGGATGGCTGGGTGAGCAGATATGGGCTCCCCGGTGTTGCCACCAGGTATCAAATTTGAAAAAGGGTGCTACGGGTACTATCAGGGGGTCATCTGGGAGCATTTTTCAAGGCGAGTTCAGATCTGGCCACCGATCACAGTTTGAACAGTCTGATCACAAGGTATCAGCAATTGATCAAATTACCGATAAAGCACTGATAAGGCTGGATATCAGCCATTTCTTGATGGATAAGGGTGATCCTGCTGAACTCGCTATCTTGACCATCAATGTGATCCTGCACAGATGTGCGACTTGAAGTAAAGTCTCATGCATTGCACCCCGGCAGTTGAGCCTTCACATGGAGGATGGACGCACATAAATGACAACGATCAGAAAGGCTCAAACAACATAAACATACTCTGCTTTCCATGAAGCTCTTTTCCGGTACTCTTTTCCTTGCTGCAGTCGCCTTCGCTCCTCATTTGGTCGATGCATTTGTGAAAGGCGTCAATCAGGTATTTTTGACGCAGCTGCAAAGAACATCTGCGCCAAATGGGTGTGGATCTGGTTGTTCGAAGACAGCCAGGGCTTGGCCGTTGACAGTAGCAACTATGTCACAGGCCTGAAATCGGACTTTGAGACCAACTTCAACAATGTCCTCTCGCAAGCCGCTGCCAACGGTGTCAAGGTGTATCCGACATTCTTTAACTACCCGCCGGCTGCCTGTTTCATTTCCCCGCAGCTTGTCGCACATGAGAGCACTCATACCTATCTTTCTACAGCACCAACTTCCCCATTGTGAACTTCTGCATGGACAGTGACGCTCAAACCGCCTTGCTAAATAACCTCGTCAAGCCATTCATAAAACTTACGGCTTTAACAGCAAAATCCCCGCACTCAGGCGCAAGGGCGGAGCCCAGTGCCAGGTTACGCAAGCTCGTTTGTGTCATACCTTATGGAGCATCGGAAGGGTAGGCGGTGACATCGAGGTTGAGAACGAGAGTCTCGAGCCTTGTGCACCATTTTGCGAAGCTTTGCAGGCACACCAATGTGGTACGACTGGTGCTGTCTGGATGGCCGCAATTGAGGTCTGACATGAGTTCGCTGAGCTCAAGGTGTTCAACCTTGTGCCACCACTGCACAAGAGCCTCGGTGTCTGCATCACTCAAATAAAGCAGGAGTGTGGTATCTAGAACAAGCCAATGTAGATGGGTGAGGGGTTCGAAGGGCCGGAGGCTCGTCAGAGTCCATGACACTGTATCTGTCGGGTCTGAAGCAGTGTCAGGGTCCACAGGAAATGACGAAGAGGGTGTGAGTATGGGTGTATTTGCATTCCGTCCATTCTCCTTGGGCAATTTGAGGTAGTGTTGAATTGTGAGCTCCTGCAGCGACAAGCGTAAAGGCAGTTTTCACCGGGATGAGGGGGAACATCTGTGCCCAACTGCGTGCACACTCGCCCTGGGCCTGGGATACAGCTTCAAGGCGGAGGCACACAAGCTGGCACGAAGCCATTCTCCCGAGTAATAATTCCACCAGGGGAGCCTGTGCTCGCACCTGCAACTTTCACGAATTCCCTGTCGATGTTAGCTGCCTTTTTATACAACCACAGGAGAGTAATTACCCTGATATTAAATAGTTACAATAGCCAGGTGGTGTGCATGTGGTGAAGAACAAGTCTTGGTCAATGGTGTTTTCAGTTAAAAAATAGTGCTTAGTACATTTAATGTTCTCGACTATAAACAGCAATCCTTGGTTGATAGAATAGAGCAGAGAATTATGATTGAAACAGGTGATGGCTCTCAAGCAGGAGGTGAAGATAAGTCTAAGCTAGTTAGGAAAATAGCCATCCCTAATTAAACCTTGAGTGTCGCACTGCCCATCAAGCCCGACCTTCTTTGCCTCAGTCACACTCCCAAACCCCAACTCTGAAGTCTGAAACATGCATTCTTGGTTAAACCACACACATGAGCCTCTACCCTTCACGTCACTCAGACACTGACTGTTCTCGGGGGTGGGTAATGATCCATTCATGGTCACAAAGTCAATGTCTGAAAAATATCAGTACCAGGGCGGAGCTTGATAGGGCCATGGGGCTTACCGCAGATGTCGATATTGAAATGCTTGAAAAGGGCGGAAGGATACATCATGAATACACCTGCAGGCATCTCCAATATTACTCCCGCCTCCCAAATGACAAGCCAGCATCGTTCAGAAGATGCAAAGGACCCTTTAAAGTGTCTCACCAGGTCTTGGTCTGGCCAGCCCACGCGGTGCTGAACCGATTTGAATAGTACCCTCTGGCCAGCCCATGCCACACTGAGCTGGTTTCCCCATCTGCCTCCTGGCCAGCCTGCGCGGTGCTGAACCGTTTTGGATACTACCCTCTGGCCAGCCCATGCCACACTGAGCTGGTTTCCCCATCTGCCTCCTGGCCAGCCTGCGCGGTGCTGAACCGTTTTGGATAGTACCCTCTGGCCAGCCCATGCCACACTGAGCTGGTTTCCCCATCTCCCTCCTGGCCAGCCTGCGCGGTGCTGAGCCGGTTTCCCCATCTACCTCCTGGCCAGCCATTGCCATGCTGAGCCGGTGTCCCCCTCTGCTTTCTGGCCAGCAAGTACCATGCTAAACCTGTCCCAAAGGTCTTCCCTCTGGCCAGCCTACACCACACTGAACCTAGTGCAATTGTCAGTCAGTACTATACTGTATGTATTATATATAACTTATGTCTGGCCAGGCAGCACTGTTCTGACCCACTTTTGATCTGGCCAGCTCCGGCTGGCCTGTACTGCTCAGCAGAATTTTGGTCCGGCTATCGAGAACTACGCTCAAAACTCGACTGATAGCACTGTATTAGCCTCCCTTTGTGCTTTAGAAAAACCAGTTCCAGCATTCTCTATGTTTTGAAAGAGCCAGTCCGCATCAGCAGCAAAGGCTGGCAGAGTTTCAGTCAACATCTTGTCGCTGGCAAATGAGCGAGTGGCAAAGTGTCATCCTTGGAAGTCTCTTAAGCGAGTGAGAAGGCTGCAAATATATGAGTGGTTTATCTGTAAGCACATAAGAGAAAAATGGACCCCTTGTATCCAATACACACAAAAGCTCGCAAAGGAATCAGGATCATATTGTCCTTCCATTCCTCAACCATCGCCTTCATATCCTTCACCCTTCGGGGATTCAATCCCTGCCACCCGCTGCTCGATATTTGGAAAGCGCTCACGTCCAACATAGGAACAAGAGATTTGAAAGTTTCCGCCTTGCGGTTGGGGTCATGAAACTTTCCCGCTCTCCGGCGAAGAGCACATTTTTTGGGTTTACGCTTTGTCTTTGCAGATGGCGGTGGAGGGAAAGATTGCGAGGAAGATTGTACGGGAGGCGGTATGGCTAATGTGAGCTTTTTCCGCTGGCAGGGGAAGTGGGACGCATGTCTAGAAAGTAAAAATATGATGAGTGGCCCGTGGGCCTTGCACCTGAAATAAGGTGCCTAACAACATGCCTTTTCCTGATGAAAGAGGGCAAGTCTTCAAATGGAGTGTACTCATATTCCGACAAATCCGAGTCTGCATCTATGCAGGGATCGCCCGAGGTTGCGGTGACGTCCTCCGGAGGAGCGCCTTCCCCTCTGGATGCAGCAACCACCAGGAGAGAGAAATCATTGAAGGTATGTTCCTCGTGATCAGTGGTATGATATGAGATGCAGAGATTTGAATTCGCGTTATTTCAGCCGGATGTTCGACGAACCGGCCGGACCGGCCGTTTGCGAAAGCGGCCGGGCGCGCAAACTCGGCCGAGCGTTTGATCGGCCAGTCAGGGGCTATTCCGCATCAGACGATCTTATATCTTACTGGAAAACTTCTTGTTCTTGTTCTTTAGATTTATACTCTTCGTTACTAGGTATGTGGTATGTTTTCTGTTTCTTATGTTCACAATATAACTTCGTTACTAGACTACTTTCGTCGCTGCATTGCAGATCGCCGGCAGGGTCTTACTGATAGACTATTGGGGGTGTGTACGAACAGCAGCGAGAGGAGGGTTCGAGTAGACCGAAGGACGAATCCGTAAAGACTGTTGTACCTGTAAGGACAGTTAGAAAACTCAGACGTGGTAACACGAAACTGTGGTATTGTTCTATTTACCTGTAAGGACAGTTAGAACTATAAACGAGTGTTAGTTAAATAGTGAATTAAGTAGTGAATCGAATACTTACAACTCAGACGTGGTAACACGAAACTGAGTTGTAAAGACTATGGTAATGCGTGTAAGTAGTGCGTGCTGACTAATATGTAATTGTGGCGCGATGCATGCCGCTTGCCCTATATAATCCAACACTTACACTAGAATAAATCTACAAAAACACCCCAGTATCAATTTTTTGTGATGGACGACGAGACAGCACCCCCAGCGGACCCCAGCCCACCTCCCCACACTCCACAACATTTCGCTCCAATGGAAGGATGGTCGGCTGAGACCATCACCGTCGCCCAACAGGTCTACGAGCAGGTCTTCGCACAGGTCAACAAAAACCTTGTGGACACTTTCGGCGAGGAGATCCAGCGCTTACGGGACAATAACTCCGCACTGGAGTCCGCGTTCACCGAGCTAAACACTGACTACGCGAAGGAATTCGCCGCTCAGGTGCAGCGGATGGACGATGTGTTGGCGATAGTGGTGTGATCGGGGGGATCAGGGCGCGGACCTCGTCCGGTGGCTCCGGAGAAGTGTGATGGGGACACAGAGTGGGGCAGAGGAATTTGCGACGGCGATCGGCAACGTGGTGCAGTTTGAGACGTCCTCGAGCAATGCGACGAAGATCTTGTGGTAGCAAGGGTTCCTCACCGGTACGGCAGCGCAGTGGTCGTCGAACATCACGCACTCCCTCTCCTTCGACCCCGCCCGGTACAACTTCAACACCTGGATCGCCGGCTTCCGCACCATGTTCTGCTCGCATGATCACACCGCGGATGCTCGCAAAGCACTCCATTCCCTCAGCATGGGCAATCAGTCGATCTCCGCATACTGTAACGAGGCCAAGGCCATCATCCTCGACCTCGCACCCGGCAATCATAGCTCCGATCTGGTTCTGGACTGCTTCAAAGCGGGGTTATCGGTGGTGGCGGCGACGCACTTGCTCAACTTGCAACCAAAGTACACCACCATCGATCAAGCACTTGGTTACCTCTTGGCAAACGAACAGGACTTCATCAAACTCGACCACTGACTCGCCACATCTCACCGCGCGACTCCACCAGCTCGAACTTTCGTCGCGCCGCCCACTGTGGCGCCAAAGGTTCCATTCCAGTTCTCTCGTGTGCCCGCCCCCAGCCCTACCCCTCACTCGTTCCAACGCCCCCCGCCCGCCCGCGACCCGATGGCCATGGACCTCGACGCCACGTGTCAACGTTCCGCCTCGGCAAACACCCGGTGTTGTGACTGTGCGGAGTTCAGACATGCGACTTGCGGCTACACCAAAGCGCACACTCGCCAAGCATGGGTGTCTTCGGCTGCGGCCTCTTCCTCGTCCGCAGCATCGTCTTCATCGTGGGCTACCACTGCTGCTTCCGTCTCCGGCTCATCGGCACCTCCCTCACCGGCGTCAACATCCCAGTCGGATTTTGTAGGGGCCAATCTCGCATGATCGCGACGAGTGCGGCTAACCGGTATTCTGTACTTGCCTCAATGACATCTATGGGTTCCAAAATTTCCAGTGTGATTAAGAAACAGCACCATCCACGGCTCCGGTGATGCGCGGTCGTCCACACCCGCTCCCCTCGCTCCGAAAACACTTCATTCGAAATCCCCATCACGATACACGTACAGACCCCCACAACAAAAATTGATACAAGGGCTATGTTGGACTCGGGTGCCAACATTTCATTAATAAATTCCTGATTCATCGCTTCAAACAACCTCCCAACGGTCCCCTTGCGGAAGCCAGTACACATGCTGACAACTCTGACGTCTCATCTGGGCTCATCACCCGCGAGGTTACCCTCTGTGTTTCCATCGACGATCACTCCGAAGACCTAGCCCTGCTCGTAGCTGACATCGGCAACAACAACATCATCTTCGGCATGAACTGGTTGCGCAAACACAACCCCGAGATTGACTGGGAGCACTTCACCATCGACTTCCCATCCTGCCGCTGCACGACCGAATGCCGGCCGCCCCCCGAAAAGACGGTGGCTCGCACTAGTGTCCCGTATGGAGACCCTCGGTGCCCACCGAACCAGCACGCCCTTGCGTTTTCTCGGTGGGAGGCTAAGCGAGCAATCTGTGCTGCTTCGCTCGGTGCCGAGGCCGATCCCATGTCAGCAAAGGATGCGGAGCGAGTCGCACTCTTAGTGAACCCACAAAAGACACCCCAGAGCCGTACACCGCAGTCAGCATTCAGACGTCACACTAACTCCCAGCCACACAGTACCCCCACGAAGGCTGCGGAGTCCCACTCCGGTCTGAAGAGGAAAAAGACCGTGTACACGAGTCTCATTAGGGAGCAGCGGGCCGACGTGATCCGCGTCACTCGGGCCGCTGTAGAGCATGTGCATGCTCTAGGTAGCGCATTCGGGGTTTCAGTGCATTCTGGAGCTACCCGACATCCTTCCCTGTTGTCCAGTTCCCAGGTCCAAGGTGTTTCCTGCATGTCCGAGGTTTTCGATGCTTGTCCGAGGTTTTCCGCCCGTGACCGAGGTTTTCCGTCCGTGACCGAGGTTTCCGGCCCGATCCCGAGCCCCCGTCCGCAGGTACGACTCCCTATCACCCTCGGTTTGAACTCCCAACACCCCCGACACTTTCCTGGTGCTCTACATTCCTGTCCGACGTTTTCCGGAGGTGACCGACATTTTGATCCTGTCAGCCCGGACTGTCCGAGTCCCGCCGAGGTTTCTGAGGCCCGGACGCCCCGCCCGGGCTCGGCTATCACATTACCCAGTACACGAGGTATCACCGCATACATCAGCGCATCAGCAGGAACTGCAACAGAATGATTCCCGGAATGGACACAAGTTTGTTTCTTTTGTTATGGATAGATACACGAGGCGGGTTGCAGGCACGAGCTCCGGACCGGTCAGTATTGATGTAGAATATGCTCCACGCCCTCCTTACCTTACAATACATATATGACCTTAGGTCGTCACAATGAATCACCTTGGTTTTCCCTCTAAATTGTGTGCATCGTGTTTCTGTGTCCCGGAGCTTTCCGCTATGTCTGTGCGTGTTCCTGTGTCTTTCGGCGTGTCCCTACCTTCGTTCCGAGCCCCGGACCGAGCCCTTTCGAGCCGGACTGCCCCACGATCGCTTCGCTCCGTGTTGTGCACTGAGCCGACCGAGTTTCCTGTCGTTTCTCTTTCTCTATCAGTGTTTCCCCGTCCGCTGGACCCCGGTCTCTCGTCGTAGCCCTCCAGACATCCCTTCCATTCGTTCCCCATCACATCCGTTCCCCATCCCCTTCATCCCACACCTCACCCCGTCTCAAACAAGGCCCTCGGGTCGAACAGGCCTCCGAGTCTCCGGACCCGGACTCCGTCGCAAGCCTTCAGCTTGGTCAAGTGCAGTCCTCATCTCGGACACCTGCACACCACACTAAGAATCTCTACACCGCGTTGACCGAGATGATTGAGGAGGCGGAAGAGCTAGCATTGGGTACACCGGGAACCAGCGACAGGAGGGTCATCGGGGAACCGGTCACCGGCTGCAGGATGTTCTTCGAGCAGAGATGGGATGTGCGATCTGTCCGGACGGCCCAGGGTCGCCGGGTGCTCGCGTTTGAGGAAGAGGAGAATGAGGATGTGATGAAGGTGGCAGCTGGGACGACAGTTTCACAGAGGTTAGCAGAGAGGGATAGGGAGCGGTTGGCGGACGCGCCGGTGAAGACGGCGGAGGAGATGGTACCGGCGGTGTTCCATGATTACCTGGACGTCTTCAGCAAATCGTGTTCGGAGCGCCTACCGGCCCACACCAAGCACGATCTCGCTGTGGATCTCGACCCCGAGGCTCCACTGCCGAAGGTCGGCAAGCTTTACCAGCTCTCGGTCGACGAACTGCAGGCCCTGAAAGAGTTCATCGATGAGAACTTGGCCGAAGGGTATATTCACCCCTCGAGTGCACCATGCAGAGCGCCGGTGTTCTTCGTAAAGAAGAAAACAGCTGGACTCCGACTTGTCATCGATTTCCGGGCGCTGAACGCAATCACCCAGCCGGACTCGTACCTGATTCCCTTATCAAATGAGCTACTTGACCGGTTGAAAGCCGCGAAGGTCTTTACGATGCTGGACATGCACTGGGGCTACTACAATGTCTGTATCCGGTTTGGGTTTCAGATTTGGATTCTCCTCGAAATTCCGCTTCCGGTGAGGTATAACATGATGGGGTATGTGCATATTTATTTTGGACCAGCCACCGGAATCGCCTGTAACCGTTGCTACAGGCATCTAATCCAAAGACGGATTCCAGATTCGGATTCTGCGGAAAATTCCGCTCCTGGTGATATAGGATACATCCTATTCAGAGGTGAAAAATATTTGTATGAAAGCCTGTGAACAGACTAATTGGGCCGTACTGTGGGAACCAGGCCACCCCCAGGCACGGGAATGCCAAATAAGGATGTCCCAATATAGGACCCAATCATATCCACTGCCAGCCCCGGGATCAATTGGTAGGTGGTGGCAATCCCATTTTACCAGCCACCCGCATCCATTTTGGGTCAGCCCCCTGGTTCAGCCACCCGCAGCCATTTTGGGTCAGCCTCCCGGGCTCGCCACCCAGCCCCGGGCAGCTGCCAGGCCGGCCCGGGGCCATTCCCGGGCCTGCCAGCCACAATTGTGGCACACAGGAACAGCAGGGCTTCATTAAATAAAAAGTCGCAGCAACTGCTGCACAATAATTAATAACATCTACAGTAACTACCTGTAAAATAATAATTAATAAAATCTGCAGCTACAGCTGTGAGATTTACAAAAGGGGGTAGCAGCAATTGCTGAGATGTTATCTATTAATTGTACTAGGACCACTGTCACAGGAGTGTGCCGATGGAGAGTGGCGACCAGTGTCGTACTTCTCCAAAACTATGGCTCCGGCGGAGCGAAATTACGACATGTACAACAAGGAACTGTTGGCGGTAGTCCGGGCGCTAGAGGAGTGGTGTCCGTACCTCGAAGGAAACCCGCATCAGACGCGGATTTTCTCCGACCACCGTAATCTCGAATGGTTCATGTTGACACGTGATCTTAATCGGAGACAGGCGCGGTGGAGTTTATACCTCAACCACTTCGATTTCGTGATCACCCACCGTCCCGGCCGTTACAGCGATGGCCCCGACACTCTGTCCAGACGCCCTGACCACAAACCCCCGGGCGAGGAGAAAGACAATTCCGATGTCTGTATCCTTACCCCCGATCGCCTTCCGCAAGGTACCCCGGGGCCGCAGGCGGCGGCTCCGACCACTGCAGCGAAGGTCCGGAGAGGGCGAGTAGCCATTTCCATTACGATGTTGGACGACTCGGAGGTGCGGGCGCGCGCTTCGAAGTTGATCACTTCAGGTTACCTCAAATGGGCAGCTATTAGGTCCCTTTGACCCACCAAACAAATAGGCTAATAGCTACTGATTTTGGCTGTAGGACCCAGGTCCATTTGCTGGGTCCTGAGAGCGGTCAGGTCCCTGGCTCCTGTGTGAGACCTGGGTCCGCGATGTGGCAGGTCCTGACCCGAGTCCTAGGACGTGGTCCCAGGTCCAGTTAGGTGGTGGCAGGGGTCCTCCTTTCGCAAAAAAGGGATTTTTGGCTGGCTGGTGGGCTGCAGGGGGGTGAATGAGCTACCATAGTGCTGATATAGATGTTCTCCATGTAGGACAATGTGATCCAGGTGGTTTGGGGCCCTGGATGACCGCATATAGCAGGGAAAATGCACAAAATGGGGGGTAAAAAGGGATTTGTGGCTGGCTGGTGGGCTGCAGGGGGGTGAATGAGCTACCATAGTGCTGATATAAATGTTCTCCATGTAGGACAATGTGATCCAGGTGGTTTGGAGCCTTGGATGACTGCATATAGCAGAGAAAATGCATAAAATGGGGGGGTAAAAAGGGATTTGTGGCTGGCTGGTGGCCTGCAGGGGGGGGTAAAGGGGATGTGGCTGTCATGCAGTGGTATAAATATGGTTAAGGATTCTCCCCATTCTTGGATAAACAATTGCGGTGAGCATGTCAGATGAAAGTGCATTAGGTTTGTCAATTGACTTGCATGTGTGGGTCACCCTATAATGATCAGTCATGTTAAATGAAGGCTGAGAATTTGGACTCATGCAAAATTGATGTAACAGTGCTTGTGCAAGTTAGCTGGAAAGCATAGAAATCACAGGGAGGCATACTGGGGTGTGGTGGCCTGCTAGGCATGGCAGCTGAATACTGCCAGATGGAACATTTTCGGTGGATAAATCATGGTCTCTGTGTTTCCTTGGAACCTCAGCAGGTGAGTCAAATTGAAACGGTGCCTGCACTTGTACGAGGTAGCTGAATTGCATCTGGACCACGAGCAGGGACACCCGGGTGTGGTGGTCTATCAGATATGGAGACTGGAAGCTGTAAGCTGAAATATTTGAAGTTGAATCAGAGGAGAATATCAATTAATGGCTACTGTTGGTATCTTGCGAGTGGAATAGGAAGAGCAGAAGATCGATTGAAGATTACTGTGTCTCCGTTCCCTTGTAAATCCATTGGGTGAGCCACAAGGAAAGTGTGCTTCCCGTCTTGAACTTCATCTACCTGGAAGAGGTTCTATGATAACACAAGTCGGATAAAAATATTCCTGAGAAGGGGTGGTGGCTGAAGTTTGACAGAAAATTAGGGCATTGACTAGCTGGACCCACCAG
>KV417493.1:475656-486953 GCA_001630335.1 Athelia psychrophila | reverse complement strand
GTCAGCGATAGGATGGACAGGCAGTTGCGATGGAGAAAATACATACCTTTGTGCTCAGCGAGAAACCTGTCTAACGGCACAATCTCTAGGAGCAGCTGCCCTTCTGACACGTTGTGAAACGGGTTACCGTGATACGACTGGGGTATGCGTTCAACAAGACTTTGCCACTGAGCGCGGGTCAAGAGGCCGGTCTTCTTATCGGTCCAGCCATCGGTCGGGAGAGTCGTGATGTCTGGGCCCCATCCGGTGAGAACCAAACCGTGCTCTGCAGCAACGGTTGGCCACTTCCTCGGATCCCACTTGAGCGGCGCTTTAGTGTCAATTTGGCCTGTGCCGAGTGAGTAAAAGACAGAAGTACAAAGATGAAAGAAAATAAAAACGCGCACGTAAGATATCGGTAAGGTAACACCGAATGATGGTACGTAGGGAGTCCCTTTTGTTTTTTCCGAGTGCCCAGCGTGAGTCAGTCGATGGTGCCGGTACTTCGGTGATGTCTTTCTCATCCTCTTGGAGACTGCGTGAGGTTAGTCCAATTATACGGATACATGATAGCGGAGGACGTGCATGAGCATGGCCTTGGCCTTCAGGAGAGATGCCTGTTCATTGAGACCAAAACCGTTGACCAGGGCGGCCTGAAGGCTGAGAGTGGGGGCAAAGGTTTGCGCAGCGTCTGTGCTGCCCAAGTGGATAACGGCGCCGACTACGGCAATGTTGCTTGACATGTAGTAGGAGTTGCCCTGTGAAAGTCAGGTCATTAGAGTGAGAAGGGAGAACATATTGGCAGCGCACCATGTCCGCCATTTGCTGGGCGATTGTGCTGACCTGCTTCGCGATCTGCTGGGCAGGTTTGTGGCCGCCGGCTGTGTCCTGTGGGATCAGGGTGTGCTCCTTCCACAGAGCTGCAACCTGCCCAGGATCATCGCAGTGGTCAATCTGCCACTGCCTGAAAGCGGCATGGTACTGCGCTGTGGTCTCCTTAGCTACAGGGTGGTCAGTATGATGTCAGAGTTGGAGGATGTAGGCCTACGTTTGCCGGCCGCGATGAGCCGCTGTTTATGCACTTGCTTAAAGATATTGCTCAAGTTGGATTCGCGGACCTCTTGCTGGGAGAAGCCCATCTTGCGTACGAGCGTATCATAGCTTAACCCCAGCTTATTCGCCAATTCCACTAGATTACCGTGAATCTCTTGAGCCACGTGTTCAATCTCTTGATTGTCTTCGGTGGTGGGGCGACCTCTCAAGGGTCGCGAGGGCCCAGAGGAAGCATTGTGCGCATTGGCTTTGCCTTTCCCTTTCGCGATACGGGTGGGGGGGTGACGGCTCGTCGGATCATCACCTTCATCGCAATGCGAGTCGGCCTGCGCCTCCTCGTCCTCCTGAGCCTCGGCGTCGGCCTGGACGTCCTCGTCCTCTTCGTCATCGAATGTGTCCGGCAGCGGCACGAATTCATCTCCCGACGGAGGGGAATCTGAGTCAGCTTGCGCGCCGGCAAAGGCTCCGCCGCCCAAACGAGCCGCTGCTGCTCTGGGAGGAGCACTGCGGAAGGAACCAGCATGTGTCACTAGTGCCGGGGCAGAGGCGGGACGATCGACAGGTCGCGGTTGGGTGAAACGATTGCGTGGCAGAGGAGATGGCGAGCGCTGCTCGCGTGGAGCAATGGGTTGCTGGGGACGGCCTGGAGGGAATATTGGTGCGGGGGAGCGCAGCCGGGGGGATTCGACGAGTGTTGCGCTTGCACTCACACGAGGTGGTGGAGGTTCAGGGTAAACGGGTGGGGGGTCTATGCTTTTCATGCCGTACGTGATGGGTCGCGAGAGGTCGGCGGCTGCGAGGAATTCTTCTTTGCCCCCGGACCAGCCATCGGTGTGTGTCTCGGGGGATTGTGATTGACGGACTAAAAGGCCAATGTCAAAAAAGTGAGTGCTGATCGGCGACGGATGTAGATACTCCGGCCTACCATATTGACTGGCTTCAACCTGGTCTGCAAGGAACACGTCACCACGCACAATGGATTTCATGGGGGGAGTGAGGTTGAGTGGCCTGCCCACGTCGCCGTGACGTGCGACGTAGCAGACATGCGGGCGAGGGTCTCCCCGGGGCAAATCGTCAAGCTCCACAGACGGGTCCCTACGAGGGTCATCGGATTGAGTTGGCGAGTGCGCGTCATGAAGGTCGAACATTTCTGTATAATCGCGAGGCTCTGGCGCACCAGAAAATGAATCCTCCTCGCTCGGTTCCTCCCTGTTCGGAGATGGGAATGGTGATGGCGGGCGACGTGAAATCGACTGCTCGAACGACGTCTGCGCCTTTTTGCCAGTGGGTGACTGGGTGCTAGAGATGGGTTTGACTTTAAAAGGTATCGGAATGGGAAGTGGCGGGAGGGGTGATAGTTCTGAGGCAGCCAAGGGAAGCGAATGGTGTCGTGTGGGACCCACGTGTCCCCAGGCCCTGGACTTCGCCAAAATGCCTTCCATCTTGTCGTGCAGCATAGCCGCAGCATTCACGGTGCGTTCACGCTCTCGCGCGCGGCCTGTGGTTGCATTCGGGCTGAGAGGATCGGGAGATGAGGTCGCAACAGGTTGTCGGGGTGGTCGCTCTGGACCCACAGGCTCGGCGACTGCAGGCGTGGGATTCAAGAGTTCATCGTCCGTTACCCTGGTCATGAGCCTGTCACACTTATCTTGGTGAAGTTCGCGTAGGCGGGCGGTGCGCGCCAGATCGGGCAAGTCCTCTGCCCGAGCATGTGATCCGTGTGATTGGCCATTCGCATCATCCTTGGAGGCGGCAGCACCAGATGGAGTAGGGACCCGTGACTGTGCAGGCGCAGGTGGAACAACGGTGTCTGCGCGCACTGAATGTGCGCGTTCAGCTTGCGAGGATATCCGAGGAGGAGACGTAGCGGGGAGTGCAGTCAGAGGGGATGATGTGACATTGGCGCCATCTCCATCAACGGGCGGGCGCGGGGGCTGGGTCCAGTGCGACAGGGGAACTGTTATACCGTGATGATGTGTGAATGATCTTGGTTGACAATCAGCGCGTGTCCGGCATTGGGAAGTACGTTAAAAATACACTCACCCTGTGGGAAATGGACGCGCAAGTTCAGGTTCAGGCGATGCATTGTCATCCTGAGCAGTACCAGCTTCGGATTGGAACACCTGGGGTAAGGTAGCAATGGGAGGTAAAGATGAAGGTCGCGTGGTGTTTTCGGTTGTTTCGTGACAGCCATGGGAAGAGCTGGACGCCGGACGTGCATCCTTGGGGGGGGAAGGCGCTCTGTTGCAAAGGTGAATTAGCCGGGCAGGCTCAAATCGGCACGGACGAACCTGGATTGCGGCTCCTCGCTCTCAGGTGGTGTGGTGGTGTCCTGGACGAACTCCGCTGATTTGACCGGCTTCTTCTTTCTGGGCGCGCGGGATTTAGCGACTGGTTGCGCCGGTTTCGCCTTGGGTACAACTGCTGGCATACGCGGACGCAGTGTGCGCCCGACGGCCGGTGGTGGCGGATCCCCCATATTCTCTCCTTCGTCTGCCATTCCGCGGTGTATAGCGGGCTGTGGAATAGATTCAGTGTCTCAACTCTAAGTCAAAATGAGCGCAGCAGAACCGCGACAGTACGTCCAGCGGATTTGCGCGCTGCTCCGACAATACGTCAAGGAGCAGGGAGAGCGCGACAGTACGTCAAGCGCCAGATAAGAAGTGGGATACGAGGGGGGACGGGAGAAAGCTGGGTGCGTACCAGGAGACGACCGTGGAGGCGTTTCTTACTGTTGGAAAGGCAGTGAGTCCAGCGGAGAATATAGGGTATGGAAAGACTTACCTAGTGCGCAGAAAACGGGGGACGCTCACGGTGAGCAAAGGAGAGGGCCAAACGCACTTGGACGTTTAACGCGCACTTAGACGTTTTACGCCGGTGGAAATCGGGCTGTTTGGACTTGTTTGCCCACGCGAGAGCCATCTCCGCCGCGGTGGCTCATCGTTGGAATCGGCGTGCACTCATCCTAGAGAGCGAGGGGCGGCGGCGACGGCGACGGCAGCGTTCTTGGGCGGAGAGGACATGATGGTCGGGAACTATGAGTGCCAGCGGGCGTGAGAGCAGTAATTGACAGCGCCATGTGGCGCGCATCACAGGAAATCCGCTTTGAGCCACCAGCAACGCTTAATCAGTGGTAGCAAATGGACCTGGGACCTTCCTGCTCGTTCTTTTGTGACCCGGGTCCATCAGAATACGCCTCGCTGCAACGGTTATGCCAGCGAAAATTCCCAATCAGCTCTTGTGGGGATATCTGCCTTGTGCCACCATCTCCTGCCATGACTTCGATGTTCTCTTCCTCACTTACCATACACCTGCCCCTTCTGTCCTCTCTGTTCTGGGTCCTCAACTCACTTATCTGGCGGATGAGGAACCAACGGTAGTCTTGCACATCGGCACCGGTGACGCCTCTTGCAGTGCAGCCACAGCGCTCTTCCGGCGGACCTTGCTGCCCAGGACAACCAAGACGCACCAGGAGTTGTACGATGCACGATGACCCCGCTGTGCCCGTGCCGCGCTAAGGAGTGAGTGCTTCTTTTTTTGCCCCCCTCACTGCCGAATCTGACCGCGTTAAGGATGCTAGCCAATTTTTCCAGGGCCATCCCACCTTTCTGGCCAGGACGCCTTGCCTTCACAAACGTGTCGGACAAACGCGCTCCATTCCGCCCACCGTGGTGGGACTCCCGGACTATCTTACATGCATCTCGGAATGTCCGCGGAATCTACTTTCAGTTCCATTCCGCAGACCACGCCGACCCTCCAAATAGACGGCCGAGTCATGGGGCGACACTCTCTCGTCGCACGAGGTCAATGTTGTCTTTCTGCGCTCTCCTCGTGCGCGCCATATACACTCTATCGACTCTACCATCACCTTTATTTATCATTCACTGATTTCACCTTCCTCTCGTCCGCACCATATACGTTCCATTAACCACCATCACTTTTCTTTCTCCTTTACTCCCATCACCTTCCTCTTGTCCGCGCCCTACACATTTTACTGACCCCACCTTCGCATTTATATCTCGTTTATATCATTTCACCTTCATATCATCTACACTATATCGCCTCTGTCACCTCTGCTTTCACTGCTATCGCTTTGTATCCATCCTGCGCCACCTTTGTTCATGTTTCGGCGCCGCCGTGATGTTGCCGCCACCCCGGCCGCTCCTGGGGCGGAGTTTCAATCAACGCGCTCTGGGTATTTCCTCCGGCACGTCAACGTCCTTCTCTGCAACTACAATCCCGCCCGCATCATCCTCTTTTCTCTATGCTGTCCTTGCACCGTTTTCCTTGCCTCTCTTCCCCCTGGACACGTGTTACATCCCCTGCAGCAGGTATGTCGCATTATCTTTCAGTCTTTGCATTAGCCTGACCATGGGCAGGAGTTCCGGCTGCGCGGGCTTGGTGAGTTATCGCCTTGCCATCTACTACCTACTCTCCCCTCCTGGTGCTTGACGTACTGTCGCACCAACTACACCTCCTTGACGTATTGTCAGAGTGCTGCACGGCTGCCCGCGCTGGACGTATTGTCGCGCGCCCGTATCCTATCGCTTTTTTTTTCCCGTCCTCCCCCTTTCCCCGAACTTAGGTCCTCATCCATCTCCACGCGCTGTCTAGTCGAACGCGATTTCAATGGCATTCCCCCACTCTATGTAAGTACCTCACCTTCTTGTGCGTTGTTCCTACATTGAACGCATTTTACAGTGAGGACCCTGAATTTGCGACACGTCGGGAATTTACGGTCAACTCATATCAGAGCGCGCTCGGCCCGTATGACGCCAAAGTCCTTCTTGCCCGTTCACCTTGGATTTTTACAACGCCCAACCGATCTGACATTCCGTACATCGAGGTTCAACCTACACGCCTCTGCGCCCGCGCGGATGGCCGGTTTGGCATGGAAGACTACGTTCTCTGGCCGCAGAGCTTCTCTGAAGCATATCCCTGGGCCCCATGTGTTCTCCGCAGACCTCCTGCTTTAGAGACGCAGCAGCATGAATATTGGTTCTTGTGGGACGACCTCACGCCGCGTGATTGGCACGCCCAGTCAGGATGTGCGTGGCAAAATTCCGGCGTCCTACGTCCGGACTGCCACAAGCTTTTTTATCACGCTATGCAGCCCATCGTCGCACGAGCTTTGTCTGTGTCACGTCAGGACGCTCTCCCATCTTATGTATCTGTAGCTGTCAACTCTTTACAAGCCACTCTGGCACGCCTCCGTGACTTGCCAATGTCCTACCGCGATTTGGTGTTGCAGTTCACCCAGGCGCAGCGTCTCGGCATCGACCTCCTCGCGATGGAGACATACCATAGCACCATGGCAGCGCGCATGATCCAGCGCGCTCAAATTTACCCTCTCCGTGCAGAGTTGATTGGCTGTCACACGAACAACCCGACCACTGCCGAAAACATGTATTACGCAGGGATTCCGGTTGTGTACATGCGCCCGTCCAATATCTTAACGCCCTCCCAAATTCGTGTCCGGTCAGTTGTGCAAGACTTCTCCGCTGTGCGGCCTGACATCGTTACCGATGACTGGCCTCACCACCCTTGCAAAGTTCTCCACCAAGGCGCTTCCAGCACCCGGCATTTGCAAATGAGCCGCCCGCATGGCCGTTACTTTGAAGACCTTGTCACTTTAGAGGATTTGCCGGAACCAGTCCCATCCATGGCCCCGTTTGTTACCACCGCCGAGGTAGTTCCAGCTCCATCTCCCCAATCGCCCGACCCTGAGGACCAGTCTTTTCCCTACGTCGGTGCAGACGACTTCGGTAACCCCCATCATGAGGAGTCCAATGAGCCTCAACCGGCTCTCAGCCGTACCCCCCCTGGTAGTCATGCAAGCGCTCAACCCCATGGGCAAGGATCTGCCCATAGGGTCAATCAACGTGGCAAGCGCGCACCGCCGCCGCAACAGCCAGTGCAATCAAACTCGCGCAAAGGAAGAAAAATAGGTCCGTGTTATATGATGCCGTCTTATTGAGCTTTTGCTGACATCCTCTCCAGCGGCAGCTCACGCGGCTGGTAAACTTTGGGCACGGTCCGCGCCATCGGTCCAAGGACAACCTCTTGCCCGCAATCGGAACAAGTTCATTCCAGTCGAGTCTCCGCTGATGCCCCCGACTTGTTCGGAGTGGGTTGGTGCTCTCCGAGCAGTAGACCGGTTTTCGCCGACGCATAATATACCGAAGAGCCGCACCTGGTTGATGTATCCCGACCCAGGCTACCTCGCCTCTGTGACGCCCCTCAATCGCTCATACGCCCTTCCCGCTTGGCTCAGCATTCGCGCTCATCGATGTGGCCAGATGTTACACCCTTGGGGCGCAGCAATGCGTGTCCTCCCAACCACCGTATGGCGCTACTTCTTTTTCATTTATCGCGTAGAACCCGGTGGCCCTGGGACCTTGAGTACATCTGTTCCGTCGCTGACCGAACAGCCTGATACAGCAATTGCAGCTGCCATGGCCATGTTCGGCGACCAGGCTGTGGATACTATGTATCGTACGATCCGTGAGGTCTTCTGGAGAGGCCAGTCGTACACTGTCGTCGACGGCGCCATCCAAAATATGGGGTACCAGGCCATACGTGAAATCCTCTGGGAGCTAGCCGAACTCAATTGGCGTTATGAGCTCCTTGCTCTCGACAAGATCGTCGTGCCGCACATGTGGGGCGGTTCCGATGCCGCTGGGGAGCGGATTGCTGCCATCCTCCTCGTGTTCTCCCCTTCGTCCTCGTTCGTCCTCATGCACGCGCCTTTCCCCACGGAAGATGCCAGCATCGTCGCGACCACACGCGGTGGTCGTTTCCCTGCGTTAGCTGCGCTCCGGCGTTTGATGTTGGAGTGGCCTCGTTGTCCAAGTGCCGGCGAGGAAGTCACGTATCCCGATGGCTACATTGATCCTGATGATATCCGGGCGCGTGTTTTAGAAGTCAAAACCATGTGTTTTTACACTCAGACTTTTTTTGATTACTTTCATCGTGCCCCTGTTTTGCCTTGTCGTTTACCATGATAGCGCCTCGTGTCCCTAATGCTACCGTTATCAATCTACATCTATTCGTGATACCTTCGCATCGCTCTCTCATCCCACTGCATCTGCCACGCTATCATGGGTAACAAGAAGAACATATGGAAGGCCATACGTCTTCAACCATCTCACAGCTCCGCCGAGCTTTCATCTCCGCCCACGAATTCAGCCTCGTCGGCGCCGGTGGCGGCGCAATACGAGCGCGTCCGTACCACCCGCGACGTCCGCAGAGCGTACAACACCAGACAGAATGTCATGGCAACATCAACAGGCACTTATGCCTTGTCTCATGCTCGTCGCTCATTATCGGCACCCAACCTGGTCCCTGATGAGGGATTGGCCTCGTCCGTGTCTCATACGAGCACCCCTGTGTTGTCTGCCCGGCTGACGACGTCTCTTTAGGAGAGAAAGAAGTGCGCCCGGAGAAGAAGTTGTCGTGCTAGTATGAGTACCTCCACAGCCTATGGACGTGCTTGGAAAAGTAGGGCATCGGTTTCTCCACCCCTACTTAGATGTAGGAGGAGCAGGTCAGGATACAGGACGGTTTACCACAGCAGACGTAGGTCTCGGGTATCCGGTGGTAGCCCCTACCGGAGTCCTTACTGTCGTGGCCCCCCTCGTCAGAACAAAAAAATGGTACAACCTCTAGACTTATGTATTACACAACATGAAAAACCGCTGTGGGACTTAACAGCCACGAGACGCGACGTGTCGTGGGAGCTACACAAAGCTCCTGAACTCTAGACGGATCCACCTAGTCGTCTGTCCCCCCCATGTCTTTTCCTCGTAAGCTTGGTAACTATCACGCCGCCATACTCGCAAGGTTAAAGAGAGAGAGTTTAAAGGAAACAGCATCCGCTAGGGCATTTGCTACAAATTCTCGTTCTCGTAAGTAAGCTTCTTCGTCTATGAACGAGACAAAGTACACGACCTCGACATGCCAAACCCTTTCAGGATCCCGTAACTTAAAGGCTTCAGCTAGTAAGAGATTTGCTGCGTCCACACGGGCGCACGCGAGTTCCCGAAGTACATCACGGTGATGAAGCTGCTCCCCCCTCGGTATTCTGACGACGTTTGCCGACTGTCGGCGTACAAGACGGAACTACGAGAGTAGATTCCGTTCTTACCATGACTACCGGACCCTTCGGAATAAAAATCTAACTGGATTATTCTATTACTCACTACAATATGTTTATACCGTCGCCTGTATGCTCCCCGTCCTGCACAGACTCGGTTATGGACGTTTGCGGTAACGAGTGCGTCGTGTAGGACTCCCTATACTGAGAGAAGCTGACGGCGGTTTCGGCAACTAAATGACTCCTGTCTAAAGGAGGTAGCTGCCCGTTCGGTTCTCGGTTCAACCAGGACACTTCTCGTAAGGTTCATGAACTACACGTCCAGATCATATTTGTTTGCGACTATCACGATACTGTATACCATAGTTGTATAGACATTACTATCGTATACTGCTTCACTATGTATGAGGTCTATGGGATTCCCTTCCCTATTCGAAAGCGTCACGTGAGGTCTTCGCGAGTGTGGGAAGTGGTAGTCTTTCTGGCTTGGGTTCTGTAAATGCACCCACTATCTATTAAACTGTTCCGGTAACTACCGGTATGTGTACTTTATGTCTCTGACGTTTCTAGTATGCCCCCTTTTAGAGACTGTTCTTCGGGGTCAATTCGTACGACGCGAATTCGACCGTACGCTACAGCATCTCATCCGGGTCCCACCGTGGTCCTCCTTCTACGAGCTTGTTAAATGCTTCGTTACGGTCTTGCATCACGACCGCGAGGGGTAATACACAGTACAACTGTCGCTTATCCGTCGCCAGTACGGCTGTCTCATACCTGTACTAAGGCCATAGGTGTTTCTTGACCCACCTGCGGAAAAGGGAGAAGAGCAGGCGTCGATACTTTCTTAAGGGCGTTAGCAGTTCTTGTCTCCTTCCCTCCCTGTAGGGGCCAAGGTAACACAGAAGTAGGACCCCGAAACACCGAAATGCACCAACAGCCCAGGATTACCTGAGCTGAAGTGCAAGGTAACGGAAGTGAAGAAGGAGCCACTCCTTTGTACTCAGCACTACCCTCGCACCCGACAGCGCCACCAAACCTAGGTTTCGACACACCGAAAATCAGGCGAAGACTCACTTCGTCCGTAGCTGCGTCTGTTACATTAGTCGTGACTTACTACCATTTAATCAACTTCCGGCCTCTAGCTGTCTTTTTCAGTTGAATGCGTTTCCGTAGTAGCACCGACCGCAGTCTTGGTTTCGTCTCCCTTGTAGCAGCCGCTTCCATAAGTGACCCTACTCACTCTAACCGTCCCCCCTGTCTACCACACCCGTTACCACCTTGAAGAAGGCCACCCCCACTCCTGCCACATGAACCCGGAACGCTATCACAACCCGACCTCCCGGGACCGCTCCTTCTACCAACACTCCCGCCGCTCCTGCCTCCTTCTGATCTTTACCCCCTCCGTCCGCGACCGCCCCTTAAGTTTTCCCTGACGACGACGGCCCAGCGAAGCTCTTATAGGACCTGAACTGCAAGCCGTCGTAGATCATCTCTTATTATGGTTGCTTCCGTTCGTCATTTAGACGCTGCCTCGCATAAGATACTTTTACCTACTTGTTGTACTATAGCTCCTTCCGCTTACCTGCATGGGCTCAGAGGTTAAACTTTGGGTTTGACAAGTTCTTACGAAGCTCCCGGGGCGTGGTGGGACACCACAATCCATGGTATACCTCCTTGACGTCGGAGCGCATAAGATTGTTAAACTATAGTTGCCGGTCTCATCCTACTCACCCACTCCTCGTGTAGTTCGGTGCCTCATCTTCCGGAGCGCCCCGGCCTCACGTAAACGTTTATCGCTCTCTCTCGAGTTGTTGTGGACTTATATAAGTCCTATTACTTCTGACACTGCCCACTCTCTCTGAGTGCTAGCTTCATGTGTGTTCACTGCAAATCAAATGCTCTCCTGCTGGGCAATGTACATGTCCCGTCCCACTTGAGCGCTAGTTGCTGTCGGTCCAACCACCACGCCGCTGTGTTCAGTTTCATCCCGAACTAGTTCCTGCCTTACTGATGTAAGCAGGTAAACCGCCTGACCAATCGGGCGCAAGAAGCCATCACTAGTACAAGCCTTCGACCTAGGAGCCCCCAACCCATCAGTGACCTGGTGGGCCTTCGTCCCAAACCTCTTCTTATTACTCCGCTACCGCCAAGGCCCCTACTTCCCACTGAA
>KV417493.1:444581-474975 GCA_001630335.1 Athelia psychrophila | reverse complement strand
TTCTTACAATCTGGACCTGGGTCCATGTCTGAGTCCGGTCATAGATGACCCAGGTCGTACCAATCTGGACCTGGGTCCATTTCCTGTTCCCCTTAAGCGTGACCCAGGTCCTGATTCCCTGTCCTGGGTCGAACATATCCGTCCTAGGTCCCTCCATATTTCGACCCAGGTCCATCAGCATACACAGGAACTGTGGTGTCCTGTACCTTTAGGTCCATCTCAGGTTCATGTCCAATGTCTGCTGGTGGGTCCAGCTAGTCAATGCCCTAATTTTCTGTCAAACTTCAGCCACCACCCCTTCTCAGGAATATTTTTATCCGACTTGTGTTATCATAGAACCTCTTCCAGGTAGATGAAGTTCACGATGGGAAGCACACTTTCCTTGTGGCTCACCCAATGAATTTACAAGGGAACGGAGACACAGTAATCTTCAATCAATCTTCTGCTCTTCCTATTCCACTCACAAGATACCAACAGTAGCCATTAATTGATATTCTCCTCTGATTCAACTTCAAATATTTCAGCTTACAGCTTCCAGTCTCCATATCTGATAGACCACCACACCCGGGTGTCCCTGCTCGTGGTCCAGATGCAATTCAGCTACCTCGTACAAGTGCAGGCACCGTTTCAATTTGACTCACCTGCTGAGGTTCCAAGGAAACACAGAGACCATGATTTATCCACCGAAAATGTTCCATCTGGCAGTATTCAGCTGCCATGCCTAGCAGGCCACCACCCCCCAGTATGCCTCCCTGTGATTTCTATGCTTTCCAGCTAACTTGCACAAGCACTGTTACATCAATTTTGCATGAGTCCAAATTCTCAGCCTTCATTTAACATGACTGATCATTATAGGGTGACCCACACATGCAAGTCAATTGACAAACCTAATGCACTTTCATCTGACATGCTCACCGCAATTGTTTATCCAAGAATGGGGAGAATCCTTAACCATATTTATACCACTGCATGACAGCCACATCCCCTTTACCCCCCCCTGCAGGCCACCAGCCAGCCACAAATCCCTTTTTACCCCCCCATTTTATGCATTTTCTCTGCTATATGCAGTCATCCAAGGCTCCAAACCACCTGGATCACATTGTCCTACATGGAGAACATTTATATCAGCACTATGGTAGCTCATTCACCCCCCTGCAGCCCACCAGCCAGCCACAAATCCCTTTTTACCCCCCATTTTGTGCATTTTCCCTGCTATATGCGGTCATCCAGGGCCCCAAACCACCTGGATCACATTGTCCTACATGGAGAACATCTATATCAGCACTATGGTAGCTCATTCACCCCCCTGCAGCCCACCAGCCAGCCAAAAATCCCTTTTTTGCGAAAGGAGGACCCCTGCCACCACCTAACTGGACCTGGGACCACGTCCTAGGACTCGGGTCAGGACCTGCCACATCGCGGACCCAGGTCTCACACAGGAGCCAGGGACCTGACCGCTCTCAGGACCCAGCAAATGGACCTGGGTCCTACAGCCAAAATCAGTAGCTATTAGCCTATTTGTTTGGTGGGTCAAAGGGACCTAATAGCTGCCCATTTGAGGTAACCTGAAGTGAGTTGATCGCGTCTGATGAGAATATCCTGGCACTCATTCACTTGAAGTCTCGGGCGGACCCAAAACTTGCTCCAGTGTGGGAGAAGCACAAGGGATCGGCTCTGCTTCAGCGGCGGCTCAAGGAGTGGCAGGTGGACGGCGACTTGGTGCGGTACAAGGGTTTGGTGGTGGTTCCAGCAGACGATGACATCAAACAGATGATCCTCCAGCTCTACCACAATTTCGATTCCCGCCGGGCACCCCGGCCAGTCTCGGACGCTCGAGCTCATCTCCCACAACTACCATTGGCCCTGTATCTCCGAATTTGTCAACCGGTATGTCGACGGCTGCGATCTTTGCCAGAGAACGAAGGCGCGGAGGCGCAAACCGTACGGACCGCTTCAGCCGTTGGAGGTTCTGGAGGGCCCATGGCAGCACATCTCGACTGATTATCTCGGCCCGCTCCCAGAGTGCGGCAGGTTCAACATGATTCAGGTCGTATGCGACAAGTCCACCAAGCGTGCACATTTCCTCGAAGCCCATTCCACGGACTCCGCCGGGGCCATGTGCAATCTGTTTATGCGCAGGGTTTGGTCGCAACACGGTACACCGCTGTAAGTGCTAGTAAGGGGCAGCAGATGTCCAATGATGGGGACTGGCTATACCTCTTGCTGTTGCGATTGTGTTCGATCCGAGGGGTTGTACTTGAGACCTGGGGTGTGGGGAGTTGGAGGCGGAAGGGAGAGTATGTAGTAGGTATAGGAGACGAAAGGAATGTGATATAAACGAATGTGAGGGGGGTCCGAGGGAGTACAAAGGGAAACGATGTGAAACGAAACGAAGCGAAGCGAAGCGAAGCGAAGCGTAGCGATCCGAGGCGATCCGCAGGCTGGCGGAGCGGAAGCGGGTCTCACAAGCGGATAGGTAGGTGCGGAGAGGCGGCGGATGCGGCGGATGTGACGGATACGAAGCGGACAACACAGGAAACGACGAGACACAGACGATAAGCTCGTAAACTCGAAAGCGAGCACACACACGAAGGGGGGAAGGTAAGTTGTTATTGTGATGCGACATAAGGTCGCTTAAGTGTAAGGAATGAATGGGAGAGGTCCGGAACGTGTCCGACATGAGTTCTACACGTGTATGAACCGGTCCGGAAGCTGGCGAAGCGATATACGACAGGATAAGTAAGTAAACAATGAAATGTCCGAAATAAGCGGTAAGCGGCACGTTGCAAGCGCATGCGGATCGATCCCTGGACAATAAGTAATCATACTACCGGATCCGCGAGGCGCTACGGTCCGGCTAGGCGTTCCGCATGCGAAAACACCGGTAAGTCTGTAATATCCCGGAACATTGTACATGTCTAGAACACATCGGTATGGATCCGGACGCGTTGGCGGCGAAGCGGCGGACTCAGAGGTGTCTCTGGTACGTGTTCCGCGTCTCGGATGCGCGGTACGGGTCCCGGTTGAGTACGGATAGCCTCGGAACGTGCGGATGCACCTCGGATGTGTCGCAGAAGGAAAAGGAATATGATACGAACGTGGTAGCGAGTCGGGGAGTCGGATCGAGCCTGTAACACGTAGGAATGTGTCCTGTGATACCCAGAGCATGTCCATGCTCTACACCGCGGAAGGTGGTCTCCGACCGTGGCCCACAGTTCGCCGCTCGTTTCTTCATGGCGCAGATCTACAAACACATGGGGCAGTGGTCCTGGTGTACTTAATAGATAATATACCAGCAGTAGCTACTAGACCCTTTTGAAGGATTTGCAGCTGTAGGTGCACAGATTATTGATTATTTTCACAGCAGTAGCTGCAGGGTTTATTCATTATGATGCAGCAGTTGCTGCAACTTTTAATTAATGAAGCCCTGCTATTCCTGTGTGCCACAATTGTGGCTGGCAGGCCCGGGGATGGCCCTGGGCTGGCCTGGCAGCTGCCCGGGGCTGGGTGGCGGGCCCGGGTGGCTGGCCCAAAATGGTCGCTGGTGGCTGAACCAGGGGGGCTGACCCAAAATGGATGCGGGTGGCTGGTAAAATGGGATTGCCACCACCTACCAATTGATCCCGGGGATGGCAGTGGATATGGGTGGCCCCTACATTGGGACGTCCTTATTTGGCATTCCCGTGCCTGGGGGTGGCCTTGTTCCCACGGTACAGTATTCAACGGCTCCTTTAAACAGTTTTTTTGAATCGGGCTGTATGCAAAATCAATGCATTCCCTCGGCGATTTTTTGAGCCCCATAGCTTTATACACATATTATGTATACTGTTGAATATTTTCAGGGAAAAGCGTGTGATATTGATAGGATACGAGAGTGAATGCTGAAGGGTCCATTTTCACGGTGCTCGGTCCTTTCAACAGCCCAATTTCCTTTTTCGGCCGATCACTAGATCTCGTCATCCTCGTCCTCCCACTCATCCTCGTCGCCATCTCCATCCCCAGCATCTTGCTCAGTGTTCCCAACAGTCTTCCTAGGCACTTTGGGCTTCGGAATACCCTTTTCCAATGGCCCCCTGACCGGCTGCTTGCCTCCATTCCACCTTTCATTCCGCTCTTTTGCTAATTCCTTTCCAGCTTTGAAATCCGCTACTGCCTTTCTCCAGGCCTCATTTCGAGCTGCTCTGGCATCTTCCTCGGCCTTCCAGTGAGCCAGATCTTTCCTGTACTTATCCATCTGTCCTGATCTCGCCTCTTTTGCAGCTGCATCCTTCTCCTGCTGCTCAGCGGCTTGCTCAACCACAGCATAAAACTCATCTGAGGTGAGTAAACGAGGCATCCCATCACCATGCAATCACTTATTCTTGTCCTTTCCCTTCCCCTTCTTCTTTTCTTGGTTCTCTAGCTGGGTCAGCACTGTGCTGGCCTGCATTTGTATCATACGGGAGCACTGGTACTCTACCAGGGCCTCTGACCTTCGCAAAGCCTTCTGGAGGTGTCGCTCTCGGTCAGTCTCAGCCTCTTCACCAGCAAATTGGTATAGCGGGTGCATGGATCAGGGTGTCCCAGGGCTCAAATTTAAGCTATTATTAGCCTTTATCTAGATCAGCACAGCCTCTGCAGCTCCCACCTCCATGATACATAGGTAGCATCCATTCACTGCCAGATGTGATCAGTCATTATCTGGAGCCTTCCAACCTTCCAGGATATGCTCAGGCCCTTTCAGAGGGCTCCTGTACCATTATATACCATTGTGCAACAGACCCCTTATGAATAGCCTTAATATCCACGGAGCAAATGCTAGTACAGAAAAATACCACCGGATTTGATATTGGAGGCTGTTCGCATGCACCAATGTGCTCGGAGGTGCAAATTCCATTCAGGGAGAACCATAAATATATGTGGAAAAAAGATTGAAGATGATCGGTCAGGTACTCAGCTCAATACAGCTGAAACAGCAGTTGAAGAATGAACCAAGTTCAGGAATGTGTGCACTGCTGAAACTTGGTTACTTTCTGCAGTATTTTGGGTAATAAAGACTGACCACTCTATCAACCATGAAAACCTTTTCAGGTATGGGGTCCTGCGGTATAAGAGAGTACTATTTCATGGCCCCGAACATGATCTGGTCACAGATACTACCTCAGGAGGGGTATTTCTGTCAATTCGCGGTATTTGATGGTAAGCACTGAGTTCTGGTCGGTTTCAGATAATTCTTTTTTTTCTCGGCATGTGGGATATATACCTACTCACGGGGGGCATGAGTGCATTGTATATTACCTCTATTAGGATGGAATAACCAACACTGCTCTCACGAGTGCTAGGTGGTGTGGTATTGTCACATGGATGTGAGACCTGCGGGGGCTAGGCTGATCTGAATAAAGGCTAATAATAGCTTGAATTTGAGCCCTGGACCACCCTTATCCATCAGGAATTGGCGGATAGCAGGGCTTATCAGTGTTTTATTGGTAATTTGATCAATTGCTGATATCTTGTGATCCAACTGTTCAAATTGCAATCGGTGGCCAGATTCCGACTCGCCTTGAAAAATGCTCCCAGATGACCCCCTGAAAGTCCCTGTAGCACCCCGTTTCAAATTTGATATCCGGTGGCACCACCGGAATGCCCATATCTGCTCACCCAGCCATCCAATCAAGATATGGGTTTCAGATTTGGACTCTCCTGAAAATTCCGGTTCTGGTGAGGGATGATATGTACCCATATCACCCATTTCCAAATTTGGTATATGGTGCCACCACCGGAATGCCCATATCTGCTTACCCGGTGGTCCAATCAAGAAATGGGTTTCAGATATGGATTCTCCTCGAAATTACGCTTCTGGTGAGGTATAGCATGATGGGGTATGTGCATATTTATTTTTATCAGCCACCGGAATCGCCCGTACCCGTTGCTACGGGCACCCAAACCCAAAATGGATTCCAGATTCGGATTCTACAGAAAATTCCGCTCCTGGTAATATAGGATACATCCTATTCGGAGGTGAAAAATATTTGTACGAAAGCCTGTGAACGGACTAATTGGGCTGTACCGTGGGAACAAGGCCACCCCCAGGCACGGGAATGCCAAATAAGGATGTCCCAATGTAGGGGCTATCCATATGCACTGCCAGCCCCGGACCCAATTGGGTGCCAGCAGCAATCCTATTTTACCAGCCACCTGCATCCATTTTGGGTCAGCCCCCCTGGTTCAGCCACCAGCGACCATTTTGGGCCAGCCACCCGGGCCCGCCACCCAGCCCCGGGCAGCTGCCAGGCCAGCCCAGGGCCATCCCCGGGCCTGCCAGCCACAATTGTGGCACACAGGAATAGCAGGGCTTCATTAATTAAAAGTTGCAGCAACTGCTGCATCATAATGAATAAACCCTGCAGCTACTGCTGCGAAAATAATCAATAATCTGTGCACCTACAGCTGCAAATCCTTCAAAAGGGTCCAGTAGCTACTGCTGGTATATTATCTATTAAGTACACCAGGACCACTGCATGGGGATCAAGCGAACTCTGAGCACGGCACACCACTCGCAGACCGACGGGCAGACAGAGTGCATGAACCAGGAACTGGAAGTGTACCTCCGGATGTTCATCTCGTTTTACCAGGATGATTGGCTTGGCTGGCTCCCATTTGCCGAATTCACATACAACAACCGCGAGAGCTCCGCCATCGGGATGTCCCCGTTCTACGCCAACTACGGGTACAATCCTAGTTTCACTATCAACCCGGTCAACTCCCCGTTGGTACCGAGGGCCGATGAATGTCTGGACCGCCTCCATGAAGTGCAGGAAGACCTCAAAGCGATGCTGGAACTCACGGCACAGAGGATGAAGCGATTCCACGACCGGTGGGTAGACGAATCCCCGGACTGGGTAGCTGGAGACTCAGTGTTCATCGAGTGGGCGGACTTGAAGTCAGTGCGGCCGAGCGCAAAGCTTGATTTCAAGTGTTTCAGCCTGTTCCACATCACCGAGAAACTCTTGGAGACCGCATACTGTGTCGCACTTCCGGTTTTGTGGGCCATTCACGATGTTTTCCACATCTCCTGTTTGGTTCCCGCCTTGGAGGATACAATCATCGGCCAGAAACAAGAACCGCCGGCCGGGATCAAGCTGGAGAGTGGTGTGGAGTACGAGGTGGACCGAGTGTTGAAGTCGAGGAAAAGAGCGGGTGGGGTGGAGTATCTGGTTCAGTGGGAGGGATACAGAGAGGTGGAGGATACTTGGGAGCTGGTGTACAATCTGGAGGAGCGTGCACCGTTGGCCCTGGCAGAATTTTCGGCTGCGGGGGTGGCGGGGAAGACGCGGAATGTGAAAAGGAAGGCGACGGGGAGGAAGCAATAGGGTGGCATGGGCCTTAAACGAGGACGGAGATTTCTTTGGGCTGGACCGGGTGTTATGATATGAGATGCAGAGGTTCAAATTCGCGTTATTTCAGCCGGATGTTCGACGAACCGGCCGAACCGGCTGTTTGCGAAAGTGGCCGGGCGCGCAAACTCGGCTGAGCGTTTGATCGGCCGGTCAGGGGCTATTCTGCATCGGACGATCTTATATCTTACTGGAAACATTCTCGTTCTCGTTCTTTAGATTTATTCTCTTTGTTACTAGGTATGCAGTATGTTTTCCGTTTCTTATGTTCACAATATAACTTCGTTACTAGACTACTTTCGTCGCTGCATTGCAGATCGCCGGCAGGGTCTTACAATCAGCATGGGAGTCAGTGAAATCCAGAGGTACAGGGAAGTTAATACAGGTTGTGAGGAAAGTAAATTTGGGATGCAGGGAGCATGTACTTGTCATTAACTTCATGCAGCAATTGCTTAGGATCCATTGAGGTCATCACACACAGCAGGTCGGGAAGCAACTTTGACTCAGAGGCCGAAATCATCCAGAAAGTCAGAATGCTGGAACAGATGGGTATGTGGCAAAAAGTCAGAGCGGCAGGACATTTGGCTATCAATAGCCATGGCCATGGCCACGCCATCAAACGGCATCGTTTTAGAGTCGAGGCCTTACGGCCAGCCCGCGCTAAGCCTTCTGTTCTAGCCCTCCGGTCTATGCCCTACAGTGTTTTGCATTGAGTTCCGGAGTGTCACATATTCTCAAATTTTGGATTTCGTTGGATTTCAGTGCCATTAAGCACTGTTTTGACATGGTTGGGTGTCCATTGAGCTTTGAGAAGTGTTATAGGTTCACCCATGGAAGCATACAGGCTCAGAGCTTTTTGTCGACACTTAGAAGTTGTCTGCTGGTGGAACAAAGCAGGTTGATGCAGAAGCGGGTCTCGCCAGTCACAGTTCGGAACTCTCCAGGCGCTCCACTGCCGCCGAATTTAAATTTTGAAAAAAGATGACACTCCGGAACTCAATAGGGCTGCTCAATTCCTTCGTTCACGTGTTCACGCTAAAACTTACCGTAACCATTACATTTCGGGCTTGCTGTATGTCGATCGCGGTAAGTAAGCTATGTACTTGATCAGTGTCTTGGACACATTGAAAATAATATCTATTTTCGAAAGAAAAAACACTCACCTGTATATCTCTTAATGAGCGTGCACATGAGTGTCAGTTACTGTGCAGCTGGGCATGTAGGAAAAGGTGTTGCGGACTTTGAATCAACGTGGACGGGAACAATAACACAACTGCCAAATGTGTTCAGCAACTTGATGGTTACGGAACTTACAGTAAGTTTTAGCGTGAACACATGAACACGTGAACAAAGGAATTGAGCAGCCCTAATGCAAAACACTGTAAGAGGTCCGATACTAAAACCGCCTTTTTAGGCGGTTTCCGTTCAGCGTCATCTGCGACCAAAATCATCTGCATCTTTCATCCACACTTCGTATCGGACCTCGCCGGTGACCACATCCGTCAGCATAAAGGTACTGAACTTTATTTTCTTCTCCTTCCATCACGTAGCGACACTGCTCTGCCACTTCTCTTTCAACCAGTCTCTGCTATTAGGCCGGTATGGATTTTGATTACCCTTGCTGTAATCACTCTTTCTTGAAGTTCCCCGCGCTGAACACTTTTCGACCACGCCCGCACCGCCGCCGCCGTTCAACGCCCATCGTGCACGCACGCGACTTGGGGCAAAAACACCATCTCCTGTGGACTTGCATGTTGATCAAGAAGTGTATGTCCGTACACGCTTGCAAATCTAGCATTGTCGGATATTCCAAACCTAGAGTTGACCTAGAGAGTCGTTGATGCTCGCCTGAAATGGCATGTGCTATTCTCTCGATGCTCATGTTTTGTCTATCCGCCGCCAGCATCCCTCTGAAATATTTATTCCTGGCTTCCAAAGCCATCGGCGTCCCCAGTTCTGCTAACTGGTAATTGGCCTCATTCGGTCCCGATGGCATATGCTGCCCTCGAAACGCATGTCGTAGCTATAAGAATTAGGTCTGCCCATAACCACCCATATGTCACATGTGTACCAGCACTGATCCCACATGCCTTCCTTCGATGCGACCACCAGCGGCAACAAGTGTCCTTGTCGTCCACCCGTGCACATCCAATTGAGACGGTGTGGGGGGGAACCGGGGCTCGGTGAATGTCATGTCGATGTGGATGATGTGTGTATTGTGTAGGTACTCGTGTAAGGTCTATCATCTGTATGTAGCTATGGATTGGTGTGGGAATCGGACCCGCACAACCACCCCGACACATGTGCACAACTTCTCTGTGGTGGCGTCCTCGCCGCCACCAGACAGCCTCCCTGCAAGGGAGCTCTCGTGAATCCGCCTCAACCCTGCTTGGAGTGCCTCTGGCGCAAACACCCTGGCTCTGCCCATCCCCCCAACACCATGCTGTTGTCGATGCGGTCCTCCAATCTGTCCGCTCTGTCTGCCTCCTCTCCTGTGTTGTGCGCCTCGTCTGGCCCTGCCCCACTTCCACCCTCGTCGTCCTGAGCTCGGGTTGTCGGGGCGATATCTCTGGCCTCTGTGCGCTCTAGTGCCAACGTGGTCTGGCTGATCTCCCTGCTGCGCTCCTGTTGCGGTCCTTCTGGCTCACTCTCGTCACCGGCCTCCTCAACATTGTTGACCTTGTCCGCCAGGATTCCTGCCCTGCCCTGTATCAGCGCGACTGCCCCCTGGAGAGCTGTGTGGCCTGCGGCCAGCTCCATTCCGGGTCTTGCAGCGAACTCGTGCAGGCGTCTAGCGCTGAACCAGCCTTTAAGTGTTAGGCCTTCCAGTGTTGCCACTTTGTACGAGTTTCGGTTGCGACCGACTATCCGGCGCACTGGGCCCCACTTTGGCAGGAGTTTCCGCTCCGTCCTGAACGTGTAGTTGAGGTCGCTGTGGTACACCTGGACCAAGGTGTTAACTGTGAACTCGACTGCCTGCAGTGGACCTGGCCTACTAAATCAATTAAAACACAGCTACTGCCAGTTATGTGAAATGGAAAAAATGCAGCTGTAGCTGGGGGTAATAATTGATTTTTTTGCACCTGGTTGCTGCACATATAATCGTTTTCCTTGCAGCACTTGCTGTGATGCACAATCAATTAAGCCTTGCTGTTGCTGTGTGCCACAATTATGGCTGGCAGGCCCGGGAATGGCCCCGGGCTGGCCTGCTGGGTGCCCGGGGCTGGATGGCGGGGCCAGGGGCTGGCCTAAAATGGACATGGGTGGCTGGTAAAATGGGATTGCCACTGGCTCTCTATTGATCCCGGGGCTGGCAAGTGGATATGGGTGGGCCCTATATTGGGACATCCTTATTTGGTATGCTCGTGCCTGGGGGTGGCACAGTTCCCACGGTGGGATCAGAATTTTCCGTAGAATCCGAATTGGGAATCCATTTTTGGATTGGGTGCCAGTAGCAATGAGTACAGGTGATTCCGGTGGCTGATAAAAATATAAATCCACGTACCCCATCTTGTTATACCTCACCGGAAGCGGAATTTTGAGGAGAGTCTGAATCTATGGCCCATTTCTTGATTGGACCAGTGGGTGAGCAGATACGGGCATTCCGGTGGTGGCACCGGATGCCTAATTTGAAATTGGGTTATATGGGTACATATCGCCACCAGAATCACCTGTACCGGTTGCTATGGGCACCCAATCCCAAAATGGATTCCAGATTCGGATTCTACGGAAAATTCCGCTTCTGGTGAGGTAGCATACATCATGTTTCGAGCAAATTAATATTTTTATACAACCCCGTGAACGGACCAATCAGGCGATAGCGTGGGAATCAAGGCACCGTCAGGGGTGGGGGTGCCAAATAAGGATGTTTTTAGGGTAGGGCTACTGACCTATTATATCATCTGGCCAGCCAGTGTGGTTCTAAATTGCTTCCCCAGGTACAGCCTGGCCAGCCTGCACTGTGCTGGCCCTGTTTTGTAATCTCACTCTGGCCAGCCAGAACCACACTGACCCTGTATAGTATTCTACCCTCTGGCCAGCCCATGCTGTGCTGAACCCTTTTGAGTTGCTGTCCTCTGGCCAGCCTGTGCCACACTGAGCCTGTTTCCCTCGCTACCTCCTGGCCAGTCATTGCCACACTGAACCTGTTTCCCTGTCTACTTTCTGGCCAGCTAGTACTGTATTGGGCCTGTTTCCTTCTACTACCCTTTGGCCAGCCCGTGCTATGCTGGGCCGTTTTGCGTTGCTGCCCTCTGGCCAGCCCACACCACACTGAATCTATTTTCCCCTCTACTTTCTGGCCAGCCAGTACCATGCTGTGCCTGTTTCCACTTGGCCAGCAAGTACCATGCTACACCTGTCCCAAAGTCTTCCCTCTGGCCAGCCTACACCACTCTGAACCTAGTACAATTCAAAATTTATAGTCAGTCAGTACTATACTGTATGTATCATATATAAAGCAAAGACCAATTTATGTCTGGCCAGTAGCACTGTTCTCACCCCTATTTGACCTGGCCAGCTCCGGCTGGCCTGTGCTGTTCAGCAGAATTTCAGTCCGGCTGTTGAGAACAGTTCTGAGGAATCCGACTGAATTGTGTGGATGCGCTTGGCAAGTTTGTTCTGGACCACCTGGACGCATGCGAGCGCATCGTCGCTCGCGTGCACACCGTCCCCTTAGATGCTATTTTGGAGACACGAGCTGACATGCCCCGCGCTGGATATACGAACCTGGCGCGCGGTGAACGACCGCCTGAATTATCGCGACCTCATCAGGGACGCATGGTGTCACGTGGATCACTTCAGATTTTCGCTGATTTCCTTCCCTCACCTTTCCTGAAACCCTTGCAGAACCCGTAAACGATGGTGAGTTATGTTGAGAAGTTCTTTTCATTCATATGCTGATGTATGTGCAGGCATCTTCTCGAAATCTCACAGCCTGCGAGTGCACACTGTGCAAAGGTGTTCGCTGGGTTCAGCCCACTGAACGACGGGCCCATCTCAAAGAGGATCGCATGGGCGCAGCCGCTGCCGGGATTGGTGCTGCACCTGTCGTGCCGTCCTCATCTCACTCTTTCCCTGCTCCATTGGTGGTTGAGAAACATCTGGAGGCCTCAGCTTGGTCCCTTCAAGGAACTGCATTTGATCCCGACACCAACGGCTATGAATCTCCACCCCTTTACTTTCTGAACTCCCCAACACCTCCTCCTATGGAGCCCGATTGTGCCACCGCTTCAGCCCTTGGGATGCCCCAATCACCCCAGAAGGTGGCCAGAATCCGATGTGCTGAATGGTTGGGTATGCTGCTTGAGGAGCAACTTCAGCAGGATCAGGGCTTGGGCTTGACGGAGGGTGCCAATGATGACTGGGAGAACAGCTGGGATGCGAGTGATGGCGCTGAAAGTGCGGGCGAGGAGGCAGGCAGCAACGAAGAAGAAGGGCCCCAGCGCTTGGATGGCACAGGGGGTGCTCCGATTCCTCCTGCTTTACATGGAGAATTTCGCATCCCAAAACATAAACGGGATGAAAATGACCCTAATCCATTCAGCATGGCGTCCAGGCCGCATATGCCTGTGCTTCAGGAGGATGTGCACCCAGATGGCGGGGTGTACATGCTATACACCCTCGTTGCATGGCTGCATTCCCAGTTTCATGTGCTGTTCCGTGCATGCAATGCAATTCTGGTAGTGGTCGCATTGATCATCCAGTCTTTCGGCATCACCACATCAACCCCCGTCCTCACTACACTGCCCAGCGTGATGGGCAGGCTGGGTGTCGAGCCAACGATTTGGATCCTTCCAGTATGCCCTCACTGCCTGGAGGTTTACCCGGAGAGCCCCAAAACTGGCGGGAAGTGTACGGGTTGTAACACCAACATCTTCAAGACAGGGCGCACCCGCGGCGGCAAGGAGCGTGCTGCTCAGGAGCCTATCCCCGAGCTTAAGTTCCCATGCAAGTCTCTTGCCTCACAGCTGGCAGAGATTGTAGCCCTTCCAGGAATGGAGGACAAGTTGGACCAATGGCGACATCAAAGCCGCAAGTCCGGCAAGTACACCGACTTCTTTGATGGCGGAATAGCCAGAGACCTCAAAGGTCCCGACGGCAAACAATTTTTTGCCAAGTTGCGTGGGCACTCGATGCGGTGTCACGCTGTGAAATGGTTTCACACCAAATTCAGGCAGAAAACAAGATTGGCATTTCAACGCATATAAGTCCTGCACTACTTTGCACTACTTTGACTCGGAAATTGCATGTTCAATTGAGAGAAATAAATTGTTTGCTATTATTCAAAGGCACACATGCAACACCACCTCCAGACAAGCCAGAAATATGGTTTCGACACTTCACAAGGGACGACATCCAACCATCGGAACCGACATCCATTCTCCGCCGAAGACCAACCTTGACGACACCTATCACCGCCGATACAAAAGAAGCACAATAAGAACGCCACAGGGGAGCTAACAAGAAGCATGTCAAAAATGCGGAATGCCGGCATGGTCCCCCAAGCTAACTATATTTGGAAATAGTTGCCCAAGCCCCAGCTGATATGAAGATAGGACTGTAAAAGTGTCCCACACTACCAGTAATAATGACTCCAAGGTCCGACACTAGCTTCCATTATGCTTCTCACGCCACAAGATGTTCAACAATATTTCTACCAAAGAGTTTCACTGACCACTTGACCACCAACCAGCTCCTGTCTTCCAAAATCAAGGTTACCAGACAGCATCAGTAAGCATGACAAATAAGCCATTTGCCCTACAAGTTCCCCTTGCAGAAGCCTAAAAACCAGATTTTATTGAACAAATCATCAAATTGCCCCCACTACGAACATGTGATTACTTGGAGGTCGTCAGTTCAATCCTGGTTCAACAACTACAATTTTTTCTTTCTTCAGGACTTTTAAAATAATAAGCTGACAGGTGTCACCACCCACATGGCAAAATTTTGCAAAAAGAAAATACCAAAAGTCACAAGATCAAATCCTGCACATGACCAATGTTTAAAGAGCCACATAGATCACATGAACGGTACCCACCCGTGAGAAAGTCACATGGTTACACTTTGACAAGATCAGTAAGCACGACAAATAGGGCACAGTGGATCAATCAGCGTAAAACTAGGGTGCTTTCACTCAGTCAGCACTATTTGGGGTGTTTTGAATCAGTCAGCATGACATTTGGGGACCTATTTTCAGTCAGCCTCAGTCAGCCATGACATTTGGGGAGTTTAGGATCAGTCAGCACAACACTTTGGGGACCTTTTGCTCAGTCAGCCTCAGTCAGCAGTAAGAATTGGGGTCCATTGTCTCAGTCAGCAAGAAATTTGGGGTATGTAGTGTTTGTAATACAGATAGATAGTAGGTACTCGCTATGACCAACAAATTCCGGATATTTCCTTTTTGGGCCTGCTATCTCACACATTACAGTGCTTGCAGCAGAGTGACACCCTCTCTTCTGCTCATTTCTCTTGATTAACATGTTCTTATAAGTGGTAGGTAGACTTGAGAGAAAACGGGGACCAGAGGGAATGTTTTAAAGCATGCTACTAAGCAAATTGAAAAATTGCAACATTTCCGCAAAAGCGGCAAAAAAATCTAAGGCCTTATTTTAAGAGACAGAATTCATGAATGAGAGATATGAATTGCCATACCAGCCAGAAATTTGCTCTAGAAAATTTGTACAGTGCGAAGTGCCTGGAGACATTGTTACACTGTGGCGGAAATTTCCACCAGTTGCCCTGTCACATCTCACCTACAGCTTTCAGAAATCCCAGCTTTTGTCAGTATCATAACATTATATATATCTACAACATTCACTGCCAGTACTATGTACAAAAATGACTTTGTGGTGGTTTACCACTGTCCTGAATGTATCCCGGCCCAAAAAGGAAATATCCGGAATTTGTTGGTGATAGCGAGTAGGGATTGGGTTAGTAACCAATCAGAGACCCTGGGAATTAGTCCCAAAAAGGACATCAGAATTAGTATATAAGGACTAGCTAAGTAGGAGTTTTAATATATATGTTTGTATTGAGCTTCTAGTTTCCCCCTCACTTACCGCAACACATCACCACAGGTACTTCTTACCTAAGTATCTACCAGTTACTATACAAGTGTCAAACAGTGTTGACTACTTGTCTTGAAATATACGAATTTTTGACCAACCACAGCTGTGTGATTAAGTTAAACCTTGCAACGAGTGACTAAGAGTCGCTAAATTGACAATTCCATTGCATTAAAGAGAACATTAGATCCGTGCCAGCATAAGCATTCTGAACAGCTTAAGTCTACGAGACAGACTAAGTGTGTGTCAAATCAACCTGTCAGGAGCATTAAGAACCCTTTCAAATAGTGTTTAGGATATCAAGTACTTCCACGAGGATATAGCATTTTTCAGCATCTTTGCTTCGTTAAAATTCCGCTCATCAGAGTCATAGTCTCAGACAGACTAGGCTTTCTAAATATTACAGTTACTTTCAGCATCAGACTTTTTCCATTCAAGGTAGCAGTTGGTTTCACTTGCAGTTACTAACCTACAACCCCATTTAGGCAATTCTACGAAATCGACGTTTAGGTCACTAAATAACCGACTTTCAGGAAGAACTCAAACTAGGGATAGCCCGTCGATATTTGTTTAGACCGGCGACTCTAGGGATAAGTGAAGAACACTCATCCGACAACACAGTGGTTGATGGCCCAGATGGAGAGCTTCGCACAGGCCTTACTCTCGGGGCAGATTGGTATGTCAATTTGCCCTTTTACTCTTTCTTGCTGACCCGCCATCCCAAGGTTCTCTTATCTTTGAAGTCAAATTGCTCCTTCACACACATCAGCCCCAATTTCTTTCAACATTGTCAACTTAGCACCACATCATCGGTGAGACCTTAGCTCTAGTGTTGTACTTTGTTTTTTTCACTGAGATGGGGATGTTTGGTGCAGGTACCGTGTCACAAATTTACTCCTCGGTGCAATTATGCTTGGTCCGAAAGAGCAAGACCCCGACCAAACCCACAGATTCTTGCGAGTGCTCGTGAATGAGCTGCTTGACCTCTGGAAAAACGGCCTTCCCGTATGCACACCTCGGCACCCCGAGGGTCGGCTGATCCGAGTGGTGCTTGTTGGCATCTGCTGCGACAAACCAGCCGCCCACAAGCTGGGAGGCTTTGGGTCCCATTCCCATACTAAATTTTGCATGTGGTGCTGGATCTTGCAGAGAGACAAAGGCACGGCCAAGGCCTTCATCAGTGACGCAAAAAGCTACCAGAGAAACCTTTACAGACTTTTACAACTTTGACGGATTTTACAAAACTAGTGTCAAGTTGCTGAGAGCTTTCTCAGACGCGCCGTAATAAGCCTACCCCAGTGCAGCTCGGTCTCCGAAGCTGATGAAAAGTAGTGTGAACTGCGGGAACCAGAAGCTGACCTAGAACCAGAAGTCGCAGAAACATGCAAGCAGTTGTGGTAGTTAGTATGTGCCGTCAGTTTGTAGTAGTGCTCATTATCACAGGGCCCGGGCGATAATAAAATTGTGATCAAATTTGTTGAATTGCAATAACATTATCTTATCATAGTTACATTGAATCTACGGATCAGGATCGCTCTCGCCCATAGCATCCAAATCATCATCGTCATCCTCGTTTCCAGAGATCGGTGTCGGTGCTGAACTCGATCTGGAGATAGGAATGTTGTGCCTGATATGAGAAAGATTGTCCGCAATATCAGCATAGAAATCAGCATCAAATGATGATCCAGCTGCAAGCCTCGCTCTAATACAAACAGAATGGGTGATCAATAAAAGAAAATGTAGACGAGGTATAAACAACTAACCGGCCTCTTGACACAAGGGATTTCCGGAGATCTTGCATCATAGGTGCATGATATGCGTCAACCAGGGGATTGGCGAGATCGTTCACCACTGCAAGGTCTTTGAGATAGATCAACTGGCGATCTTTGTTGAGCTTCTCTGTCAAGTGCTCCCCGGACTTATTCTCTTGGAGCGCGATTCACATCAAGGTGCGTCCGAGAGCCAGACCCGCAACGGGAAAAATAGTTGTAAAATCCTCCGGGTGCTGGACGGCAATTCCGTTGTGGCCGTAGAAGAAATCAAGCAAGAACTCTAGAAAAGCTGGATGACTATATAGAGACGGATGACCCTGCCAATTCCATCTTATGAGCTGTCCAAGGTGATCATAAATAAAAACTTACCTCCGCATCAAAACCGTCATCGCAAAATGCATCCTTCTTGCACAAGATTATTATCTGATCCTGGGTGAAAGCGAGGACGTCTTCTTTGGTCATATTGTGTTCCTTCTTTTGGTGCAGGGTTGGTATGATCTCATAAAGATGCAGTGCTTTGATGGCTGACACCTTGAAGGCGCCACACCAGGCTGAAGCTATTGCATGAATCTAATAACGTGAATTAGCACAATTCAAAAATTTGAATCAAAATGATTGAAATGAAATAACATACTCGATTGTACATGGATTTGTTACCAGTAGTCGTTGGCCGACCCTCGTTACGTGCCATGAAGTTAGCCTGCAGTAAGGCTTCCTCGAGGTCCTCGTCTCGTTTCACGCTGGCCAGAGGCCAGCAATTCTCTTTGCACAGGTGCGCTATAAGGATAATGCCAGCTTGGATGTGGTTGAACTTGTCGGCGATGGGCAGTGGTTGGACTTTGGACTTTACACCCGCTCTACGAGTTGAGCGGTGTATCTGGCGATGGATGCCATGGCCAGATGCTTCTCGTCGCAGTGGCGGTAGATCCTGTGGGGCTTCGGACGGGCCCTGGTGGTTTGTGACTGACGAGCTCGTTATAGAACTCGACTCCGACATCGCAGACCTTACGCGTGAGATGACTGATGTGGACGGAGAGCTTGGGCGATTGAGTAGATGCTGGGGTTGGGGAAGTCGGGGGGGCCGACCACGCCGATGAGCACCAAGAACGCTTTGGGATGGACCTGACAGCGTAAACAGCTCTTGTTCTGACCTCCTTCGAAGCTCATCGATGGAGATTCCCTGATGGACGGCGGGTACTGATCTTGCCGCAGTTGGTTGAGTATACAATGATGGAAGGTGTGGTTGAGGGTACAACGATGGAAGGTGTGATTGGGGGTACGACAATGGAAGGTGTGGTTGCTGCAACACTGGCACATACTGCATGGGCGCGATTGGGTTGGTCATGGTATACATCGGGTCGGGAGGGTACATCGAGCCGGGAGGGTACATCGGGTCGTCCAATGTCGTGTATGGCCCTTGTTGTTGAAATACCGACTCCTGCCCCCATTGCAGCTCCATTGACCGCTGCTCCAGTGTCGGATACTCCTCCCCTCCCCACTGCAGCTCCTCCTCCTCCTCATCCCCCTCCTCCCCTCCCCGCTGCAGCTCCTCTTCCTCATCCGTCCCCCACTGCGCCTGCTGCTGCTGCTGCGAGGACGAGGACTGACTCTGAAACTCGCCCCACGGTTGCTGGGACGGCGGACCCGGATACTGCCCCCACTGCTGCTGCAAAGGCGGGTGCTGTGGCAGCGCATAAGTGGGGGTGTAATGTGCATGAGATGCCTGTTGTGGTGCCTCTTGGGGTTGGGGTTGGAATGGGTTGGGTCTGTTGGGGGGCTGCTGAAGCTGCATAGATAATAAAGATGGATCGGCGTGACTTTGGTAAGCCGCGAAGTTCTCGTATGCACCGGGTGTGAAGTCACTCGCAGCCAGTGGCTGGTATTCATTGGTTACAAAGTCGGCCGTGACAGCTAGGCCCTTCAATGTGTTCTCCAGGTGCTGCTAAGGTCCCAAAGCACTGTTCAGCTTTGTGATAAACGGGGAAATAGGGGGTACGTACTGGTGCAGACACTTCTGACGCTTGTGATGCCTGAGCCGTTGGTGCAGCTTTTTTTTTTGAGGCTGCCTTACTGGTTGTTCGACTTTTTGAGGATCTAGTTGAAGAGCGCTGAGGTGGGGCCGGTGCTTGGGGCCGATCAGTTGGCCGTCCTCTAGGCCGAAGTTCTTGCTGGCTCGAGTTAGCTGGCTGGCTGGTAGGTGCACCTGGTGGTTGTGTTAGTGTAGAGCTGTAGAGAAATATGAGAGGCTTACCTGACATGAGGGGCGAAGACAGTAGGGTAAATGTGATATGTTTATCACGTTCAACGGGTTATAAGGAGCTATTGTGGCAGTGTGAAGTCGAATGAGGATTGATAACAGGTGTGATACATTGAATGACATACACAATCATGCGGATAGAAGACTCGGGGGTGACTGGGGGAAGAACCAGGTAAAGATGGCGCAGAGATTGTGAAACTTGAAAAAGAGTGTTGTAGGTGTGGGCCTAGAAGGAGCTATGTATAGCAGGAGGATATACCGACAGCGAAAGAAGGAGGGTGCAGCAAGTTAAGGGTGCAGCATGATAAGTGTGCAGCGTGAAGTGTGGTGAGGTCGTGTGGACCACGGTGCTGGCACTGTCGCTGATCATTGCATTAAGTTACATTGTTTGTGCTTAATGTGATTTAGTGGAGCTTACTGATCACAGATGATTACCCCAAGATTGTAGAAAGTCGTGAATTGTGCGCAGTGTGATGAAGTAGTGTGGAGGAGCTGTCACTGTGTCGCTGATCATTGCATTAAGTTATATGATTATTTTCACTTCGTGTCGCTTTGGTGAAGTGTACCGATCACTCCAAGATTGTAGAAAGCTGTACATTGTTCATACAACTAATAAGTAAATATATATGAAATGTAGTATGTCCAGATACATGTATAATCATATGAGCATATCATATTACAGATGTTCGCTAGCGACCAATAAGCAGCCTGGCTTGTCGGACTGCTCTGCAATGGAACCCCCATGACCACTATCCACGACGGCTGAATGATGGCTAGGCCATGTATTGGTGGTGCTGTGATTATTGGTGCTAGGAGCTCCTGTCTCGGATACGAGGTGGGCGGAAAGAGCAGAACTGGTGTCGCAATCACTGTTGTTACTGGAGGGGTAGATGTCCGACAAGACACCATCAGATTGTGTGAGATCGGAGGAAGGAGGGTAAAACCGGTCGTTGAGGAATTCATCTTCGTCCTCATCATCGGGCTCGTAGTCGGAAAGAGCTTGCTCTGTGATGCCCTGTTGGTGTAACACACCCAAGGCCATGCCCATTTGCTCATCTGCTTCTACCCCTCTATTCCGTACCACAGCCCGTTTCTGCCGAAGCAATCCGACATATTGTTCAATCTCTGCAATCCGCGCCGAGAGACTGCGTTCTCTAGTTTTGATGGCAAGCCGTGTTGCGCGTGCAAGAGCAACTGCCCGACGTGCTGCACTCTTTGAAAGTCAGCGATTTTTGCGATCAAGCTTTGTGTAATTGAGTTATATATTTTAAACTTGAGCAAAATACTGGCTACTCACTCGTGGATTTTGGAACTTCCGTTCAAAATCGTGGTTAACATGAAGATGAGAGTGGTTTAGCACGTCTTCTGAAAGTACAATATTCTGGCTAGTCATGAAAGGTTGGGTTGAGTTGCCCATGTTTCTGTTGCGGTGGAATAAGAGTAGGGAGGAGAGCCAGAGGAAATGTGTTGGATTTGGTGGGTGGTGGGAGAGTGCCGCGGACAATAATCCATTGACCATTCAATCGAGTACGAGTACAATACTAGCACCGTGTTGGACACTGACGCAGCTGCTGTCGACAACAGCATGGCAGTCCATTCTATTCCTGTCGTTGACTCGTGCTCCTGTCTTATCTGCCTTGACATTCTAGTTAACTGTCTCAATTCACTGGCATCTGCCACTTCACCGCTATGCACAACACATAGGAATTCCATGGGTTAACTTCATGCTCCTGTCTTCTCTGTCTTAACACTCTAGTCAATCGTCTCAATTTGCTGGCATCTGCCATTCCACCGCCATGTGCAACGCATAGGAATTCCATGGGTTAAATCTACACTGTCCGCCGATAAGCCTGATATTTTGTATAAAATGAGGAACACCAAAGTGAGGTTTCAATCAGCTCCTCTGATGTTTCCCCTTTCCACTGAAAGCAGCGGAGACGTTCCTGAAAACGCACTCCCTTCTACCACTTATTTCCCTGTCGATCATGAGATCTTTACATGCCCAAATTGCGGCGAACGATGTGCTAATCACATTGATATCTGCGCCCACCTCGCCCGCTCGGACAGCGAGTGCACCAACTGGTCTGGACGAGTTGTGGATGCCTTTCTTGCCGGAGAGCAAGATGAAGACGAAGGCCTGTATCAATGCTTCATGATAGTGTTAACTTACTGACTTCCTTGCACATCTAGACGACGATCTGCCCTCTCTCGTGACTCCCGCTGAAATGCGGGACGATGAACGGGCCACCGGCGCTGCCCCGCTTCCTCCTACGTCAACTGCAGTTCCCTCAGACGTCGAGATGACAGGGATTACCAAGGTCATGGACCCAAATCCCTCAGAAAGCTTCGCCAACTTGGGGGGCAAGAACCTCCTCCAGCAGATCGAAGCTGGGACAGGCCCTGAAGATCCAGCTGTAAAAGCACGACAAATGGGTCTTCTCCATTATCCATTCTCGTCACCTCGTGATTGGAGCTTGGGTCGTTTTCTCACCACCTCATCGCTATTGCAAGCGGAGATCGACGAGTTCCTCAAATTAGAGAGGGTATGTATATTTACACATATATCTAGTCGCAGCAGTCACTGACACATTATCTACAGATGAAGAATGATCCCCCCTCGTTTGCAAGTGCTGCAAGCCTTCGCAAGCTGATTGAAGCTCTGCCTGCGGTCCCTGAATGGAAATCCGTCGAGATCAAAGTCCCTGGATACTCAGCAAAGGATCCAATCATTCTCTACTGGCGCGACGGGCTGGAAGTTGTGGAGTCTCTCTTCGCGAACCCGATTTTTGCCTCCTCTATGGAGACAACACCATACAAGCTCTTTGACGAAAACAACCGGCCGGTTATCAGCGAGTTCATGAGTGCAAAGTTCGCCTCGAGGGTTCATGTATGTTCCATCTCTTGCTATACATCCATTTTGATATACTCATACTTACCTTCCATCTAGAACTTGCTTCCTCGAGGCCACACAATGCTAGGGGTCATCGCAACATCGGACAAGACACCGCTAACTGTTGGGACTGGGTCTAAGGAGATGCACCCATTCCTCCTATCCCTCACCAACATCAAGGCAGGAGTTCGGATGAAGGCCACCTCACATGCATTTTCCCTCACCAGCTACCTCCCTATCCCCAAATTCAAAAATGTCACGGCCCCTGTGCAGGCCGCTCTTTCCGCGTGTGTCTTTCATATCAGTGTCGGCATCATCACGGAGTCCCTTCAAAAGGCTGCAATCCACGGGCACGTTATGCCGGGTCCTGACGGCGATCTACGGATCTGCCACACCGTGCTTGCGTCTTACATATCCGATCTGCCCGAGCAACACATGATTGCGTGTGTCACACAAAATCAGTCCCCCACATCGCTCGCAACTCAGGACGAGTTCGGAGACGGCCTTCAGCGTCCACCTCGAAGACGCGAGCATCTAGAAGCTCTCATCCTGCAGGCACTCAGCCGGGCTTCACCCGACAATCTCCCTGCATACATTCGCGTGACGGCAGCACTTGGGATAACTGCGGTGCATCGTCCTTTCTGGTTCACCTGGTGCTTTGCAGATTCCTGCGAGTTTCTCACCGTAGATGTCCTGCACGCTTGGCACAAAATGTTCTTCAATCACGTCGTGAAATGGATCATCAATATTATGGGCGGGGACGAGCTGGATCGACGCTTATCGGCACTGCAGAGATGTGTTGGTGTCCGCCACTGGACCCACGGTGTATCCAAGCTCAAACAGTGCACCGGCCGCGAGCATCACGATCTGCAGAAGATTATTGTCCCTGTGATCGCGGGTGCAGTGCCTGACCAGGTCGTCCGAGTGGTACGCGCCCTCATGGAGTTCTTCTTCCAAGGCCAAAGCCTGCGCTTCTATGAAGAACAATTGCACGGTTTGGATGAGGCTTTGCGGGAGTTCCACCATTTCAAGAACACAATCATCATCCACGGCAGGCGCCTCAGCAAGCGCGGCCATATCCTCCATTTCTGCATCCCCAAACTAGAGGGGATGGGCCGTGTCGTCTGGAGCACTGAAGAGTTGGGCGCACCATTTGGATACTCCTCCGACTCCACCGAGCGCTGTCATATCACGCACGTCAAGACCCCTTTCCGTGCAACCAACAAGCGCGGTGATTATGCAGCACAGTGTGCACGATTTATGGATCGCGTGGAGAAGACGCGGAATTTTCAGCTATTCACCTCCCTCACATACCACCGTTGCAGCCTCATCAATTTTATGGTGGACGAGGCTTCAGCCGTCGCAGACCATTATCCTGAGGCGACGTGGCTTTCGCATGCCCTCCCATCGGGAGAGTACCGTGTCAAGGGTGCTGCAGCAAAAAAATCTCTGTTTGACAAGCCCCGCAACAAGATCTCCGACAATTTCGAGATCGCCTTCTCTGTAACCATTCAACCACACTATCCCCGCAAGACCACCGTCGAGGCCGCAGTTCTATTTATGCTAGAGGACTTTCACCCAAGCCTCGGCGACTATTTCATCCTGAAGCTCTCCCATGACCAGCGAAATGGTAGGCGCAGAAGTACTTCGGCCTACGAGCTTCCCTTTACGGCTCTCAATATCTGGTGTAGCTTTCGCATGCAACAACATTCCAATACTGTCCTCGTACGCGGTGCGACAGACGGTGGTCTCTCTGACTCGTCCGAGTCTGGCATTTGTGAGTCTTTAAAATAAAATATTCATTACAATTCTAATTTACTCCGTATTCAAGCCTTCAAAGTCGTACAAGTATGCATGATCTTCCAACCCTTGTATACAGCTCAAGCCACTGGCAGCCCTAGCGACATTTACTTCTACGGGGAATCATTCTACTTTTCACCCCTCAATAAAGCGGTTGATTCCAACGGACACGAAGTCTTCGCGCCTGAACCCGGCACCGACATGTTCGTTGTGAACAGGCATCTTCGTCATGATAAATCTCGAGTTGGCGACATCTACAAGCTCACGGATGTCTGTGAAATTGTGGAACTGGTACCAAAATTTGGTAAATGCATTGCTGGTGATATTAACAGCGACAACTCCCTCGAGCGCATGTCTAGTTATTCAGTGGACCTGGTCTCCTAAATCAATAATCTACAGCTACAGCTGTTATCCCTTTATGGATAATTTGCAGCTGCAGCTGCAAATTTTAATCAATGTTTCGCAGCTACAGCTGGGCTGTTTATTGATTAATTTTCAGCAACTGCTACAGCATATAATCAATGAAGCCTGGCTGTTGCTGTGTGCCACAATTTGGGTTGGCAGGCCCGGGAATGGCCCCGGGCAGGCCTGGCAGGTGCCCGGGGATGGGTGGCTGACCCGGGTGGCTGGCCCAAAATGGAGATGGGTGGCTGATAAAATGGGACTGCCACCACCTACCAATTGATCCCGTGGATGGCAGTGGATATGGGTGGGCCCTATATTGGGTCGTCCTTATTTGGCATTCCCGTGCCTGGGGGTGGCCCGTTTCCCACGGTACGGCCCAATTAGTCCGTTCACAGGCTTTCGTACAAATATTTTTCACCTCCGAATAGGACATATCCTATATCACCAGAAGCGGAATTTTCCGTAGAATCCGAATCTGGAATCCATTTTGGGATTGGGTGCCCGTAGCAACGGGTATGGGTGATTCCGGTGGCTGATGCAAAATAAATATGCCCATACCCCATCATGTTATACCTCACCAGAAGCGGAATTTCGAGGAGAGCCCAAATCTGAAACCCATTTCCTTATTGAACCACCGGATGAGCAGATATGGGCATTCCGGTGGTGGCACCATATACCAAATTTGGAAATGGGGGATAGGGGTACATATCATACCTCACCGGAACCGGAATTTTCAGGAGAGTCCAAATCTGACACCCATATCTTGATTGGATGGCTGGGTGAGCAGATATGGGCATTCCGGTGGTGCCACCGGATATCAAATTTGAAACAGGCTGCTATGGGTACTATCAGGGGGTCATCTGGGAGCATTTTTCAAGGCGAGTCCGAATCTGGTCACCGATTGCAATTTGAACGGTTGGATCACAAGATATCAGCAATTGATCAAATTACCGATAAAACACTGATAAGGATTGATATCAGTCAATTCTGGTGGATAAAGCCACCCATCTCCATTTTGGGCCAGCCACCCGGGTCAGCCACCCATCCCCGGGCACCTGCCAGGCCTGCCCGGGGCCATTCCCAGGCCTGCCAGCCCAAATTGTGGCACACAGCAACAGCCAGGCTTCATTGATTATATACTGTAGCAGTTGCTGCAAATTAATCGATAAACAGCCCAGCTGTAGCTGCGAAACATTGATTAAAATTTGCAGCTGCAGCTGCAGAATATCCATAAAGGGATAACAGCTGTAGCTGTGGATTATTGATTTAGGAGACTAGGTCCACTGAGTTATTATATCAACCACTTCGCCGCGAAGGAAACATATCACTCAATTCTTAGCTACCAGTAGCACATCTTTCCATTTACTGTCTTTACCATCTTATCGCACTGCAATGGAATTTCTTATCCATGTCACTCCAGTGCGCTCAATCTAATCTCACTTTCCAATTACCATGATGCTGTCATTCGCGACCCGCTGTACCATGTGCCGTGGACTATGAGATAGGCTGAAACATTAAGGCTACTTTCTTTTAAGCGGCCTGCTTCTCCTTCTCTGGTAGCAGTTGAGCAATTGCTATCGTTCTGCTATCCTATCCTAGTTACTCTCGACTTCTTGTGGTTAGTAGGGCACTAAATTCTGTAAAATTCTGTAAAATTCTGTAAATCCTGCTGAAGGTCGGCTTGGCATCTCTTAGCATGGACAGCTGGTTTGCAGATGTTCGAGAAGAATGGTAAGCTATTTTGCATAGTTTCCTCAACCAGGCTGACCATTCAACAGGCTTTGTGCCACATACCAACGAGGCTCATCGCCATGCTGGGAATGAGTATGCCAATCTCAAGAACGACGCTGCTCGTGCCAAGTATTCGAAGAAACATGCAGCGCGGTGGAGCGAGTTTGCTCGCCTCCCGTACTTTGACCTTGTGTGGATGGTCGTCGTCAACCCGATGCACAACCTCCTGCTCGGTAAGCTCTGTATGAATTATACTGTTTGAACCACTATCTGACCGTTTCTAGGCCTTGTCAAAACCCACTTTTACCACATTTGGGTCCAGCACAAAGTTCTTCAGAAGAACCATGAGCTACAAGGGCTTCACAAGATCCTCTCGGAGGTACATTAGCTTCTTATATTAAGGAGGCTATCTAACTATGTCTACTCATAGATTGTGATGCCAGCAGAGCTTGGTCGCTTGCCAAGTCTCATTGGTATACCGGCGGGCGGGTCCCTCACGGCAGATCAGTGGCTTCTGTTAGCCACTGTTGTTGGGCCCATAGCAGTGAGTCTTCAATACATCTGCGTGAATACATTTAGGCTGACGAGCACAGAAGATTCCCCAACTATGGCATGATTACATGCCAGCGGACGTGGAGGGCCAGCAAAAACAACGGTCCAGTGAGATACAAGGACGGGCCTCTAAGAAGGAGAGGGTGGTGAAGCAGCGAAAACAGAAGAAAGACGAGAAGGAGGCCGAAAGGGAAGCCACGAAGTTGGCTGCCCAGCAGAAACAAGATGAGAACAAGGCCGTGAGGGAGGCCATGAAGAAGGCTGGACGAGGCACAAAAAAACCACTCAGGACAGACAGAATGAACATGGCAGGCGAAGCGTCAGATGGAGCTTGTGATCGTGAGTTGCATCTATAGTTATTCTGCTCCCTCGATTCTGCATGTTGATTTGACATATTAGCACCGGCTACTGGCATCAGCACCACAACCCCCTCAGTTTCAACAGCAGCAACCCAGGAGCCGAAACGGAAACACCGTAGGGAGCAGGGAATGACTGACGAGGAGGACTCAGAGGACGAGGGTGCGGTATTGCGTCTTCATCCTGATGACCCTGATAACTTTGTCAAACTTAGTACGGCCTTGAGGCGGCTGCTTTCCCGTGAGCTGCTTGAGGAAGACATTGATGCAGCAGATGATCTACTCTGAGAATATTGCACAGAGCTCATTGGGGTATGTGATTATGAATAGCTCTCTTTCTCACAACTTAAAGTGCTAATTTTCTCTTTCATTCATTACCAGCTATACGGGCCCGATATTCTTCGCCCAAACCACCACTATGCTACCCATACTGCCGAATGCATCCGTGACTATGGTCCCCTCCATGGGTTTTGGACATTTCTGTTCAAGAGGCTAAACAAGGTCTTGAAGAGCTACAAGATGAATAACCATGCTGGCGGCGAACTCGAGATGTCTTTCCTCCGCGAGTTCTTCTGTACTGTCGCAACTGCCCGTAATGTATGTGTTATCTACCTTTATCCACGCCCCATAGCTGATAAGCCCTATTCCAGCTTGCTGTAGATGGGCATAGAGACTCCCCTGCACCTCTTCAAGCCATGGTCCGTGTCATGTACACAGCTAGTAGTGACGACCATGGAACAGTTCAGGCTTTGGCTCGCGAGCTTGACGAAGCTCACGGGGACGGTAGGCCTTCCTTTCTTTTGCCTTGCAAATCAGCTCATGAATATATTTGCCTTTCAGCCAACATTCTTTATCAGCTTAGTCCTCAACACGAAATCTGTAAAATACCCAGCAATATTTACAACTCTGTGCTTCACCATCTCAACATAACTCAGCCAGCACTCAACCTCCGTTCATACATGGCAGCACCAACACCAAATTCACTGGCACTTGTAACCCGGGCAACATTTTTCGACTATGTGGTTATTTGCGGTTCCAGGTTCCGAGCTTCTCGCCGCTCACAAAATTCCCAAGGATCACTTGTCAAAGTTCTTTTGGATGATTGGGGACGCACTGGAGTAGGTGAGCTCACTGATATTGTACTACTGGACCAGCCCCGCTGTGGTACCTTGACTCTCGGTGTCGTCAAGTGGCTCGCACCTCTAAATATGAATATCCATGAGACGGTCTGGCAAAAATTGTAAGTCTCATGGCCAATTGCATTCTGTATGACCACTCATTATTGTTCAGTTCCAGCAGCGGTGTACAGCTGTGGCAATCTGATGTCTTTCACGACATTGATTCTGCTACACTTGGACTGTCGTGCTTCATCGCATTGGAGGACATCTGTCGACATGTTGCCTGTAAGACCCTGCCGGCGATCTGCAATGCAGCGACGAAAGTAGTCTAGTAACGAAGTTATATTGTGAACATAAGAAACGGAAAACATACTGCATACCTAGTAATGAAGAGAATAAATCTAAAGAACGAGAACGAGAAGTTTTCCAGTAAGATATAAGATCGTCCGATGCGGAATAGCCCCTGACCGGCCGATCGAACGATCGGCCGCGTTTGCGCACCGGCCGCTTTCGCGAGCGGCCGCTTTCGTTGCGCGCCCGGCCGCTTTTGCGAGCGGCCGGTCCGGCCGGTTTGTCGAACATCCGGCCGAAATAACGCGAATCCGAACCTCTGCATCCCATATCATAACACCCGGTCCAGCCCAAAGAAATCTCCGTCTTCGTTTAAGGCCCGTGCCACCCTATCGCTTCCTGCCCGCCGCCTTCTTCCTTGCGTTCCGCGTCTTCCCCGCCGCCTCCGCGGCCGAAAATTCCGCCAGGGCCAACGGTGCACGCTCCTCCAGATTGTACACCGGCTCCCAAGTATCCTCCATCTCTCCGTACCCCTCCCATCGAACCAAATACTCCACTCCACCCGCTCTCTTCCTCGACTTCAATACTCGGTCCACCTCAAGCTCCACTCCACTCTCCACCATGGTGCCCCTCTCCAGTTCGATCCCGGCCGGCGGTTCTTGTTTCCGGCCGATGATCGTATCCTCCGAGGCGGGAACCAAACAGGAGACGTGGAAAACGTCGTGAATGGCCCACGAAACCGGAAGTGCGACACGGTACGCGGTCTCCGATAGTTTCTTGGTGATGCGGAACGGGCCGAAACGCTTGAAATCGAGCTTTGCGCTCGGCCGCACCGACTTCAAGTCCGCCCGCTCGATGAACACTGAATCTCCGGCGATCCAGTCCGGGGATTCGTCTACCCACCGGTCGTGGAATCGCTTCATCCGTTGTGCCGTGAGTTCCAGCATCGCTTTGAGGTCTTCCTGCACTTCATGGAGGCGGTCCAGACGTTCGTCGGCTTTCGGTACCGACGGGGAGTTGACCGGATCGATAGTGAAACTAGGATTGTACCCGTAGTTGGCGTAGAATGGGGACATCCCGATGGCGGAGCTCTCGCGGTTGTTGTACGCGAACTCGGCGAACGGGAGCCAGTCAAGCCAATTGTCCTGGTAAAATGAGACGAACATCCGGAATAGCCCCTGCCCGGCCGATCGGGTACGCTTCCAGCTCCTGGTTCATGCGCTCCGTCTGCCCGTCGGTCTGCGGGTGGTGCGCCGTGCTCAGGGCTCGTTTGATCCCCATGCGCTTGTAGATCTGCGCCGTGAAGCGAGCCGCAAATTGTGGTCCGCGGTCGGAGACTACTTTCCGCGGGGTGCCGTGTTGCGACCAGACCCTGCGCATGAATAAATCACACATCGTCTTTGCCGAGTCCGTGGAACGGGCTTCGAGGAAATGCGCACGCTTGGTGGACTTGTCGCAAACGACCTGAATCATGTCGAACCCGCCGCACTCTGGGAGCGGGCCGAGATAATCAGTCGAGACGTGCTGCCATGGGCCCTCCGGAACTTCCAACGGCTGAAGCGGTCCGTACGGTTTGCGCCGCCGGGCCTTCGTGCGTTGACAAAGATCGCAGCCGTCGACATACCGGTTGACGAATTCGGAGATGCGGGGCCAGTGGTAGTTGCGGGAGATGAGTTCGAGCGTTCGAGACTGGCCGGGGTGTCCGGCCGGTATCGAATCGTGGTAGAGCTCGAGGATCATCCGCTTGATGTCATCGTCCGCTGGGACCACCACCAATCCCTTG
>KV417493.1:378124-434256 GCA_001630335.1 Athelia psychrophila | reverse complement strand
CTGGCAGTCGGATTTAACAGATCAAAATTTGCCTTCTGACACACCGCCGTTCTGTTCTTGGCACGCAACACGATGTCATTTTTCTCTAGGAAAGGTAAACCTAGTAAGACATCTACGGACAGTTGCGGGGCAATACAAGCAGTGACAATACGAGACGTGTACATAAATGAAGGGTCTGAAAGGCGAAATTTTACAACATGAGAGAATGATATGTCCGTCTTTTCACCACCAATGGCTACTGAGACGGTTTCAGGACTTGAGAGAGCGATGGGTACTAGTTTCAGCTGTGTCGCGAACAAAGGGCTCACTAAATCAAGATGTGAGCCTGAATCCAACATCACGCTGTAGAGCATGGACATGCTCTGGGTATCACAGGACACATTCCTACATGTTACAGGCTCCATCCGACTCCCCAACTCGCTACCACCTTCATATCATATTCCCTTTCCTTCTGCAACGCATCCGAGGCGCATCCGCACGTTCCGAGGCTATCCGTACTCAACCGGGACCCGTACCGCACATCCGAGACGCGGAACACGTACCAGAGACACCTCCGAGTCCGCCGCTACGCCGCCAACGCGTCCGGATCCTTACCGACGCTTTCTAGACATGTACAATGTTCCGGGATATCACAGACTTACCGGTGTTTTCGCATGCGGAACGCTTAGCCGGACCGTATCGCCTCGTGGATCCGCTAGTATGATTACTTATTGTTCAGGGATTGATCCGCGTGCGCTTGCAACGTGCCGCTTACCGCTTATTTCGGACATTTCTTTGTTTACTTACTTATCTTGGTGTATATCGCTTCACCAGCTTCCGGACTGGTTCATACACGTGTAGAACTCATGTCAGACACGTTCCGGACCTCTCCCATTCATTCCCTTACACTTAAGCGACTTTATGTCGCATCCCAATAACAACTTACCTTCCCCCCTTCGTGTGCGTGCTCGCTTTCGAGTTTACGAGCTTATCGTCTGTGTCTCGTCGTTTCCTGTGTTGTCCGCTTCGTATCCGTCACATCCGTCGCATCCGCCGCCTCTCCGCACCTACCTATCCGCTTGTGAGACCCGCTACCGCTCCGCCAGCCTGCGGATCGCCTCGGATCGCTACGCTTCGCTTCGCTTCATTTCGTTTCACATCGTTTCGCTTTGTACTCCCTCGGACCCCCTTACATTCGTTTATATCACATTCCTTTCGTCTCCTATACCTACTACATACTCTCCCTTCCGCCTCCAACTCCCCACACCCCAGGTCTCAAGTACAACCCCTCGGATCGAACACAATCGCAACAGCGAGAGGTATAGCCAGTCCCCATCATTGGACATCTGCTGCCACTTACTAGCATCTACAACGTGAGCGGCCACGGCGTCAACATCCCCGTCAGGGATGCACACTGACTTCCACCAGAGATGCCAACACGACGGCGCCAACACCGACGGGATCTCCGAAATAACAGCGACAACGAGATTACTCACATCGTCATCATCGGAAGACTCAGCGGGAGACCTGCGCAACACCGACAAACAATTGGCAGGTGTCGCATATTCAATGTCATGTGATGAGCCAAGGACGGCAGCTACGGGGTGTGCGCGCTGGGACGGCGACGGCGACTCAGAGAACTCACAAGCATCGGGGTATGACGTCAAGGCACAATGACCACACTGGGGAGACTCGGAGCGAGCGCAGGTCACGGCGGCGACTGTCTTCCTGTCGGGCTCAGGCTTGCATCCGGCGGGCACGTCGGACAATGAAAGCTCGCGGTAACCAACTCCCGATGGAAAATCGTTCGGGCAATCCCTCGACTGGTGTTTCTGATCAAGACAGCGGCACTTGAAGCACCTGCGGTACTTCATGAGCAGGACCTTCTCCTTTGCGGTGAGCGTCGGCGGCTTCGATCCAGGGGCGACGGGGTTGTTCTGCTTGTTGGACGAGCTGCCCGACAATGAGTTGTACTTCCTGGAAGGATCAGGGGCGGGCACGTTGGCCCTGTTGGCGTTACAAGACTTCTTCATGACATCCTGGATTTCCGCGTTGTAAGTACTCCGAAGGGCCAGCAGCTGTGTCCAAGGGGGGGACTGGCTCGTGCGCTTCAGGGGGGGTAGGTCGTGTGGGTAGAGTGTGCTCTAACCAACAGTTCCTGTGTTCGGGTGAGGGGTGATGCTTGAGAGGGACAGGATGGATGGGATCGGTAAGGAATGGGGTGCGGAAGGAATGCGAAGGGATGCGGTAGGAAACCAATAAAATATGGTACGGGTCCGAAACGATTAGGTAGGGAAAGCGGTAGGTAAACGAATGTATGCGGTAGGGATGCGGTAGGGTCCGGTGCGAGTCCGGTAGGGTATGGTACGGGTCCGGTACGGGTGCGGAACGATTCGGTACGGAAAGCGAAGGGCGGCGGATATGAATGGGATGCGGGTCCGAAGTGATACAAAGCGAAACACAATGTAACACACACAAAGTGATAGGGACACACCCGGAAACTCGGAGACTTAGATATGAAGTGCACACACACAGAGGGGAAGGTAAGTTGTATTGTGGGTGCAACATAAGGTCGCTTAAGTATTGTAAATGAATGGGAAGTATCTAACATGTGTTCGCCATGAGTCCTAACTGATCCGGAGCTCTCGCCATGCTGTCCGCCATGCTGCACGAATACTACGTAATCTAATCAAGCCTGTATGCGATATGTAAGTGGTCCGGAACGTCTCCGACACGTGCCGCAGTCCCTGCGGACCCATGATCAAAATACCCGAAGCATGAGGCGACTAGCCTGCGGAAATCCGGACTGTTGTACTGGAAACGTCGGCGGCATCGGCAGTCCGGCGGGAGCGGCGGAGGCTTCGGCAGTCCGGGAAAGGCTTCGGAGGTGCGGGAACGCTTTCGGAGGTGCGGGGGCGACGGCGGAAATATGGGAACAGCATCGAGAGTGAGGGAGACATAGCTGCAAAGCCGAGATGGATCGATATATGTGATGCGCCACCTAGAACATCCCCACGCCTTACAGTGTAAGTCTGGGCGAGGAGGTCGTTGATGCGGCGAACCTGCTCCTTCCAGAGCTTGTAGTCCGTCTGGGTGTTGGCTTCGGAATTGTTCACCCGCATGTGCAGTGCCTGTGTCATGCCGACGGTGAGTTGTTGCCTCAGGCAGGCCTTCGAGAGATGAGCAGATGTGTTGACAAGGCGTGTGTTAGAAGCTTTGAGGCGCCGAGCGAAATCCTTGAAACTGCTGTCACCCTGGCTCATGGCGAGCAAACTTTGCTCGACCTCCTGCTCCCAATTGCTCTCCAGGAATTTGACGCGCAGCTCGTGCATGAACTTCATGAAGCTCAGCGACTGTATGCGGGTCCGATCGGCAGTGAACCATTCACGCACAATGGGGCTCTGAAGACCGCCGAGGATCTTGCGGACTTGATCGGCGGTGGGGTACTGTTTCTCTTCAAAATGATCTTGAACGGTGTTCTCGTAGACGACTAGCACATCAGGGTCGAGCTCGCCATCAGTGAGGACCGGGACGTGTTTCGCTCCACGGTTCTCGACAGTGGCTTTGGACGATGCGGGAGACATCTTGGAAGAGACAAGGCAGAAAGGGAACAGATACGGGCAGTCGTCTGACGAGAATGAGTCGTCGGGGGTCAGGAGAGCTGGGATTGACTTGGAGGAAAGGTTCGGGTTCGGAGGAGATGCAACCGGGTTGACAGTGTCAATGGTGATTACCACGTTCTCAGTAGACTCGATATGTGGAGGAGATCCACAAACGGAATCGGTCGGCGTAGTAAACCCAAATTCGGCAGGCGGCGACGACAGCGGGGAGGAGCTGTTTGACAGGATGTATGCGGAAATATTGACGTGTATATGCGTCAATTGTTGGACAGGGCGGGTTCTCTAAGCAATCCCAGTGTTAGACCACGAATAAATCGGAGTCTCAGACGACAGACAGCGGTGGGTGGCAACAGCGAAAAAAGGCAACTCTCTTCGAGAGCGCTTCAACTACCAACACAGTTTCACCTGTATCTGGTACAGCAGATATACACTCCCTACTAGGGGGAGGTACGAAAATGGCGGGTCGACGACGACGACGAAAAAATCAAAGTTGATATCAATGAACCATCAAACTCACCACAAGATCTTGTGGGAAGTGTTTAAAAAAAAGTGAAAGCCACTCGGGTGGCTTCCGGAGTCGAAGATTGGTCGAAGGCTAAACATGACAAGAGTATCTTTATTGTGTTTGTGAGACATAGGGGGTACAAGAGGAAAGGGTATCTAGAATATCTATCTGTCGGAGCAAGAGATATATATTCTGTTTGTTAGTGTTTGGTTGTGTCACAAGGACACGACTGTCATTAGCTGTGAGCTGACAGCTGTCAGCTTACATTTGGCAGGATCATTGTGTAACCCATGCATTTCACTTCCCTTGTTGTTTGTGCCTCTCACAGTCATTTGGTGGTGATGGGGAATACAAGGAAACAAAGGTAGAGAAGGCAGTCAAAGGACACTACACAGGCAAGTGGGTTGCCACCTGCGCAGAGCACAGCTGCACTTATTTTGGCGAGTAACATTACTAAATATTTGCAACATCTCCCGTGATTAATTTGTGTATGACTAGCATGTCTGGATGAATTTGTCAGAAAATCCAGGTGTATAGTCGAGGTAGGGTGAGGTACATGCAGGCAGGTGCTACGGAATGGCAAGGCCATGGATGTGGTGTGGGATCCACAGGATAGCACAGCCACAACGGGTCAGCTGGCTCGAGCACGTGGCTTGTCGTGATCTTCTACTTACTACTACTGTATCTACATCACAACTACCTCTATCAACATCAGATTACATGCTGCGACACTCAGATGCAATCCTGCTCCAATGCATTACTTGGTCTCGCCATGGTCCACAGATAGGTCTGATGTTCGGGGGTATGCTAACCAAATTCAGCACAGAAAGTGCAAGCTCTATTGCATTGTGTGCATGAACACACACACATGGGTAGTCGGGGAACAGAAGGATAGGGATTTTACAATGCACATACAAGGGGAAGTCTGATCATAGGTGCAAATAGTTGATTCATGTATGTATTTTGTATGACTCTGCGCGAGTGTCTAATTAACTTCTATGCCTCAGTACAGCTTCTAAAATAGGCAGATGAGCACAAAGACTATGGCTGGATATCTTCTGCGACGACTACCCCTGTCAACCACCTCTGCCACTGTCCAAACACCACCCAAGACATCCGTACAATAACTAATGCAGATCATCACAAAAATAGCCGGCTCTGATCCCCAGTGTGCTGTGCACCCATCCCTAGCCCTCTCACCAGTCAGGCACAGTTTTATATGGCAATTGCTTGGTTTACTGCATCTGCCGGCTTTCCGCTCACATGGGTTGATAATACTGAATGTATTGCCTTTTATGCCAAGTTCATTTGGATATAGGTGTACATGAAAGCAACAAAGATATTTTATTTCATTAGCATATGCATGTGCCATGTTACAATGTATTTTAACGGGCAGGATTGGCAGGCAAGCCAGCCAGAACCTGCGAGAACACACGGCAATTTGAGTGCTGCCGCTAGCCGGGCTAAGCCATGTGCCGAAGGCTATGCTGTGGTCAGGTCAATTGGTGGTTATGGTCAATTATGTGATGACCGCCATTGACCGCCATTTGACGGTCAATGACCGGAACATCACTGATCAATGGGGAGACAGAGGTCGCACCAATCCAGTTCAGCTTTAGGGCCAACTTTGCGTAGCTGTAATAGTGGTGTGCCTCACGGGCCCTCAGGTCTCGAATCTTCCACGGGATTTCTGCCAGATATGTTAAATGGGTGTGTCCATGTGAACTCAAATGGAAGACTGACCAGAAAAACAGACTCAGTGATATGGTCCATCATCCATGAGAGGTGTGCCCTCTGTTACTGCATCCTGCTGTGCCAACTCTTTCGGAACCTGCACCATCAAGTAATCTGCAGCGGAATCATCCCTGAGTAGCACAAACTCGAAATATCTCTGTGCTATCCAAAGCTCAATGAAGACATCTTGCAGTCCTTGGCGCAGCTGCTCCACCTCTCCACGGTTTTTGGTGGGGTCCTCGCAATCATGAACGGCCTGCCAATAATTGACTTGATTGCACATTGATGCATGTTTGAGCTCGATCATTATGGCATCCATGATTGTCTTATTGGAGGTGCCTATGTAGGCCTCCATGTAAGCTTGCTGCTTACCTAATCCTATCAATTGACGTGACAGTTCCTCGATCGTACTGACGTGCTGCTTCGATCGCGTGCCTGGTGGCACGCGGAAGTATTCCTATTTACATATGTTTATACCCGTAGACTACATAAGACTCCGCGACGCTATTCCAACCTTAGCTTAGCTCTTCTCGTTACCAAAAACCTTAGACTAATCTTGAATCATCACACACTTGTCCTGTTTCTGTCCTCGTCCCTTTTCTCTCTCATCTCTCGCTCCGCGCGTCGCTCTGAGTGTTACGTGCCCCTAGCACGTTTCCACTCCAAAGACCAACCCTATAGGACCTGTTATTAAATTGCTTCTCTGGTATTGAGCATATGCTTACCAAGTTTGCTAAGATGGCATCTGGGTGATAAATTGCAACTTCTCTCTCTTTCGGGATGACCTATACAAAATCGGTCAATACCCATATATTGGACAGAGGACCAGTGAAATAAGCACTAACTGGCAACGAGTGACATTGGCAGTTGGATTCATGTAGGGTAGAATTCTGCCAGAGCACGGCCAGAAGTCATGATGTGTGCTGACAGTTGTCATTGTTGAGAAATGATGTCCCATGAATAAGCATCAAAATCTTGTTTGGTCTTGTTTGACATGTGGCTGCTGTGCTAAGCAGTACATACTCAGTCATGGTCGTTTTGTAGTGTTTAGGGTTGGGGAGTGTTTTATCATACAACCTATTTTCATTCGCATTCTTGTATCTAATCTACCATGCTCAACGAGAAGTGCAAGCATGTTTATATTCTAATTGTGGGGAGAGTGACCATTCCTTGACATGGTAAAAATCGATACATTACAGTCGTTGTGACAATATGAGGTTGACAGGCGCATCCCGCACCAATGTGGTTGTGTCGCTGCCTGATTTCTAGAGTCTACAGCATCATCAATATCTTGGTTTGATATGCGTAAAAGGAATCTTGGTTCGCTCACCCATCCGAAATCATGGGACTACAGTATAGCATGGAGGATGATTGATGATTGGACTCTGGAGCATACTGTACTAATACGACCTTAAGTTCATCACATGTCCCAGGGACAAAAAAAATCATCTGCATAAATAGCTATAAAACTTTGAAGGCCGGTACCGGACAATAATGGCACATATTTTGGGTTTTTGAAAATTCACAGATGATCATCGATGATCACGGATGATTTTCTGTGATTTTCAATGATCACGCATGGGGGATGAGTTTTGAGTTTCGTATTTGGTCATTTAGTGTTTGACTCATTGACATTTAGTGTCATTGGCGAACGGGTTTTGAAAATTCACGGATGATGATCGATGATCATGCGTGATTTTCAGTGATTTTCAATGATCTCGGTGGCTGCGCATGACAATGATCACGGATGATCATCCGTGATTTTCTGTGAGCCGTGATTTTTCTGTGATTTTATCTGTGATCACAGAAAATCACTGGTGATCACCGATGATCATTGATGATCACGCGTGCAAGACATAAACCAAGTCCAAACTTGATTTTTGTCCGGTGCAGACGCATATATAAAACAAAACAAAATTTCTAAGCAAAAAAATTTGTGAAATTTCGAAAATTGATGAACTTGAGGTCGTAATGATAGAGGTTGGCCGCCGGTCCTGTCCACTTCATCGCGGGCTTTCACAATTCTTGCGCTCAAGCATGGAGACTTTTTTGATTGGGAAGTCGACATTGATTTAGCCAGTGTCACCGCGAATAGACAAGTTCATGATCAGAATGTGGAGGTCACCTACCGAGCGCTGAGTGATTGAACAGTTTGACCGCCTGAACTCCAAACAAGCTGTTTGTGGTTCAGGCGGTAGAACTGTCTAATCGCTAGCTATCTAAGGAACTAGAACGTTTCATGTAGAAATCGAGAGCCGGAAGGCTGTTTCGAGTGTCATTGTGATTGAGTACCTCCTGCCGGATGTTTTCAGAGCATCCAACAGAATACTGTACCATTTCGACCACAAGTTCATGGGTTGTTACATGTTACCATTTCAGTCGCTATAAGATTCAGTTCAGGGCCAATAGTTACTGTTTCACTGTCAAAAATAAGTTCAGTTCAAAAAATTCTGATTCTGCAGCGCAACTTAACGTCAACTTAACGTGAACAAACTCAACATGATTGGTGACTCTATTGATGAACACTCGCTGAGGAAATGAATGGTTCAGATGAGCGTGAGTCGAAGGTACTGGCGAGACACAAGCCGCAGGGGCAATAATTGCCTCAACCCCAGCTTTAATGTGCGAAGATTTTTTTCTGGGAAATGTACTATGTTACTTACAGTATGTCCAGTTCAACTCACTCTGTTACCTGTTACAAACCTTAAAATAGTTCAGTTCACTATACCCCGTTACACGTAACTGAACTTATGGTCGAAATGGTACAGTAGTCAATGCAGGCCCAACCTGAAAGTACACAACAATGTCCATTTAACTATAGATACAGCACTTTACATTCCAGCGAAACAACAATAGATAACACAAATCACAGAATGAAGCACAGCGAGATAAATGATGCTCCACCCACAACCACCGCTAGGGCTGTTCTCCTCTCTCCACCACCCGTCTTGGCATCAGCACCTACTTAGTACTTAGTACTTTGCGGTGCTCGAAGCAGGCACAGTCGTGATTGAGGCAGGCCGTGTAGCGCTCGAGGCATGCGCCGTAGTGGTCGGCGCCAAATCTCCGGTTGGCGCAGCTGTCGCGATGAACGCGTTCCACGCCGCGACAGTAGCACTTGCACCATAAACCGAGCTTTGCGTCACGGCGGATCCGATGAATATCGGGGCGTCGGCCTCAGGCAGGATATCACCAGAGAGCGCCTTGCTCTCCCCGCCCACGACACCGGAGGAGCTCACAAAGCCCGTGCGGTTGGAGCCGAAGATGAACTGCTGGGCGAGCGCGTATGCCTGTGAGCGCGCAATACGCATTAGTGTGGTGCTTGTGCGACGAGCAACGGAGGACGCGTACGGATTGCGGCTGATAGAATGGCACGAGATGACCGGCGCCCTTGACGAGCGCGTAGGTCCAGTTGCGTTCCTGGTGGATGATCCCGGCAAAGGTGCCGCTCAGGTCATACCACGGGGTGGACGGCTTGCGCGTGAAGCCTTGGATGCCGCCAAAGGTCGTGTTCTATTCAATGGTCAGTGCGATGTCACCGACAGCGACATAATTGCGGGGAAACGCACTTGAATGACGACTAGAAGCATGGCGTTAGCGGGAGGGAGTGCCAGAGACAGAGTTTAAGCGCACCTTCTGAGCCACGGTGAGACACAAGTGAGTCGTCGTTTCCGGAGTAAATGACTACTCCGACGTTGTGCTTCGTGGCGTTAGTGGCGAGTTCGGACAAGAACGCCATTGGCCTGCCGTGTGTGTTAGATACCCAGCATGGGATGGGTTGATAAATAAGGCTCACTCGACACTAGGATCACCCAATGCGCTGTATTCTGCACAAGAGCGTCAGTAGGCAAAGGGCTGCAATGAGGGGCAGCACGAACCATTGCCAAAGGGGTACTCGATGCTTTCCACCCAGTCAAAGCTCGTGGGCGCATGAATTGCAGTGCGGGTCCGGTTGTCTGTCCAAGACATGATCAGCTGCGAGGTAAATGTTGCCCTGAATAACACTAACCGTTCAGGAAGACGCTGGGATCCTGGGGCGCAGCGGGGAACAAGGCATCGGGGATGTTGTAAAAATCAAAGCCCGAGCCGTCCTTGGCTTGCAGGTCTACGCACCACAGTCAGCCAAACCTGCCCAAAGCAGAGGAAGAAAGTGCGTACTCCAGGGATACGTATAGTTCACCGCATACTCGATCACCTCGTTGTAGAGATCACACCCGTACCAGCTGTCGATCGTCCCGTTCGCGCGGCCCGTCAGATCGCGCTTGAGCTTCTGCAGCTGCGCCCCGCCCTCCTCGCGCTTCGCCAGCCGCGTGTTCACGTCCTTCACGAACGCCGCCTTCGATAAGCGCACGCTTGTCTTGGACTTGAATCGCGCGCCGGGGCCATTGGGGTCGGTCGGGGCGACCAACTGCAGGTCGGGGAAGTGCCCGCCCGTCTGCGGGTACGTGAGGTTCAGGTCGTACCCGCAGAGGTGCTCCTGCTCCTTGAACCAGGAGTACACCTCGGTATCGTAGCCGATGAGCTGCGGGTAAGTCTCTATGATAGCAATCTGTTAGGGGCATTAGCCATCAGGAAAGAGGGTGAGGTAGGGTGGCGGTGACGTACTACAGGGAGAATCTCGAAGGTGACACCGGAGCCAAGGGTGCCGTCGCCGATGGCGATTTTGGCAAGGTTTACGGGAGGATTTTTGAGGCCAAAGTATGTCTTGGTGATGTACGGCTGCGCAGGAGTGTCAGAACAAGTGCGAACGCGAGTGGAATTCAAGACTGACGATGTATGTCCCTGCATAGGACTCTCCCGTGAGGTGCAGTGGCCGTTTAGCGAGAGATGGGAAGACCTTGACGAGGTTGTCGAGGAAGTTGAACTAGAAATACGCGTTAATTACGTCGGAAAAGGTCAAGGAGAAAGTGCTTACGAAGTCGATGCCCATTTGATCTTCATCCGCAACTGCGGTACAAGACAACATTGTAAGCACGTAATTCAGTGCAAATGCTGGTATGCCTCACCATAACCAGTCGCATCTGCGGTGGACCAACCGGTGCCGACGGGCTGGTCAATCCAGACGTAGTCGGCAATCGTGTCCCAGCTGTAGTTGTTCGCAGAGATTGAATAGTCATCGTTGATATGTATAGGTCCATTCTGTTATGTTTAGGCATCAGCGCTGCCGTGACTGATTGGACGACGGACGTACCTCAAGCGTCAGTCCGGCCATGCTAGATGAACCCGGCCCTCTGAAGACTTTGGTTAATTCTGGATCTCAGTCAACCATGATGATATACTCACCCATTCAGCCAGATCCCCCAGGGCTCGTCGAGGCGCTCATGCGCGCTCGCCGTGAGCGATCCATTCTCCTTCTCGAATCCCCAGCTGTAATCGAATGAGTCACCGAATCTGATGGAGTCTGTGGCATACGCACAAGAAGAGTGTATCATTCGGATGACCCGCGCGTTGCACGGGCATGTTCCCCGCGAAGCTCCGTGGCAACGTCCTAGGCGGCTTGTCAGCTCCATGCGAATGTGAGACAGTGGAGAGACGCACCATGTGATGTTAGGCAGAGGATCGGTCACCTCAAAGTCTGCCCCATAAAATCAGCTGGGTTCGCACTGAGAGATCCAGAGAACTCACAGCTTTGCCAGGTGGGTCCGTAGGTAGCGTTGGGTTGGCCAGGATAGACCTGGGGCCAGGTGCTCGGTAAGCTGAAGTTCGACTGCGCGACTGCGCTGCAGGCCAGAGCCAGCAGAGCGAGAAGGGCTTTCACAGGCATGTGGGAGGGGGGTGAGGAGATAAAATGATCTGATCGACGCGTCCCATTTATATGGATATGAGCATGGCGGCCTGTGTCTCGCCGCGCGAATTGGAAGTGGACCGGCATGGCAACCGATAAACCCGACATGACAAGGTCCCGCGGTCCGATCGTTTCTAACTTTCTTGTTCTCCAGTCTCCCATCTCACACGCTCTCCGCCTTACAGTGCAATCTCGTTGGCTATGTATTCTATCGCGCATGCATTGTACTTTTGCCGTAACACCTCAAGGATCATATCATACAGAGCCGTAGTCCTCAACCCATATGCAGGGGTCATCGGGCCAAGGATGAACTTCAACCACCAATGGACGTATTGTCTCGACTCAGCAACCACGACCGACGCTGTCAGTGCCAACTCGTTGACCACAGTTCATTACTAGTACGGTGGTGGACTCACTGGACGGCACAGAGCGGCATGAGATTAAATATACGGATCTACGATGTTCGTAAAACTTGTGGCCGTGTAAAAGCGTGTAAACCAGAGTACCGCACTTTGCATGGGATGTGAAAGTACAGCCATATGCATCGCAAAGAAGCTTGTTGACTGTACGTGCTATTTTTTCTTCGGCCGCAGCACCTTGCAGCACGCATGATCGATTATCAGAAACAAGGCGGTTTGACAGCCTGGTCATTTGCATCAGCGCGGCGCGCCCAAGACTGTCATTCCAGAGGCAGTACTAGTGTTATGATGGCTTCGACATCAACAGGTGTATGTTTGTGGGCGCACTGTGTGCTCTAGCTTGAAACCAGTACAACTGATGGTTTGCACGTTGTATTTTTACTTGTTGAACTCTAGAATTCATTTGGTTTTTTTTCGACGCAAGAAGGAACATAGGGTTGAACAATTGATCATGCAATGCAGCGGTTCGCCAGGCCTCACCGGTCATCGTCCGCGATCGCCACGCGATTTGGTTTGCCTAAACGGGCAACGACCTGGTCAAATCTAGCGACGGCCCGAGGGGGCACACCTGGGGACACACCAGGGACACACAACTACAGCCCCAGATTCACAGCATCACTTTACTCACTATGCATGTACTGTACTATTTCGACCAAGTGTTCGAGGCTTGTTATATATTACCGGTTCCGGGTTCAGCCACTATATGATACAGTTCAGAGTCTATGGTTACTCTGTCAAAAAGTGTTCAATTCAGAAAGCATAAGTGTTCACATCCAAGGCGGTCCGACATAGCCGCATAGATTGTCGCCATATCAAGTCGAAGAGGTTCGAAGGAGCTGAATGGGAGCAGTGCTGAGGAGTCATCCTGCGATGTGGCAACGATGTGGCCCACATATCTTACCCAACATTTGCGCTTGAATATATGTATTTTTCGGGAAATCAAATTTGTTACATACTACTATTTGATATATTCAACTGGTCGTGTTAGCTGGTACAAGCCGGGCTGAGTGATCAGTTCACGGTACCCTGTTACGCGTTACTGAACACTTGGCCGGAATAAGTAGTACAGTATAATTCTGAGGTTGATTGTATAGCGATGGCCGGCCCCTACCGCTGTTTACTTGGCGCTTGCTTGTCCGTTCTCCGAGGCTCTGCGTGGTCTTCGCGGATCTACAGTATCAATTATTCAAGAGCCATTAACACGCATCCGCAACAAGGCCCCGATGGACAGGTTGAGCAGCTCGAGTTGGTGCCTCCTATTAGATCCATGTCCCGGTGCGGGGGGAACCTGGGGTTGCCTGCTGGGGCGATGCGCGACACCGAGAGCTGTGTGCAGTGGTAGATCAGTGAGTGCATTTACTGATACAAGGTTAAACAATCCGAAAGTGGATGCCCGACCTGGATACTTACAAGCTGCTATAGATTATGTTCCGATGTCCGATCCGGGCACACCCAGGCGTCTCAACCACCCCGCCACCCCGGTTTACAAACATGTATGCTAAACCATTTGGTTAAATTATGTTATATACACCTGCGTACGCATAGACCTCTGGTGGCCAGATTATGATTGCACGACAACCTAGCCGACCGACCCAAGCCTCACGAGTTTTCGTCCAGTCGGAGGAAATTCTATTTACTGTGATGCATCAGCGTGATAGCTAAACTGGTGGGCTTTTGTGGGTACATGTCTCAGTAACAGCTCAGATCTGATGTGAAGGCTTGTGTACGCCATTCACCACGGGCACAAGCGGGCACAGCCCGATTTCACCCCGGCCAATTGGCAACAGGGGCTAGGCGAAAGCTTGGCACATCCGCCTCAGGCTCATGTCGCTTTGTTTCAAGTTTTTTGCCGCATTTTCTCTGCACTTTTGCCAGAGCCGAAAGTGTCTATCAACAACTTTCGCTTCGTTTCTGCCACCAATTAATTAGCCGGTACCCATTGCCTTTCCGGGACGCCGATCATCATATCAGCGATCGCGTGGATTTTGATGGTGCCTGGTTAGACGAATCGAACCCTCCTCCCTTCCATGCTCTTCGAATGACTACTAGGAGATGGCGCAGCAAAGTCGCAGGTTCTTTTATTTGTACACGGCCGCAGGACGACGCACGACAGGAGGGGGAAAGCGTGAACGATGAACGAGGCGATTGCACAAACAAACAAAACCCCACCCGACCCTAAAAGTTTCAGTATAAGTCAAAATCAATTCGTGGCAACTCTTTAGTAACGGCCCCCCCGTCTATGGAAATGCGGAACAGCACGATATTAGTTAGGTTATATGTATATATAGATTAGCTCTACCATGGGGACGCCCTCCTTTAGAAGAAGAAGAAAAAGGAAGTCGCTGGTATTTAGGCTTCGGCAAAAATTACAATGCGTTATCAACGGTGGAACCAGCTCTTGGGCCAGTGTAGTCGTATAGCCAGCATCAGGGTCCAATTAGATTTCTCCGGACAGTCGGGGAAACGCCACACGGCAGAGACTCGGTTCCAATGCAACATGCACAAGCCTGTACAACTCCAGAATTCAGCGTGGTGTTAGGAGCGATTGTCAACGTTAATATTGATGGTGCAGGGGCGATCTAGCAGCTCAGGGCAATATATTATGGTTGTGAGAGGCTTGTGGCACTTACCAGTAGGATGTCTTCGTCCAGAGCAAGAACTAGATGCATCCTTCACAGACCACGATGATGTCACACTCGGCTCGCGGTTGTGGAGCACGGGACTGTGCAGCAGGCTGCAGAAGGCACTAGAAGTTTAATAGAAGGCAGCAGAGTGCGTTTTCATTGCCACCTTCCGCATGTTCAGCATACTAACAGTGTGGATCATGTTTGCCGACGCACAGTGATATATCGCAGGGCCTTGGAGGGCCTTGGCTGGCCTTGAGCCATTGGCCCATCAGGAACTCTGTTGAACAGGGGAAGTAACCCTGAACTGCCACAGACTGCCGCAAGCCCGGCCATAGCGCAATAAGCGATATACGTTGACATGTAATGTCAATTTTGGATTTTACGCAAAGATCCCTCGGTTAGTCAGTATATGGCATCTTCCGGGCCCCCGATATCTTACGCGACCCGACAACCAAGGACAACCACTACACATAACGCAGCTGATTGTCGAGGAAGAGGTCGAGTCGAAATTGAATAACGAGGGAATAATGATGCACGCGTATATCGCTCCGGACCTCGCGTAGTCCGGCCACCAAGGGCCACCATTCGACCGAGGTAAGTTCAATACTTCTTGATGCGCCTTCGAAGTCACAAGAATTCAAGAGCCGTAGAAATTATCTAAGTAGCATTATTGTTATCAATGCCAAGAATGTGACTGAGCCGCACAGACTGAGATCTAGACTCAGGAAGAGGTGCAAAGTAGCCGGATGCGATGCAAAATGCTGGGCATGTCGCCACCGAAAGAATCTTATGACGGAAGTTTTCAACGCCTTTGGTGTCGCGTAGAAGGAAGCTTGAAAGCATTGAAAGTTGCGCCGCGGATGGCGGGAGGACAACAGGAGCAACATAGATCCTAAGTGGCACGGAACAAGCAGCGAGACCAATAAAGTAGAGCGTCCGATCATCCCGCGGGCCACAATCACTTATGGACAGCTTACGAACATGGCATCATATACCTCCGGGACTCACTCAAACCCTTGAAGTTTAAATACCAGTGGCTCGTTCTTCTGTATTCCTCACCACCCCTCTCACATACAAACTACCTCCCTGCTCACATGGATTCTACAACATGGAACTGCCTGCCGACCGAGATGAAGTTGACTGTCGTCAATCTCCTCGAGTATGAAGATGTGAAATCTATGTCGAAAGTTAATCGGGACGCATATTACTTGAGTTTGCCGGCTATATTCAAGGTCAGTTTCTTTACTTTTCAAGCCTTCACAAATGTTAATCGATTTCAGACTGTTCAATTGTCCAGCTTCGAAGCTTTACAGCGCTTTTTGGATGCGGTGCCTCGCATCTACTACCAACACATCATTGAGCTGGATCTATCAACACAGGCTACAGGCTGCCTGCCTGCCGGATCGCATCCCAGAACAGATGCCGTAGTCTCCCTCCTTTCGGGTTGTAGCCGACTCCAAAATCTTTCCCTGAAACTCGACGGATCCCTCGCAAACCATGTCATCCCGACCTTCTCACAATTGCCACATCTAAAGCAACTTTCGATAAACAACTGTGCCGCCGAGGAGGAAACACCTTTGTACGTTTATATGCCTTTGTACTAGAATTGTTATTCACCTTGCCATTCCTTCATTCCACAGAAGCGAGAGGCTTGTTGTCTCGATGGCTACTTCGCTGCCTGCGCTCGAGCAGCTAACTTTGGATCGGATCTCCCGCTCAGTCCTACACGCGCCAGAGCTTATCGGCGCATATCCATATGTCCCACTCGTTACAGGGGACGACGACATTCCCAACCACGCACGGCTCGGATCAGACCTCTCCCTGCCCTCTCTCCTCCGCATCGCCTCCCTCCGGAAACTCACCATCCGCGAGACCCATCTCGGGGATCCCAGATGGTTGACCGTCTCTGCGGCGTGCAGACTGGAGGTGCTGGACCTTGGCAGCTGCCCCCACGAGAGCGAGGACGCAAACAGCCTCTTTATTGAGCGGATAATGTCCACCATCGGCCCCTCCGTTGATGAGGCCTCTCTCAGCACTGTTATCGCCGACGAATCCTTCGCAAAGTCAGCAGCCACCCCACTCAAGCGCCTCCGCAAGCTCCACATCTCCCCATTCTTCCCAGTCGACAGCGTCGTCGACACGATGAGCAACCTCTCCGGCTCGCCCATTGAGTCGGTGAGCGTGCGGTGCTTCGAGGACGACGTTGTCGACGTGTGCTCTGCCGTGGAGGACTTCCTGAGTCTTCGTGTTGAGCGCGGGGCGAGCTTCTACCGCAATCTTGCGCGCGTGCATGTAAATGTGGCACACGGCAATACATCACATGCGCCGGCGAAAGATGCACCGCAGCGCGCAAGGGCGGCGCGAAGGCTTCAGGAATTATGCATGGATCTCCAGTTGGAGAGCGTAATCTGTGGCACCCCTGCTTCTCCTGCATGCTGTCCTTCGGAGATACCGGCTGATTGGAGATAAATAATTTTCGAAGCTTGTGATTCAGCTCTGACACGCACTTGTGTAATTATTAGTAATTTATAGCATCTACCCCCAATACTCATATTCTTTATCGTCGTCGTCTTTGCTCTATCAATATTAATATTGTACTTGCTAGGAACACTACAAAAAATTGCACTATACCTCCCTCCGCAATGCGGTGACTTATCGATTAATTATAACGGTGAATTATTCTGTATCTCCAACTGTAGGAATGTTTATCTCCGTTGCTGCAGGAATGCGAAAGCGTTGTCGTCACGCGCTCGTCTTATCAAGAAACGCCGCCTCCTGCTCCGCGCCGTACGCAAGTCCCTAGCTGCAAAGTGGCTTTCAAGTTCAAGGGTCCGTGAAGTCCGCGAGCTGGAGAGCTTGATACTTAACACTTGTACGTCAGAACAGGCAACGTCCAGCCGGACATTGAATCAAACATACGAGTAATAACTAGTATGTAATAAGGAGCAATAGATGATGCGCGGCCACAGTCACACAAACAAGGAGTCATCAGTGTCAAGGGGATCAGTAAGGCCGTTTCTGCCGGTCAACATTATTTAACATAGGGTAATACAATATAGATATGCAAGAATAAGCACATATATTTACTGCGAGTTTGAATCAGCATGCGGGTTTAGTGCGGTTGTGTCCGCTACCTTGGCCTCGTTCTCGCTACGAACTCAACATCAGTATCCGGGAAGAACATGCCTAAACGAGAAGTATAGACTCACTCTTTCTCCTTCGTTGCCTTCATTCGCTGCATAGCCAAAAACATCCGAGACCCGGGGACCTGCCAGGAAGATACATCTGCCCAGTTGCCTTTATTTCTTCGTCCGTTATCCTGGCGTTTCTTCCTCACTCCTGCCCCCTCAAGAACATCGGGATCTGAGGACGGATCTTCAAGTAAAGCACCGGCTTCATGTTTTCGATGGGCTAGAGCTTGGACGTCCTTCAGTGCAAAGTAAGATTTCGGGGAGGCCGCGATGCACTCGTGTGGGAGGGTGAGCAGTTCGGCTTCGGTCAAGGAGAACGCTTTCTTCGCTGTAGTTGTCATATAGTTAGGTCACCAGCCCTCGAGATTACTCATAATATGTGATGCTCACCATCACTTTTGAATAGAGCCTGAAAATATATTGAGACGCGTTGTTAGCCGTTGCTGCTTCCCCTGCAAATGTTATAGCGCACCAATGTATTTACCGGCCACCGCATTGCTTCATCGCCCTTCCACGGCGTTAACGTTGCCTCCCACTCCGTCCGCTGCTCGCGAATGAGCTTGTTGATGTCCCTCTTCAACTTGGCGTCCTCCTTCTCCTCCTCGGAAAGCTGCTGGCGCGGCTTCTTTGGGGTAGGTTCTGCGTAAGCGCAATTAATCTTTCGGCGGTAGGCTGGCATTGCGGAAAAATAGGCAATGGGATGTGGATATGGAAACAATCTTTCTTTCACTTCGGGTAGGCAGTCTGCGGAGGCTGAGCAGCTCAGGGTTGGCCTGAAGTACTCAGCAAGGCCGTATGGGGGGGGCACAAGGTATAATGTGGTGGACGGCGATAGTGGGAAATGAACAAGTGTTTAAATTAGTGGGAAATTAGCTTTAGGGCAGGTCAAAACGCGAATTACTTTAGGCAGAAGCCTGTACAATTGCGCACTTAGTGCACTGCCACTTCCATCTGCGACCAATCTGCGACCATGTTTCAGAATCACAACGCGTCCGCCGTCGGGAGACTTATGCCACCACACACTTCACTTCCAATACGCTCAGTCCTCACCAATACTTACTCAGCCCATCCTTTGCACCACCACGGCCGTTACCTTCGCATGCTCCCGACATCTTCCTACCCTCTTAGCGCCCAAACCTCAAGAGGTCAAGGGAGGTTTTAGCCCTCTCGCTTTGTAACAATTGCAAGATATGGTTATAATCGAAGAGTCACCACTTGCCCTACAATCGAGAGTACACAGTAGAGTATTATAATATCGACCATACATCTGCACTACTTGGTCGCCCGTACCACCATGTCCTGCGGCGTGATCGGTTTATACTCCTCACCATCGGCGGCCCAGAGGGTATCATCCAGTATATACACCAGCAGCCCGCCTTTACCATCTGCCGTCTGAGACACTCGGAAGAGGGGCATCCGCGAGCCCTCGTGGGCGCGGCCTGTGGGAATGAAAAGCAAGTTATGCGACGCCGCAAAGTCCTCCACCACAGCCCGGAACGTCACCTCTTGCGCGCGCGCTGGTGCTGGACGCGCCTTGGGCGCCGCGGTACGGCTAGGTGTTCCCTCATCCATAAGACCAGCAGTGTTGGGCCGTGGCAACCGCGTGGGCGCATCCGGTCCCAGCTCGATAGCCGTATTCATGAGCTGTAGCCCGCGCGTGAATCCGGCCGCTACGCCTGGCAGCGCACGCACGCTCTCGGGGAACGCGTCGCGCCAGAATTGGTACCACTGGGCGACCTCCTCGAAGCTCACGCGCGGCTGCACAAGCCAGAGGTGCAGCGTGCCCAGCCACTTGGGGAAGAATTCGGTGGTGAGCAGTTGCGCGAGGATGGACGCGCGGAGGAGTGGTTCCCAGGCGAGGGTGGCGTGCAGGGGGCCCATATCTTGATTGCGTGGGTCAACGCGGAATTCGTCGCGCAGGAGCGCACCGAGCTTGGGTACGACGTATTTCAAGAGCATCGCGTCCCAGTCGCCCGTGTTGAACATCTAGGGTAAAATTAGCCATGCATCTATTTGTGGTATGCACATATATACTCACCTCCTTCCACGCGATCAAGTCCTTCGGCACCTCCTCATTTGCCGTCCACGCGCGCAGAAGACTCTTGACTTTGCGCTTCGCATCGCCGAGCACCTCCTCGAGCCTTAGCCCGAGGTGCGGCAGCCATGGAAACACCAGTGCCCTCAGGGACACTGTATCCTTGCGCGCGTTCCATTCTGCGACAGCCTTGTGTACCTTGGGAAGGATCAATTGGTCGAGCACATTGTCGCGTATGAACGGGGGCAAAAAGGTCGACCAAGCCTCGTACAGCTTCACGGCAGGTGCGGGGTTTTGCGGTTCCCAGTCGTTGTTGAGATTCGCGCGCAGCCGCGGTAACCAGACGTTCCATAGGAGGCTCTCAAATGGCGTCATTGGTTTTTCACTGATATGGAAGTTAGTGAATGGTACGGGTGTGGGGTGTAGAACTTACGTTTGGGGGGAGGGGGCAATGACGGTGCGTGTGCCGTACACATCGACTTGGGCTTGCGGCTTCATCTCCGCGTCTCCCAGCTTCAGAGCGCGCCGCCAGTTGCGGAAGGTAGAAATGAATGCCGTGGGCTCCTCGAGCGGATTCCATTGCGCGACCATGCGCCGTACCTACAAGAAATAACGTAAGCCGGGTTTCATGACAAACCAAATAAAATACTTACCGAAGGCGTAATCGCAGCTACAACAATCTCATCTAGCCGATACCTGTCGAACTCGTTGGGGAATTCGACAAGAAGCTTTGAGAATAGCGGCGAGAATGGATCGAGCGAGACCTCGTAGACTGACGCCATCTCTTTCGCCTGCGAGTTGATCTGCTCGACATTCAAATTGATTTGCTGTAATCGCGATATTACTACCATTTCACGTTAGCTGAGAGCACAAAGGATTTGAAAGGTGCACGCACATTCCGCTTCTTGCTCGACCTTCTTCCGCAGACGTATATCCTCATTGGTGAGCCAACGCTTGCGCTCCTCGAGCGCCTTGCCCTCACGCGCTAAGCCGTCCAAGTCACTTTTGCATGACTCGGCGATGAGCCGCAGATTATGCCGCACTTCAGGGATGCGTGTCGGATCTGTCGAGGGCGTCCACGATGAAGATGATATGTCTGCTAGCGACGCTACTTCCCGTAGCTGTGAATATAACTAGTCAGACAGCATATGCCAGTAAAGATAGGTGATACGTACCGTGCCGCCTGTAGCATCGATTATCAACCCAATCCCAGCAGAAGACGACGGCTCCATGCCCGCTTCTGCGACGATCTGCTCATACGTCTTGTGTTCAATCTTCGTCTTCACCTTCTTCGGTTTCTTCCATGCATCTCCTTTCTTCGCCTCCTTCTCCGCCCCCTTTGGCCCCTTCTTTCCCCTCCTCGGCTTCTCATCTTCATCGTCACTGACCACCTCCCCTCTTCTCTTTGCCTCCATCTTGCTCTGATCCGTCTTCTCCTTGAAGTTGTTAAACGCGAGACCCGCACCTTTGGGCCGCAACTTGCTCTCAACGGGGATGACAATACCCTCTCCCGTCGTGCCGAGACCCTGGCCCGCCTGCCAGCCCAGCTTCTCGAGCATCTTGGCGCCGAAGCCAGTGAGTTTGCTGAAGTGCGCACGCTCGTGCGCCGGGAGAGGCGTGCTCGCAGCGCTGGCGGGTGCCGATGGGCGCACGAAGGAGCGTTGTGTTTGGGCTCGCGAAGCACCAAAGGCGGAGGGCATCGGCCCACTCGCAGAGGCGGGAAATGGTGAGGGCTCGCGAGTGGAAGTGGAGGTGGGCACTGCAGGGACGGAGCTGGAGGAGCTTATGCCACCTTTTGTGAATCCGGAGGAGACGTTGCTCGCCTGAGACTTAGATCCAATACCGCCTTTCGAAGATCCTGGTATTGCATTGACTTCGTTTTCTTGGGGCTTTGAGCCGATACCACCTTTCGTGAAGCTTGGGGCCTGAGATTTAGAGCCAATTCCGCCCTTCGTGAACCCGGAGAACCCACTGCCCTGTGCTTTTGCGCCAGATCCAATCCCGCCAAATCGAGCGGTCTGCTGGGGCTCCTCTTCCTCGGTGCGTATGCGCGGGGAAGGCGGGCGTGTAGAATCATCCATCTCCTCGGCTTCGTCTGCATCCCCGTCCGATTCATCCGGTTCGTCTTCGTCTTCATCACCATTCACCTCCCCTTCCGCATCCTCGTCCTCGCTGCTTCCCTCCCCATCCTCGTCAACCGCCATAGCATCATCCAGGTTGACCTTGGCCTTGTCTCCGGATACGAACACCGGCGCTTTCGCTCGACTCTTGGCAGTCTGTGCTCTGCTCTTGCCCGGTCGCACCCGCGCGTCTTCATCACTGTCTTCAGCAAATATGCCGTAGAGCGCATCGTCCTTGCCACCCGTCTTTCGTCGCTTTCGCCCGTACGGATCGTTGAACAGTGCACGCTCCTCGCGGGCGTCGGGGTCGTTGTTGTCGTCAAAATCGCCGCCTTCTGATCCGGAGGCATCAGATGAGTCGTCGTCGTCCATCATATCGCGCTTTCTGCGCGCCATAGTGTAGTGGGTAGAGCGAGTGCTAAAGGGTGTCAAAGGAGTCAGGAGCCATTTGATACCGATTTCAATACCTTATTTGGGCCAAGTCGTCGCTCGTTTGAGTAACTGCTCTGTGTTCTCGACTCCTACCACGACCTTCCGATCGACTTCCAATCGTTCCTGCTGCAGATTCTGATGATCTAGTGAATGGAAAAAAATTGAGTAGTGGGCTGAGTGCACTTTCCTTCGTACTGTCGCTTAGATGTGCTTCCTGCAGTTGCAATGGTCATACCTCCCCTACACCGCCTTTTGTCCAGAACGTAACTACCCTGAGCGTAATCCTTACACACAGCCTAAGACCAAATGGCGGTGTAGGCAGCCCCAAGCAAGTTCGAGCCTTCTTGTGAATGCTGTGTTGATGTTGTACTGTACATTAGCACATAGCACATTGGATTGCGGGGTTCAAGGATAAAGCCGCACCTCCTGGAGTTGTATCAGGTGCACGGGTCGATCTGCGCTTAGCCCAGATTTTGACAAGATGGGTGATAAAATTTTATACAAAGTAATGCGTCTGTAGCGGGTCCAGACTCCAGATCCGGGATAAAATTTAACATTTGAATCACGATCTGTCGAGTGCGCAGACGCCGCCACAGACTTGTTGTCCTATGAACCAAAATATTTTAATAGGTTCTCTTTGTCTGCTGCATATCCAGAAACAAAAACAGATTCTGAATTGGCTCATGGATCTGGTCATCCTACCTACGAGAAATCTAGTCAAAAATCTTTCTATTGTCAAGATGCCCTGGTCTAGTCCAGGCTTGGGGGGGCGGACCGGAGCATCTTGACAATAGAAAGACTTCAAACTGGTTGCTTCGTCGGTTAGCCAGATGCTGCAAACAGCTCAAAATAAGTATATGCATCTGAATGTGGGCGCCACAGACAAAAGAAAACCTATTTAAATATTTCTGTGGCGGCGTCTGCGCACTCGACAGATCGTGATTCAAATGTTAAATTTCATCCCGGATCTGGAGTCTGGACCCGCTACAGACGCATTACTTTGTATAAAATTTTATCACCCATCTTGTCAAAATCTGGGCTAAGCGCAGATCGACCCGTGTACCTGGTGTATGCGGCAATAGGAACCTCGGGAACCGTGACTGACGCAATGACCGCAATGAATTTACTCAAGACACGAATACATACTTTCTTCCATGATCCACTTTGCCAAGGCAAAACCGCAGGCCATAGGCCCCACTGACGTTCATGTTTGCGCATGCATACCGCATGCATACCGCAGGCCATACATGTACAGCAACACAGCCAATCAATATTAATACTAATAATAGCCAATTGTGATCGTGTATGCAATCATGAAGGCTGAGCGCTGATCGGCCGGCGGCTCAGGTGTGTCACTGGCCCATCTTTCTAGCGCCCTTCACAAGCCCTTCATTAGGTATAGTATAAAGTACTATTGGAAACCCTCGGCAAGATGCTCTCATCCTTCTCGCAGCGGCAATGTACCCCTCAGCAGGACTCGCGCTCGCGCTGCTGGCCCTAGGTGGGACCCGCGCGCAGACGCCCCCAAACACATATCCAAAAGTGTACCCTGGGGAGCCAACAGTCCCATACGGTCCCGTCTGGCAGAAATGTAAGCCCACTTCTCTCTATCTTGCCTCGGATCTGCCTGGTCACTGACGCGTACCGTACGCGCAGATTTCGAGGTCACTGAGCCGCTCCCCAACGTGACATGGACGCTCCCCCGCAGCTGGGCTGGCAATATACCTGTGCAGCGAGCTGGCCACCCCAATGATACCCTCTTCTTGTGCGTGTCCCCGTTTCCCCGTAATGTTAGACGGCTGTCTTATTTACTTCATCATAGCTGGGGATTCGAGAAAGAGAACGGCTCACTCATTGCAAACGTGGGCGAACGTCTTGACGAACCATGGGGGATCTGGCTCAACGGGTGCGTCCTCTCCTGAGCCGCGGCATCCATTATGCGGGGGCGAGTCAGTACTAACTGCATCACAGGGGGCCGGGGTCATCAAGCCTCGCGGGTCTGACGCTGGAGAATGGCCCGATGCGCGTACAGAACGACTACTCCATCCTTGAAAACAACTACTCATTTGCAAAGCTCGCGGACTATGTGTGGATTGATCAGCCTGTCGGCGCCGGGTGGTCAACGGCCGATGAAAGTGGATACATCGCCGACGAGGACCAGATGGGCATCGACTTCTTCAACTTCCTCGAGAACCTCGTGAAGGTATTTCCTTCCCTCGCCAAGCGCCCCCTGCACCTCACCGGCGAGTCCTACGCGGGCAGATACATCCCATACATCACAAAGACCTACTTCGGGATGGAGAACCCGCCAGTGCGCTTGGTGAAGATCGCCATTGGAGACGGTACCCTGGGCTCCGACGTCGCGTATAGCCAAGCTGCTGCTTTGAGTGTCCTCGAGACCTACCCTCAGCTCATTGACTACGACCCTGTCGTGTACTCTCATTTCAAGGAGCAAGAGCATCTGTGCGGTTATGACTTGAACTTGACATACCCCCAGACGGGTGGGCATTTCCCGGATCTGCAATTCATTCCTCCATCGGATCCCAACGCATACGGCAACAACGGCACGAAGACAGGCGCACTGTCGAGATTGAGCAAGCGGGCGTTTGTTGAAGATGTGAACAGCATTTTGGCGAAGCGCGCAGAATTGGAGGAGGTTACGACGAAGAGGGGCAAGCGCGATCTGACTGGCCGCTCGAATGGGACCATTGATAGCTGGTACGGGTGCGATCTTTATGACGAGCTCATCTATTACGTGGTGAACTATACCTATCCTTGGAGTGAGTATCTCCTACCCCTTTTTGTTGATCGCATGGTTGGGGAGTGCATACCGAGCGCCGACGCTAACACAGATTCCTTTCTCAGACGCCTCCACATTTGATGTATACAATATCCCCGATGCGCTGTATCCTGCTGCACCGCAGGATCCGAGCGTCTTCTTGAACGGTGTGTCCCTTCCCCCTCCTTCTATTCTCTCCTGCGCACTAAATTGACATTCTCGGGATGGACAGATAACAGGACGCGCGCGGCGATCCACGCGCCGACAAGCAAAGACTGGGCGTTGAACTTTGATTATCCCTTTGGGAACTGTGCGTAGCTCACTCGTAGCGTTTGCTTTGGGATGCAGTACTGACAAGTTTCATGATACGTGATGCAGCTTATGCGGGCAGCGATCCTAGTGAGTGCTGTCGTTGCTTGATGTAATTTCGAAGGCATGCTGACGCGATGTGCAGGTGTTGAGTGAGGCTTGCGGTTGCCATTCGAAGTTATAACTTAATTATTGACGTATGCGTTTGTTCGCAGGTCAATGGCGTTCCTGTCAGAGCTCGCGACCAACGCCTCGAAGCACAATATCGGCGTGGTTATTTACTCCGGTAACGACGACTCACTCGTCCCACACCGCGGCTCTGAAAGTGCGTTGTCCTTCGCCTCCTTTCCTTCTACTTGCCCCTAACTGTTGCGTTCAGTTGCTATCCAGGTAACATTCCTCCAGCGCTCGAAATATTCAAATGACTGATGCCTTGCAGAACACGACCTTCGGCGGCATCCAGGGCTTCACACGCAAACCTTCTACACCATGGTACGACCTTGACGGCACCTTCGCAGGGATCATCCACCAGGAGCGCAACTGGACCTACGCGCTCGTCAAGGGTGCCGGGCATCAAGTGCCGTTGTACCAGCCTAAAGCCGTGCGTTCCTGCCTGCCTGCTCTTATTTAGCCCGCCTTGACACTGCTAACCACATTGCTTCTTCCCAGGCCTACACACTCCTGCGCGAGTTTATCCTCGGCTCGAACCGTACAGGGCTCGTGACGCAAACAAGCTCGCCTGCCGTCGGCGGAGAGAGTGTGTCGCTCGCGGCAGAGATTCTCCCTGGGGGCGCAATATATGTTGGGTCCGGCACGACGCAGAGCACCTACTACGCCCCTACGGCAACGGTGAAGGCGTGGAATGCGTTCATTACGACTGCTGCGCCGTCGGGGGACTTCCCGGCTGCTGGCAAGCCCACTGCCACTCCTAATCACAAGAGATAATAATGGTCATTAGAATCGGCTATGGCACAGCATCTGGACTATGATGGTATATTTAACCGAAGACTACGTTTACCGTTTATAAATTAATAAATTAATATGTTCGAAGCATGGTGCCTGAGCGTCTGATCGATTCATTCAAGAAATGTAAAGTCGCTTCCACTGGGTAGGTTGTCAGAAATTTGAAGTGTCCGTGCCAAAATGGCCAAGCTCCCCCATCCCACAAAGTACATGGATTGCTGCTCCAATTGAAGCACCTATCATCATGCCCCTATCCTTCTTATCCATCGCAATCCCCACATCCACTAGCTGAATCACAGCAGCAGTGAACAGGATCCAAGGAACAGCTACACCTCCAGGCCAATAAGGCAGGACCCCAAATGCGAGGCCTAGCGGAATGGAGCGTGCAGCATACATGCGTGCATAGAATAGCTCGCCGTGTTGAACATTATCCGAGCCAGAGAGAGATGATGGTTGGTAGAGAGCTATCGCTGCAGCTGATGCTGAAGCAGAGGATGCGACGAGATTTAGGAAGCGGAGAAAGGTCTGCATTGTACGCAACTATCTTGAAGAGTGTAAGGGGGCTTAATGTATAAACACGGAAGTTCCTGTTAATGAAGTCTGGCTGGCCTCTTGCTGTGTTCGTTCAATCGGTTCTAAATCCCTCTAGCTTGAGAAAGGCGAAATATTGACCGCGCGCACGTGACAAAGCGTGAGACGTGCGTCTTCAACTTGCTCCAAACTTGCTCTGCATTTTCATAAGTATCTCTCAACTGTCTAGATCTTCTCCAATCAAGACCGCTGTACGCTGTACGCTGGATACTAATTTTTGATAGATCTCCCCTCATGTATTCCTCATATTTATAGGTTTCGTCATTCAAGACAACAGCAAGATGATACAATGGGTGTTAGGGAGATAATCACGATGTAATTGGCCAATAATTTACCGATATACCTGGCAAGAAAAATACACATACTTTAACAACGACAAATAAAAGGATGCAACTATACCCCTACTCCTCCTGAGCTACGTCATTTGGTGCGCTTTCTCGATCATGGAAAGCAATTGTGGCAAACGGTAGGGCTGGCACGAACATTAGAAACAAATGAGATACATGGAAGCATGTGCCTTGCCTTGGTGGCAATGCCATGTTGGAATCCTGCAGCACGGCAGACATCTAGCTGTTCTTGCCTTGCATTTCCGGTGAGCGCGACGACCTTCGTGCGAGAAAGGCGTCCTGATGCTTCGTATTCTCTTATTTTGGCAATCGCAGACAGGCCATCGCAGACGGGCATTTCGATATCCATTAAACTGTAATCAATATTCAGCAGATCGCTATATTTAGATTGAGGCATGTAAACCTACACGACGTCGATATTGGGTTTCGATGTTTCTGCGTCTTGATCGAGGAGAATGTTCAACGCGATCTCGCCATTTTCTGCCGTGGTTGTAATAAGACCACTGTTTAACAACTGTCGCACAAGTATTCTGCTGTTGACTGGGTTATCTTCGACAATCAGTATGTGTCGAGCCTTTGGACTCTCGAGCGAGGGTGCGAGGAACGGATTGACAGATGAGGGCCATTTCCCATCGTCGACGCCACAAATAGTTGTATTGAAGCCCTGGCTCTCGCTGTAGTCAAGGGGTGGCTGTGCTCTTGTAGCGGGCACCGATAAGCTGAATGTTGATCCAGCACCCTCTTGCGACTCTACTGTGATGAAGCCGTGATGTAACTCCGCGATTTTACGAGACACAAACAATCCCAAACCATATCCACCAACACCGTCCGTCTTTGGATTTGCTTGAGCAAACCTCTCGAATAGTTTACCGCTATCGTCCTGTGAAATGCCACGACCTGAATCGATGACGTTGCATGTCAACCAGAACGCTCCAGGCGGGACATCATCACAGTCGAGATTTCCAACATACATGGCAGTTACAGTTCTTTCGGGAACTTGTGGCGAAACATCGACACGGACTGTAATATTCTTCACAGGAGAAGCTACCGTGAATCGCAAGGCATTCGTCAAGAAATTGATGACGACTTGGGAAAGCCTATGAGGATCGGCGTTGACCCATTGCATGTTGTGTTCCTCTAATCCTGGACCGACTTCAAGAGAGAGCTGAATGTTCGTCTTGGAACTTTCCAGGCTGAACATCGCGACAACCTCGCTAACGGCCTGGGCCAGATTGAAATCCGATTTGTTAATGCTCAGTAGACCCATCGACAGCTTTGAATAGCGAAGAATGTCGTCAGCGATGCGCCCCTGCGCCGAGGAGCAAAGCATGATGTTCTCGGCAGCCTCGCGATCCTGCTCCAGCATGGCCAGCAAGCGCGGGATGTCAATATCTCGACCATCCTGGAGGTCTTTAGCGACTGCTTGGGTGTACTTTAAGCTGCTTACAACGAGATCGGCAGAGTTATAGATACCAGAGTTGAGGTTGCGCATCTCGTGGCTTGTGATGTCGATGAAAAGCTCGTGGTGGTGGCGCATTTCTTCTGAATCCTTTGCTCTTTTCTCTACAGCCTCAAGATGCATACTTTCGAGACGTCGACGTTCCTCGATATTGGTGAGTGATCCTACCCATCCCGTGAGACGATGCTCGGTGTCAAACTGAGGGCGCAAATCACATTGGGTGCGATTGCCATGAAGCCACCGAAACTCAGTACAGAGCGGAGTCCCATGCTGAATTGCGCGATCCCATCTTTCAAGAGAAGATTTTCGATCATCGGGATGAATGCTATCCACCCATCTTTCAATGGGTTGGTCTACGGGATGGCCTGAAATTGCATGCCAAGGAGGGTTGACGAATTGCGGCAAGCCCTCTGGTGTCAATGAGAATATCCCGACAGGAGAGACATCGGTAACGGCAGCATATTCCTCAGCAAGTGTGCGATAGCGGACTTCGCTTTGAACCAAAGCCTGCGTACGTTCCTTGACTTGGTTCTCTAGCTCGCGGCGCATCTTCCCTAGATGGACGTGCGTGTTAGCCCTTGCTAATAATTCTTTGCTCGAAAATGGTTTGGCCTTGTGCGAAGTTTCAAATCAGCAAAGCTACCTTTCAATAACAAGGAATGCAATAACCACATACCAAATAGTCATCAGCACCCGCACCGAGGCCATCCACGCGTGCCTCAGTACCGGCTTGTGCGCTCAGTAGAATAACTGGGATGAGGGCTGTGGCGCTATTTTCGCGTAGGATCTTCAGTAGCTCGTAGCCTCCAAGGTGTGGCATCATGACATCCGACACGATGAGATCAGGGCACTTTTCACGAGCGTAGTCCAGTGCGGCCTGTCCATCGGAGGCTTCGACGATTTGGTATGTCTTCGTTAGGATTGAGCGACAATATCTGCGCATATCTGCATTGTCATCCACCAAAAGAATGACAGGATTGCGAATTGAAAGGGCGTCATGGGATGGTATGGCAGTCAAACCAACATCGAAGGAAGCGGCGGAGGCCTCTAGGACGTAGGTGCTTTCAGAACTGGATTCGATAGCAAGTTCATCGGTAGTCCATCGCGAAGCCTCCTCGATCCTGTCACGGTTCTGCAAGGCTCGTGAGCTATCCTCAACAGGTGTATTAATACTGGGGGTATCGAGCTGATCTGCGCGCAAATGAGAAGTGCCGTAGGGTATGCGCACGAAGAAGGTGGTCCCCTGGCCGAGAACGCTATGTACATCTAGCGTGCCGCCCAGAACGTTCACGATCTCTTGTGTTAAAGCCAGCCCGATTCCCGTTCCTTCCGGTGTGCGACCGGTCGCTTCCACCCGGTGGAACCTCTCGAAGATTTGTTCGAGATCAGCTTCAGCGATGCCGCATCCCGTGTCGGTGACCGAGAGCTCTGCGAAAAGATCGCATTTCTGTAGGCGAACTTGGATGGAACCCCGAAGGCAGTATTTGAAAGCGTTTCCGATGATGTTGAACAAGACCCGTTCCCACAGGTCAAGATCAAGCCAGACCTCAACGTCCTCTTCAGGCACAGTGACAACATATTGGATGTCATACTTCTTGATACCGCTCCGGAAAAGTGACGCAAGATCTGTTGTCACAGAAGATAGGTTGATGGGGCGGAAAAAGCCGTGGACTCGGCCTGCATCTATCCGGGAAAAGTCGAGCAAGCCGTTGACCAGATTCAATAGCCTGTTGGCGTTGCGTGAGACGACTTGCAAGTTCGATCTGACAGCGTCGGGCAAGACGAAAGTGTCTCGATCGGTAAGGACGTCGTTTAGTGGGCCGAGAATGAGTGTCAACGGTGTCCGGAGCTCGTGGTTGACGTTGCTGAAGAACATCGTCTTCGCGCGATCCAGCCTGAACACAAAGTGTCAGGCATTGCAACAGGTATAGGCAATGCAGCACTCACTGTGCTAATTCGTGAGCCTTGGCCACTTCATTGGAATACGACTCAGTAATCGATATGTGTGTCGCTAACAGCTTGGTAATCAACTGCAGCCAATTGGCATATGCAGAGTCAAAGGGGCGACGTGGATTGAGGCCAACGATTAAGACCGCCCGCGGATTCTCCCCTGGCTGGACAATAGGAATGACGATAGCTGCCCTTGGCTCGTCGTCCCAGCCGCGCTGTTCAATCCCAGCGCGACAACGGCGAAGATCAGAGACGTAAACGGGCTTTCTCGTGAGACACGCTTCCCGGAAGGGCCACGGCGGGTGTTCATCAGCCTCAACATTCGGCAAGGGGCTGGGCCACAAGGCGGATTCCCGCTGTGGATTGTGTTCATCGTGATCGAACGCCGAATCGACGGGGAACACGACTTCCGCTGGGGCGCATGCATGCCCCGTCGGGATCCCCAGAGAGCCTTCATACCGAAGATGAAACGACTGCGAGGTGTTACTTGCATACGAGTCTGCTTTCCAGGCACCACCCTTTACGAAGGGCGCCGGCGCGGCCGGCTCCATGCGCTGGCAGGAGTAGCAGACGACGAAGGGCAGATCCCACGGGTTGCGCCCCAGAATGCCTAACGCCGCATCGAAGAACTCCTGGCGCGTGTGAGAGATCGAGAGGGTGAGCGCGAGGTCGCGGACCGTGCCCAGCCGGCGCTCGGCCAGCACGCGCGACGTGCTCTCGAAGCTGGGGTTCATAGTCGCGATGATGTCGCCCGACGACCCGCGGCAGGGGATGCCTGCCCATATGTGATATGTTTCTTCCCGACGAATACCCAAGGGGTTGTCAGGATCTCTGTCCAACAGGACCAAGTTGTCATACTCCGCTATAGTCTGTCCGCTCCGCGCGAGCTTGAAGTATGGCTCAAGGCTGTCAAACAAGGGTCAGAATAAGCGCGTCTATAGCTGCAGGGGCAGGATGACTTGCTCATCCCATATTTCCGCCCAGCCTACAGCGAATGGTTTGCCCAAGATCCATGGATGCTTCAGGCCGATAGACTCGATGTACTGATCATTGCTAGAGAAGACGCGCAGCAGGACTGATTAGCGCGTGCAGATCGTCACATAACACCAGACGAATCGACTAACTATATAATGATGCCCTCCTCGCCCACCCACATTGACTCACGAAACGGGCTCGCGAGCATCTCAGAGACGAGCGCGCGCAGGTCCCCCGCCCACGATACCAGCGGCCCCAGGGGGCCCTCATGCCATGGATGTGCGAGGATGAGCCGCCCCAGCTTGGAGGTGGCCAGGAACTGGCAGAAGGGATCGGTGAGGAGAATGTGATCTGGGATGAAGGCAAATTTCGCCGTGTCCGCTTCCCTGTGGGTCGGGTCCGTCCCAGTCCCAGTCCACTCCTGGGCCACTGTATCCGAGGCTGGCTCGGTGTCGGGAGAGATGTCGGGGGAATTGCTGTTGTCGGCCTCGTCGAATGCGCGATGAGAGCTGTGCAGAGCCTCACAGGGCTGAGGAGAAACTGCACGCGGCTGCGCTGATTCTGGAACGGCATCGCCGGATGCATGTGTCGTTAACGCTGGAGGGAAAGGAAAGCCTTCCTCCTCCTGCTCCACCAACGCGGTAGCATTAGCATGCGAAGGGGCGTGTAATATCGGGCGGTCTCGCTCCTGATTCACCACTGCAGATCTCGCCACGTGTGAGCTCGAATCCACCCTCGGACCCGATGGTATATTCGACGATATTGAGGTCATCACGAGATACTGCCCCTCCAAGTGCATCACCTTCTTCTTCTCTGCGCGGGGGGTGGCGGCTGATGCCGATGCCGATGCCGATGCCGATGCCGCGACCAGCGTGCCCGTGAGCTCAATCTGCGCGTGGATATCCCCATCCCCAATCGCATCCGAGCGACCTTGGCGCGAATTGGAATCAGAAGTACACCCCGACTGCCCGCCGTCCCATGAGATCAGCTCCAGGCGCACGCTGTTCGGAGGTGTGTGGGTGCCCCCGGCCGCCGCGATGACCCTCGCGCGCAGAAAGTCGGACAGGCGGGTGGAATCGGAGGGGCCGAGCAGATCGAGCAGGGTGTCCTCGGACTCGGACTCGGAGCAGGCGGTGTTCAGCGCGAGAAGCATGTCGTACCAGGCTGCGTTTGCCCAGACCGGTTTGAGCGCGGTGCGCAGGGTGGGGCCGGTCGTGGGCGATGAGGCCGTCCGCCCCGCATCCAAATGCGCTGCATTGTCGTCAGCTTGGTTAATTATAGGGCGCTGCGCGAAGTAATTAGCGAGTATGTCCTCGTCCCTTGCTCTGCTTTCCAAGGCAGCATGATTCGCGGAAGATGATGGTCGTAGTATCGCATCAGCGCTGCCCTTCGGCTCTGATTCACGAGAAACGGAGGACCGTTGGACAAGGGTCTCATATAGTGGTTGGGCTGCGAGAACGAAAGCTGGGTGGGGGTATGCCTCCAGGAATGAACGGATGGGTAGATTGAAGGGGGTGGCAGCACGCTCCGGTGCCGCATCGTTGCGAGGCGTTATCTCCAAAGATCTCATGACGAATGACTGCGCTAAGGAAGGCCTTGTAAGTCTTCGATCCCATTGTGAGCTCCAAGTGGTCAAGGACGCACCCTGAGAGACCTTGGGTTGACGACCTGGTGTAGAGCGATCTCTGACGACTATGATCTGAAAAGAGAAGTTTCCAAGTGGGTAACAAGGTAGCATCAAACTATTCGACGCCCAAGATCAAAGCCTTCGTCCTCGAGGCAAAGAAGGACACTCGAAGTTGATAGCGCTGAGCATGCAACTAGATGGACTTGGCCAACGTTTGTGGGTTACGTCTGCTTGGCCATTGACCCTGGTCTGTGTTATAGCGAGAGGGTGATTTGGTACGAGCACAAGTATGGAGCAAGAAATTATAGCCATCCCCGAGCTCAAGGACCAAATTTAAAGTTACCTCGCCGGAAATTAAAGGCGTCTCGGGAACCCCCGAATATATACCTCCTTCACAAATGTCAAACCTCCTTAGTACTAACACCGTACCACCTTTTTCCGTTTGACCACCTTTTTCCGTTTTCATTCTGCGCGCCCAGTTCTGTACCGAATCACATCAAGTTTTTTTGTGAATTTTCTTCAAGCATATGCAAAACTTTCTATCTACTTAGGTTTTCGATTAGGAGTCAGAGAGTGCGACACGAAGGACTATTGTACTAGATTTGGCCATCTTGCAACTGACGCGACTCCGGATACTTGCACAATGCAACTGGGAATGTCTAAAACACTTGGTAGACTTATAGTATATGTAAATAGAGTCCCTAGTGAGAATCCGAGAGTGTCAAATCTGTTCTGTGCTGCAATGGAAAGGATGCATCTGAGACGTTACATTGTCGTGACACTCGCCACTGGACAATCGATCTCCGCCTCGATCTCCAGTGCCGATGGGCTCTGTCCCTCTGCCGTGCCGAGTCGGCCTTTCAATTCGGCATTGTGACCTTGTTGTGACTCGCGCCACAATTTCGGAAAAAGGTGGTCATCCATCTCAGTTCAACGGCCAGAGCATTGTTTAGCTCGAATCAAAATATTAGACTTACTCAAAGTATAATATAGACGTGAACCCGCGAAAGACCGAGGCAATAGGACAACGCAAAACACCATGTAAAATCAAACAAGGAAAAAAAGGAAAAAGGTGGTACGGTGTTAGTACTTCCCTTCGATTATGATATATGATCCTTAAGCTTCCAACTCAGGTGAGCGCTGCTTTATGTAAGTGAGGGGCAGAGTGAATGCGTTCGATCATGATGTATGATGACGGAAGGCTGATCCACTATAGAAAAGGTCAGAAGCACCACAGAGGGGAGGATGTGCACACTCACATGTACAGGTCTTCCAAGTTCCGTGCCAAAGAGAACCCAGAGAACGCCATGGTCGCCGAGGATAGCAGGTGCAATTGCACCAAAGGTGATATCGTGCAAGCGCGTCGCCGACTCGCGCAGCGACGAAGTCTCGGTCCACGATAACTAAGCTGGAGCTTAGAAGTTTCAAGTGTACAGACAGCTCGAGCTCTGAAAAGCATGACATTATTGCAGGATTGCGAAGCAAAAGAAGTGTAAAGACAACCCCCAACATGTGCAAAACCTGACGGTTGAATGCCGGTTGACTCGGATGTCAAAAGCTGTCTGGCAGTACTAGTGTCGAAGGTCTCGATCGGTCACGCTCAATAGTTGTCCCCCTATGATCTCGCTTTCACGTTCTATACACAAGCAACGAGTAAAGTATGGGTCTGTCTATGAAAGACTAGTTGCAACCTGGTTTCAACACCAACCGATGTGCGCTGGCTTTCCCTGAGGCTGGACCCTGAATCGATGGCAAGTGATTTCAGTCTCGAAAGTCCGCTGACCATTTGCTGAGGCTGCACAGGTCGGGCACGAGTTGGCTAAAGTTCGGGAGCTTACATGTCGGCAAAGTGTCGGCATTTCACACTTAAGAGTGCTGCATTCAATCTCTTATCTACTGCGGAGGCAGGAGAGCCACATGCTCATGTACCCTATCAATACACTATCTCCTCCACGCAAACAGGTGCTCCAAGAACAGTTCCGCTCGATCCGCATCGTGCCGCCACAATCATTAACAGTGATACTATGCCGCCTTGCAAGCTTATGCCTTGCTGTAGATGACACCCCATGAGCGTGCGGGCAGTGCGCCTGAAGGGCCAAGTTGAAACACTCGAGGTAATGTAACTCTGACTGCCATGCGTCCTAAGAACAGCGCTCGCCCTGAATCATGCTACAGCTGTTGGGAGTGGGATGCTGCTTGCGCATGTGTGTGCGAGAAGTGCGTCTTAAGGGCCAAGGTTAGTTATTGCTGACTCATGTCCCTTACCATTCCCAGATTCGCTTTTTCGCCCGTTTCTCTCGCGAATGCCTCTTCTTCTCCTTCTTCTTCTTCTTCTTCTTCTTCGGTTTCCACTGGCCGGAGCTCTGGCACAGAATGGGGCCCGGGAACCCTTGCTGGAAGGGTGTTGGTGGCAGTGGGAGAGCAAGCTCTACGCACCGCGGAGAATCTGATTATGCGCAAGAAGTTGAGGACGTATAAATCTCGCTTCCCCCACAACGACGAGGCCAGATTCCCAGGGGTAAACATGGAAGAAATGTACCACAACATCCTTGAAATGTCCAGGTGTGATCCTATTTCAATGACCACGGCGACGATGAGGCTAATCCCATCGCATCAGGCCCGACTTATACAGCGACAGCATTCGGATTCGTGCTCGAAAGCTACTGCTAATGCAGGTTGGCCGTCGCCAGACCTCCCACCTGATCAGTGGCCTTTTGAAGTGGCCAGAAGAAGAAATACGGCTCTTCCTTCTCGGGATATTCGATGAAATGGAAATGTTCTGGTTAGTCTTGCCCTTGTATTTGTAACTCGTCGGTACTCATGTCATCGTCATATTAGGCTCTTACCTAAATGGTACACTATTGTGAACCGAGCTTATCTTTTCAAATATTCAAGCAATGGATTCCTATCATCACAAAGCGAGGATGAGCGTCACGCCGCAATGCCATTGCTTGCATTCATTCATCAGCTCTTGAATGCACGACCGTCCTTATCTCACGCTGCGCTCGGCGCAGGGCTGTTGGACATGTTACTGAAGACCCGCATCTGCAATAGCCCACTTTTCTACGCCTCAGGAGTATGCGATCGTGAACGACACGTTGCGTTTCACACATATCTCCGGTTAACTCTGATTCTTCTGGCTGGGACGGGGGAGAGTCTTGAGCGTCTTCTGGCTCATCCAATCATCATGTTGTGGCCGGAACTCGTGGAGAAAAATCTTGTTGTTTATGGATATCGTATGATATCTTTGGAATCACAGACACGGCGTCTGGCTTTATGGAGAGGCTTGGGCTCGAACCTAATTGAACGTAGGCTCTATGCTATCGACGATATATTTCACGCTCCATCAGTATATGGGGTATTCGACTATATGGGTATCTGCATCGACCTTGTCGAATTTTCGTCGTGAGTTGGATGATATCCTCGTGGTATTTTGAGCTGACATTGACATCGCTTTAGAAATGATGTGTACACCTTAGCAATTAAAGAGAAGGCTACTTTGGCCTTGCTAAGATGCATGGCTTCAGGTAACCAGCTTTCTAGTGCTCTGGAAAGAGTTCTCCGACGAACTTCTCTCAACGAACTTCGTCATATGTTCCCCATTTGGATACGCTGGCTTGTCAATTTTGGCAGTGAGCGTGCATTGAATCTGCCACATTCGGCTCATGTTGACCATTGCTTCCTAGGAGTTCTCCGTTATCCAGGCTTTCCGTACCAGTATTCGCATTTCGTCTCTGATGTGACAACATTCCGTTTTGCCCCGACTGTCATACTCCACAAGTTGCCTTTGACTGGCATATTGTCGGCCATACTAAGATTCATCGCCACTTTCATGCGATCTCACGAGGATGCAAGGCTTGCTTTCTTGGAAGGAGACATTTTCACGCTGCTGTTAGCTGTTGTAGATGGCGAAGTACGCGGGGCATTAGAGCACAGAGTACCACCACCTCCATTCACAGAGCTATCGTTGGAGGGGGTAATCCAGGAGGCTTCAAAGCTACTTGACGAGCTTCGGACCTCCAAGAAGGTATCTCGTGACTGGAGGTCTCTTCGCGATATTGTGCAAGCCACAGCAGGGGATGGATCCGACATCTGTTGCGATGCATATGAATCTGCTCGCGAGGTCTTCTTGCAGTTGTGCGAAGAATGAAAGAAGTACCGGTAATATATGATTGATTATTCGATTGCATACCAAGCGCTAATCTATGATATACAGGAAGCGAGCCCTGGATTATGGATACGTCTAGGACCTAGGAAGTATGCTAAATACTAGCGTATACAAGCATGTAACGATACGCGTCCGATTACAGGCCCCGTCTTATCGTACCATACGAACGAACGATATCATTAAGTAATACTCATCTGCTTTATGTACTTATCCCAAACTTATCCTCTATGTATCTCATCCGAGTCCCCAATCTCAAGTTCGCCCCATGGGCTACGTATTCAAACTCGACACAAACATCATGGTGCGTATGCTACTAACGAGATCTCTCTCTGAGTCTCTGCCGGTCGGATGGTTTACTATGCAGATATTCGGTGAAATGGAAACGCGGACCTTGCGCGGTATTTGACCTGTATCGTAATTAGGGGCTACCGGACAAGGAGCTTCAAGTCCCGGAAGAGGGCACAAGAAGCCGGACAGCTGTACTTGTCATTTAATTTAAGCCTCTTGAGTCTCGACATATCCTTTGTGTATCCTTTGGAATTAGATTGGAATTAGCCAATAATCAGCCGTGCTGCAGATTGAGATCACGTGTATTTAAATTGGGCCGAGACTTGCTTCAGCCGATCATCCATACATCATTCGCTACTGCACTGCGACATGCAACACCGACAACCACGACCTGAAGAGCCCATCGAAGTGAGCAGCGGAGATGAGGATCCGCCAAAAGTTGAAGAGAGCGACTCGGGTCCAGACATAGAATGTACGGGCGAAAGCAAGGCTGTTGAGTGAGCAACTCACCTTCAGTTCGCCCAGCAGATGTTCAATCTTTCTAGCAGATTTATGGGAACTAAGAAAACCGTGGAGAGAAGGATGGCAAATTCCAAACCTGCCAATTCGCTTTATAACAAGTTGGATGAGAATCGCAAGGTGGGTCCCGCTCCTATGGCAGTCTGAAGCCAGTGCTTATAGTCGTGTTTGTATCCGGATAACAGCGCGCACGGCCTGCTGCCCCTGCAGCAGAACCGCCCAAAAAGCGTCACCACAGCATGGGCTCCACACCTGCACCTTCCGCAACGACAAGGTATGTTGCGTCGCGTCACACAGTCTGCAACCCAAAATGCGCGGCTGATAGGGTTGTGTCGATCGCTGCCACAGCTCTTCCGTGCCTAGCGCAAGCGTGAAAAATACCAGCAAGAGCACATCCCTTGCTGCGACCCGGTCCGCACCTGCCCATTCTGGATCACGGAGGTGTGCTATAACGGTTACTGATAAATACGGGACGAACCACTGAAACATGTTTTGGTTTTTGACAGCGGGCCGACAGCTAGCACGAGCACGAGCGGCGGAATTGTGCCAGCAAGGCAGAGCCAACGCGGTGAAGAGATACATGTGGTCACCCCCTATGGCGCGCAGAATACGACGAAAGGGCCCGATTCTAAACGGAAGAGGGAGCCGAACCCGCCACCAGGGCCAGAGGTCTTTGATGTGCTAGATAGCTCCGATGAGGAGCCACCGGTACATAGATCCTTTCCGGGCGAGTACCCACTCACACTGAACGCGCCAAATTCATCTCGCAGAAAAAACCGCGGCATGTTGAGCCACAACCCACCGTAGGCCCCTCGAGCCGCATGGTCAAGACAGAACCCAGGACGTTGACACCCGTGCCATCATCCAAAGCAAAAGTGGCCAAACCCCGTCCGAAGGGCCTCGTCCAGTCCAAAGCTGCCAAACGCGAACCGATACCTGCACGGGTGCCATCCGAGTCCGAAGATGAGTACGATTCTGCGTGGGATCTGGACAAGGGGTCGAATGTGAGTCACATCGCGTGCAACAGGTTTTCATGATTTTGGCCTGATGATGATAACAGTGGAAGCCGCTTGTCCGCAATCAAGACGAATCGGCTCTAGAGGCATCGATGCATACGCTCAACCTCGCAGACGATACCGCCGACAGCCTCGAATACGCGTTCCGCGGGTCTTTCGAGCCGCTTCCACCGCGGAGAACGTCGACGAAACCACATCTTATATGGAACATGGTCAGCCGACTCATACACGCCGCCCTCTAAACACTTAATCACCAAATGTGCCGCCTCCAGTTTAAAGATTCGGTGTACCATCCCAAAAATCGAAGACCGGGAAACGTCGCTGCTCCGTTATCAACTCAACTGGGGCGCAGTTTGCAGGCCGAATATCAGAATCTCAAACTGAGGCTGAGTTTCAGTCAATGCTCAGGGAGTAAGTCACGATCACATGATTGAATTATATCTATTTATCTGTGAATGCGGAGTAGCTATCATGCGAATCGCCCAGAAGGATGGCATTATTGCGCTGGGATGGTAAGGCGGAGTCCAGAAGTGTCCATCATCCAAATCACTCAGATCTTACTCACAGTGCTACATCGGGAGGCGACGCAGAGGACGACGATGACGACGAAGGTAATTGGGAGATAACTGCATTTATTATGTGTCTACATACTAACCTTATAACCTTTAGATCTACCCATATACCGCGAGGGGGATAATACTGGCAACAACCTCATCGTTTGCCGCGGGGACCAGGGTAGGATCTGGCTTCACATATTGGTCATTTTCGCCACTGATTCCTGTTTAGTTCGCACCTGTCGGCGCGGTGGTCACAGTCTTCCTTTGAAAGATTCCGGTTTGTGGGCTTCGTCTTGAAACCTGATGAGGGCTAACTCCAGGACCAGAATCGATGAAGAAATACTACACCGTCGACGACATCATGTTTGATCCCAATCGGTGTGCACCGAACCTTTCCTGGCCCAAGCGCACGAGCTAACTCGAATATTACCAAAGGCCGAAGAGGATGGTCTCTCTAGGGAAAGATGGCACGGCGAGGATCTGGGACCACCAAGACTCTTACGATGGACTTGAGGAGTTTGATGAGTCCAGCGCTGCCGACATCGCGGATCGCTTGCCCGCCGCCATGAAGCTGGTCAACAAGAGTATGTCTCATCTCCTTCATGCCACAACATATTGCTGTATTGACGCATACGCATAGTTCAATTCGATACGGCGCCCGAAGATATGGCGTACTCACCAGCTGCATCTCGTAATTGTGTGTTTTCGGTTGCCTGTGGAGACGGGTGAGTCAACACCTGCCACCCCCATTTCTAAATCTGAAGCTTACCCATCATGTTAGGCATGTGTACACATACTCCTCTGACGGGAATTTAAAGCACAAGTATATGGCCAGCAAATACAACTCCCATGCGATTGCGTGGGGACTAGGGCCGTCTTCGTCTCACCTATTCGCTACGTCGGAGTCCAAAACAGATGACACGGGGATCCATTCTGCAATTGACGTGCGAACGAGCAAGCTTTTGTACAAGTTCAGTGCCACGGAGAATGGCGAGTCCATGAGTGTGGACAGCTATGGTATACCGGTCCGCTTTGCATCGTCGCTGCTTCCATTGATATATGTATGTTTCATCCAGGCGAGCGTTTAGGGCTCGTGACCAAAGACTCGAATGAAGTACATCTGCGCATCTACGACATCAGGAGAAAGGCGGGGCGGCAGCCCATGTGCAGCACAGTGCTGAGCAACTTTCTTGGGGATATCAATCAAGTGGCCTTCGAGCCCGGGGGCGTTTATATCGCGCTGGCCCGCGGCGACAACGAGACGCACGTTTACGATGCGCGCTATCTGGACAAAGTGCTGGCCAAATTCGCCCACGAGCAAGGGCTCTCTGCTCTCCTGGACACATACGGCGTTGTCGGGGCACAGTGGACCACATCTCTTGATAGTAAGAAGCTTGGGCTTCTGACCGGGGGCATGGACGGGTGCGTGCGCTTATGGGACCATCGGCGGGCGCAGGACGACCCTGGCAATGGGACGATTGTGGCGAAGATGCAGCACGAGATTGCGAAATTCCAGATCGGGGACCCTTCTAGGGGCGAGGCTGCTCTCGTGGTGTATGTTTTGCTCTCAATTTGAGAACATTGAACAGAAGCTAACTGTCTTTACAGTGGGGATGCCGGAGGCCACGTATCCATCTATGATCGCTGAGTTGCCGCAAGCTATCTACCTATATGTACTAGATATCATAGATCTAAAATAATTTTATGCATTGATGCCAGAGCAGGAAAAACACTAGTAATTAAACTGGGGTAGATAGTGAGCGGTGATAAGTATTGTGTGGCCGAGATAGTCTATGGGGATCGGGAGATTGCCCTATAGATATGCTTTAGCAGACCGGCGAGCCATCTTGTGGAAGAAAAGTTAGAATTGACGAGCGTGTGTTGAAACTTTGCATGACATACCTCCATTACTTTCCATCCTCCAGTCAGCTCATTGTCGAGGTCCTCCTCCACCCGGCTGATCACCGCGACATACTGACACTGCTCAACCTTGTCTTCCGCACCGACGACAATGTCTCGTGTCTTCGCGTTACGGAAAAGTAGCATCTCCTGGGTCGCGAATGTGATCACAAATACGGGGACATTATTGTCCATCACCTTTCCGTCAGAGACCTATGGCGAAGGTAAATTAGCAAGCGGTACTTCAAGGAAGTGTCAAAAACTTACATCAACTTGGCGAATGTCCAAGACTTTGCTGTCGCTAATGAGCCCCTGGCGCAGATATTGCTCCATTGTCGCCCATAGTAAGTTGTAAGTCTGCAACATAATCAGTGCCCGCACGATAGACCAAGGAGAAGACAACGCACCGCCTCACTACACCACTCCTTCAATGCCTCCCGGTCCGCACTCAGGTACGCATCCACTACCTCCGGCACAATGTACTCCCTCAATTCCCGCTCAAACGCCTCTCGGTTAAACGTCGAGTCCATCGCCTTCATCAGCCGCATGACCTGCGCGGTCTCGTTCTCGTCGAACCACGAGCCGATGGTCGACGTGACCGAGCGCACCGACGAGACCACGGGGTTCTCGGACTCGTCGTACGCCTCGCGCCATGTCGCGAATTGCTGCAGCAGGGGGTTCGTCTCTTTCATGCGGTTCCAGGCTTCCTGCCGCGGCGAGTCTTTGTGCAGGACAAGGGCCTCGCCGGCTCTGTAGCAAACACGCCAGTCAGTCAAGGCGGAATATGAGAATACATGTGGCGAGAATGCACGCACTCGGGGTTGGCTGCCTGGCGCTGTCCGCCGGGAGACATCCCGCCGCCTCTGCCGGCTTTGGCGAGACGCGCGTTGCGCCGTCTGCGCCGCTCCTCCTTCTCCTCAAACCCGGCGTGCTTCGCGCTCCCGCTGTCATCGAACGCATCGACGATAGTCTCCGAGAGCGTCTTGTACGCCACCGTTTGCCGGATGGGCTCCGTGCTCGTGGAAATCGTGCTCGAAACGGCTGCCGACGCGCGTGAAATCTGCAGATGGCACATATGAGATGACGCAGGGGGGCTATTGGAAGCGCTGGAAACTCACGGCACGCATGAGCTCGCTCTCCTCCATGGTCTTGAGCGCCTCCGACACGGCGTCTCCGACCTTGAGTCCGGTATCGCGGAGGTCTTCTGCAGCTTTTTGCAGGCGGGGGTTCTCTTTGATCATGGTGGTCAACTATCCCAGAGTTCAGCCGTATTCCAGGGCCATGCATGCCATAGAACGCACCCTTGCCCGCTCGTACATTGCGCGCGCCTTCTTCAGGGCCTCAGAGTCCTGCAGCTTGTCCACATCACCCTGTAATTGCTTGACGTTGTCCTGCAGCTCCCTGTTCTTCTGCAGCTCGTCCCGCAGGACGTCCACAAATGTCTGGAAGGGAGATTTGGGCAGCTCGTTTCGGCGGCTGGACGAGGAGTGGAAGCCCGCTGCTTGGCTAGCGCGGGCGCCCGCGTGCGGTATCCGAGGGAGCGCGCGGGTTTGGTGGGAGGCTCTGAGGCCGTTGAGGGCACGTCGGGAGAGGGCGAGACTGCGGAGATTTCTGGGAAGCATGCTGGTGATATTAGTTATACGGAGTAGGGGGTATGGAGGGGAGGGGACGGTGAGAGGACGCGACGGTGCGTGAGCAAGCCAAAATTTGAAAGCTGACGCGTGACAGGCCGGCTTTCCCGTCCCTCCCCTTTGGGGGTCGCCCCTTTCTCATGCACAGGTGAATCGCACTCGATGTTGTCCAATGTTGTCCAGATGCCCAAATATTAATACCATTAAGTAGGAGTATATAGTGTCACAGCAAATATATATGAGCGAGAGGGGGTTATGTAAGGTGGGTGAGTCGCATTATCACTGGCGGCGGATGGGCTCGGGTGTCTGCTTGTCGCGGAAGGAGGCCCACACCTCTTCCGTAGCTGCGGCGATGCGTGTTTGAACGCTGCCAAAGCTGTCCAGAGCGGGTCGTACGTCGAGGGAGAACACAGGCGAGCCGTCGGCCTCGGGAGGGGCGGAATAGTAGTCGATTACATAGCGCACTTCCTCGCCAGACTTGGGGCGGCGGACAACCCAGTCGTGACGATCAAAGGGAGGTTCAGTGCTGCAATTGCTGTTAGGCAAAGCGCGATATACGGTATATGTGTGGGCTTACTTGAACCGACTGGGTAATAACCATCCCGCGAATAGCATAATCCGAGCCTTGGGGGACATCTCGCCGGGGCGGCCTTTAAACCTCGCTAGATGTGGGTCCTCTTCGTCGCTGTGATAGATAAGTCAGCCTTTGAACAACTGTGCAAATTGGCAGACGCGTACCTAGTCGCGCGCTTCTCCCACTTCATCACCTCCTGCCACGCCTCCTCATTCAAGAAGTTGTGGATCTCCACCATAGTCTCAACATGCTCCTCCGGCGTCTCCCACCCTTTCCTCACCAGCGCGTTGTAGAACTGCTGTGGCGACGGGTATTCCCACTTCGCAGACGGGTCGCGCGGGATGGACGACTCCGTGCGCTCCAAGGGCAGAATCACTTGCTGATTTGGCGCGGGCGCCTGCGCGAGCTCGGGCATCTGGTTGAGTGGGTTAAGCCCCTTGTGGTCTATGGGACACTGAGCTGCGCCAGACTTGGGGGCTTCCTGCTTCATAGGACAACCGGGGGCAGACGCAGAAACCTCGTTGTGCATAGGGCATGCTGCAGGGGTAGAGGCCATGGAGGAGGCTAATGGTGTAGATGCTGTCTGTCCCATTGTTGCTTTCGGTCGTCGTCGTCGTGATGGTCGATGAGCAACGTAAATTTTGGCGGACTCTGTGCGGGATCGAGACGACACAGCCTCAGACGGCCTCCCGATCCGGACCTTGTCGCCTAACTGTCGCCAACACGATTTGAACACGAGCCAGACACTGCGCCACGAGGCGCCACGACGTTCTGCATACTATCGACATTTGAGACTTTCTTGACAGCCGGGTGTTTACTGGAATTGTACCTCGACACCTTTATAATTAGGCTCTGCTAAATACTTGTTCACGCACTCAAATCAACTACAACGCACAAATCATCACACAGCATCACACATTAATATTCGCTCTCGACCTGTGGAGACCTGCCTAAAGAGTCGCTATTCAGCCCGCCCATCATGGCGAGCAATGTCGATCAACAACCACATACTACCTATACAGGGTGAGCTTTGATATTGCTTATGTGCTGCTAGCATCTAACATGATACGGTGTTTAGGCCGTCCGGAACTCAAAACGCTGTCTTTCGTTCGGACGCCAATATCCTCACTATCCCGGAGGAGCTGCTCGAAATGATTTTGTTGCAAGATCACAATCGCAACTATCGTTGTTGGGAGAGGCCATATGCTCACAGGCACACCCGCCAGCTCTCCACGACATGTCGCCGATTCCGCAAAATACTCTTGCCCGTCATTTATCACAGCGTTTTTTTGATTGGTTCAAGGAAGGCCACGGAAGCTTTCCTTGACCTGATGCCAGTATACGGGCATTTCTGCCACCAGCTCGCGATCCGTCTTCCAGGCCGGGGGGTGGAGTTTTGTAACCTCGCAGATGCGATGCGCCGCCAGCGCAAAGATCTCTCAAACCTCGAGGTCTTGGAGCTTGTCATTCAATTGAATGGTGACAGCGTGACCGGAGAAAGCCCCAGTTACCAACTCCAGAGTTGGTCAACTGACATACTTCGAAAACCCTGCGCACTCACCATGGTTGACCAAGAACTGCGCTCATGGAAAACGCTTGCCAACTCCCTGGACGGGGTCAACGAACTCCGCCTACATGGCTTTACGTTGGCAGACGCAGCCAATGGCTTTCAAGGCGCTGTTCTATCGAGTGTGCGCGACCTCTTCATACAGCTAGCAGCGCCCAAGACTTTCCAAACATCCACGGCTAAACAGCTGCGCGCCGCTTTCCCGAATGTCGTCGGTATAACCTTACCAGCAGCATGGTGCCCCAATCCAGCATGGATACGCCATGCGTTTTCTGGATGGCAGCTGCAGCGCATCAATGTCGGGCACGTCACAGACAGCTGGCCCCCCTCCACCCACGGAGAAGATGACCACACACACCACCGAGGATCATCATGTAAATGGGCAGAATCTCTCCAGGTCTTGTTGGAGCTGCACTCATCATCCCTCACCTCGCTGGCACTTTCGACGCCCATGTGCGTTGAGCTCAGATTAGCCAACACGGTTTTCCCACATCTTACTTCCCTGACTCTGCAAGACATTGAATTTGACGACGAGATTTTTGAAGCACAGTTGAAGCCGTTCCTTCTTTCACGCCTACAACAACTCCATATAGATAATTGCAGCGGTCTCCCCGAGTCTTTCAGCACGTGGCTTGATCCTGCCTTAGGACGATGGCCCAACCTGAAGACACTTTCATTGAAAGGCATACATACACAACAAGGGCCTGGTGACGATCTCTGGGAAGAAGCGGACGAGGAGGAACGAGAGGGATGGGACCACGACGACGGTGAAGGTTGGCAATCACAATCGCGAATAGCCTTGGAGGGTTACTGTGATCAAAGAGGTGTCGAGTTTGACGGTAACGATTGGGTATGGTTTGAACGGTGAATGAGCCAAGAACAAGACGGACATTTCGTTTTAGGAACTATATTAGGTATGTAAAGTATGTCTATAAATTGTACAATCAAATCGTATCTGTTGCGGGGATTTAAACTCCGGCTTCGTATTCCGAATCGATCACCTTGCATCTTTGCCAAATCTGTGCTTGCAATCAAGACTCGGGGGAATTGATCAATTTTTTCAATCTCAGCCACATAGAATCCCGGGGGCTGCTCTGAGCGGATCATAGCTTTCATAGCAGCTGCCTTTTCCTCCTCTTTTCTCATCGCCAGATGAGGACCATTCGAAATTCAGTGGTGGACCAAACGTCCGGAAGGCAGCAACATTTGGAACTTGCGATTCTGACTTGCCTAATTGGGTGACGACCTGGTCAACTTTAGCATTTTCCCAGTCTCCCGTAGGCAGAACACCGATATTCGAATGTTTTTGAGATGGGGAGGATCTTACAATAACGAATTTGGGGCTTGTGGCCTTTTCAGGGTGTAAAGTAGCGTATTGCTCTTTGGAGACCGAAATTCAAGACATCTCCAGTGTAATTCCTTCACGTTCCGTCAGAAAATGTGCTATGGAAAGATTTGCCACTCACTTTGCTATCAAAGTCCTAAATGGATGCATCAGGTCGTCAAATAGGATTGGTAGAAATAGCTAGGATTGCCCTTGCTCGTTGTCCACAACATCAAATCCTCGACAAACTTCGACGAACTTGAATGACGTTCGGCGAAACAAATATGTTGCCGCAAACTGCCGCTGTTAACATGCATTTTCCTGCACAGACTCGTAAGTTGGGGTCGCATATGGTATCGCAGTCCCTTGACACGAACCTACAAAGCCAGCATGCGCAGGTTCATATCCCGACCTACCACCACATAAGAGAACCACATGGGATCGATTTCGTGCAGTAAGATGCACGACTTGCAATAGTTTAATGGAAGGTTACATTGTCCCCTTGTCGAATATTTGGAATTTTTGTTCGAGCGGTCGATAGACAGATGTGGGTTCATCGCGCATAATCCCTTTATAATCCTCCCAGGGAACAAACCACCAGAGTGGACGGGTCATTCAAAAGTGTTTGTCTATGGCGGATACCCAGCATGGCTGCATCAATAACATATCGATCGTCTCACTGTTCCCAGCCATCGTTGAGGCGGGAGGAAGGATGCTGTGTGAGGAAATGGTTATGCCATGGCACTAGTACTGTCTCCGAGGCCATGCAGGGCCATGCCAGGTGATCGTGCCAGTGGCTATGCGTCCTTTACGCGTCTGCTCTCCTCCATCACCGTCGCATCTGTGGTTTCACGATCCCGTCCTTCAGAGCCTTTGCTCTGCTCGCTATGTATAGTTTACCCTCGCTGACCGAGTCACCTTCGCCAAAACCCCAAGATACCGTCAACTCCTCAACATGTAGTGCACGGAATCCACAGAATCTGGCGCTTTCTCATCCTCCGTCAAGGGATCCTTCTCTGGAGGCCCGACTCACGCTGCACCTAGACGGAAGTGATGCCACGATTACCGACATTGATGTCTACAATGATACACATGACCGACGAGCCCGACATTCCCGTGACCATCCAGCTTCCTGAGCCGGTAGAATGACGCGGGTCACCACCCAACCACGTCATTGTGTTTGTAACGACACAGATAGGCCTCAACATCTTGAGGCTCTTCCAAGCACTTGTTACACAGTCAAATCAACTATAACGCACAAAGCACACATTCTCTCGAGACCTGTTGGAGCCCTGCCTAAATAGTCGCTATTCAGTTTGCCCATCATGGCGAGCAATGTTAGCCAACAGCCACCTACTAACCATACAGCGTAAGTTTTGATACTTCTTATGTGCTGCTGGCAGCTAACATGATACGGTGTTTAGGCCATCCGGAGCTCAAAACGCTGTCTTTCGTTCGGACGCCAATATCCTCACTATCCCGGACAACATCCTCGAAATCATTGTGATGCAAGATCACAATCGTGACTATCGCTGTTGGGAGAGGCCATATGCTTACAGACACACCCGCCAGCTCTCCACGACATGTCGCCGATTCCGCAAAATCCTCTTGCCCGTCATTTATCACAGCGTTTTTTTGATTGGTTCAAGGAAGGCCACGGAAGCTTTCCTTGACCTGATGCCAGTATACGGGTCTTTCTGCCACCAGCTCGCGATCCGTCTTCCAGGCCGGGGGGTGGAGTTTTGTAGCCTCGCAGATGCGATGCGCCGCCAGCGCAAAAACCTCTCAAACCTCGAGCTCTTGGAGCTTGTCATTCAATTGGATGGTGACAGGGTGACCGGCGAAAGCCCCAGTTCCCAACTCGAGGGTTGGTCAACTGACATACTTCGAAAACCCTGCACCATCACAATGGTTGACCAAGAACTGCGCTCATGGAAAGCGCTCGCCAACGCCCTGGACGGGGTCAAGGAACTTCGCCTACATGGCTTTACGTTGGCAGACGCAGCCAATGGCTTTCAAGGCGCTGTTCTATCGAGTGTACGCGACCTCTTCATGCAGCTGGCAGCGCCCAAGACTTTCCAAACATCCACGGCTAAACAGCTGCGCACCGCTTTCCCGAATGTCGTCGGTATAACTTTACCAGCAGCATGGTGCCCCAATCCAGCTTGGATACGCCATGCGTTTTCTGGATGGCAGCTGCAGCGCATCAATGTCGGGCACGTCACAGACAGCTGGCCCTCCTCCACCCACGGAGCAGATGACCACGCACCCCACCAAGGATCATCGTGTAAATGGGCAGAATCTCTCCAGGTCTTGTTGGAGCTGCACTCATCATCCCTCACCTCGCTGGCACTTTCGACGCCCATGTGCGCTGAGCTCGACTTAGCCAATATGGTTTTCCCGCATCTTACTTCGCTGACGCTGCGATACATCGAATTCGACGACGAGACTGTCGAAACACATCTGAAGCCATTCCTTCCTTCACCCCTACAACAACTTCATATAGATGATTGCAGCGGTCTCCCCGAGTCTTTCAGCACGTGGCTTGATCCTGCCTTAGGACGATGGCCCAACCTGAAGACACTTTCATTGAAAGGCATACATACACAACAAGGGCCTGGTGACGATCTCTGGGAAGAAGCGGACGAGGAAGAACGAGAGGAATGGGACCATGACGATGGTGAAGGCTGGCAGTCACAATCACGAATAGCCTTGGAGGGTTACTGTGATCAAAGAGGTGTCGAGTTTGACGATAATAGTTGGGTATGGTTTGAAGGCTTCGGGTGAATGAGTTCGAGAACAAGATGGACATTTCGTTTAGGAATTATATCAGGTAAAGTATGTCTATGAACTGTACAATCAAATCGTGTCTGTTACGGGACTTTAAACTCTGGCTTCGTATTCCGAGTCGACCACTCTCCAAGGTGACTTGCATACTTGCCAAATATTTGCTTGCAATCGAAACTCAGGAAAATTGATCAGTTTTTCAATCTCAGCCACATAGAATCCTGGAGGCTGCTCGCGCACCATAACTTTCATAACAGCTGCCTTTTCCTCCTCTCTCCTCATGGCCAGATGAGGACGATTCGAAATTCAGTGGCGGACCAAACGTCCAGAAGGCAACAATAATGAACATCTGGAATTTGTGATTCTGACTTGCCTAATTAGGTGACGACCTGGTCAACTTTAGCATTTTCCCACTTCCATGCAGCAGCGTGCACAACGCGTGCAGCATGCATCGGACATCCTGACGCTAGGGCTTATCATAACGATCGCAAGGGCTCTCCTGTTCCTCGCTCCTTCCGTTCTTTCCGCGACTCTGCGCAGCTTTGCACCTCAACTGCACGCAGTGGTCTCCGAGCTGTCCCTTTAAAGTCTGCAGCTGAATCATGTCGCAGAGCTGGTCTCTGAAAGGTGCGTGCCCCACGGTGGCTCAGCCTGACAAAGCGGCTCACTAAGCATCCCCAACTCAGTGCAAGGCATCGATGGCCTCTCATGGGCTTCGAGACCATACTCAATACTGCGCTCTAAATCAAAACCGAACCTGTATGTCCAGGTGTACCTCGATGGGGTGCAGGTCGCACGAACCAAGATAGTCAAAGGCAGCCTGAGCGCAAACTGGGGGGAGACATTGACAATGTATGTCTCCGTGTTCAGCTCATATGTTTCGAAACTGACACGAGCCTGGCGCAGACTGTCAGGGCGTGAATCCTCCGTGCTCGTATTCGAATTGAAGCATAAGTCTTCCATATACAGCGAAACATGTTTTGGAACTATAACCAGGACTATAGGCGACCTTGTGCGGGATTGCGGGGAGGCGGAAGGTAAGTCATCTCGTGATGTAACATGGGATAGGTATTGATATGCGTGCAGTCACGCCGATCCGGCTGGAACACGGCAATAGACGGGTGAGACATAATGCTGAGGGTGTCATTTCTGTTGGTATCAAGACGATCAATAGCAGTCAAGCTCGCGGAGACGTAATGAACACCGCACAACACGATCTCGAGGGACGACATATCGACCCCGGGGTGCCTGACATCTCTGTTCCTCAAGAGCTAAATGACTTCAAAACCACTGTATCCAAGGACAAGGGTATCCTTGTCAGCCTGTGTACTGTTCTGAACAAGATCCAGTTGATTGCGGATGCTACGGCCAATGCGGTAGATACAATCGCAAAAGTGAGTCACGTAATAGATAGTTTCGACAGTGTAGCTAATGCACACATTGGTATTCAGGTACATCCTTACGCAGATGCAGCGTGGAAGGTGCTCAGCTCAGTGTACAAGGTGCGTCGTTCTCGGATGCATAGCAACTTGCTTCTGACGCGTTGAATAGGCCTACAAGCAGCAGAAACAAACTGATAAAGCTGTCATTGCATTGTTCAAAAAGATGGCAGCGCTCTACGCGTTCGTGGACGACGTTGAAAACCTTCCAAGCAAGATCGAACGCCTCGAGCGCACAATTGTGCGTGTGCTGGAGCAAACCACAGAGTGCGGGATCTTCTTCCGGGAGTACACTGACCATGGATTCATTCGTGAGTTTTAGCATGTCATCCGCCGATTCTCGATCTCTAATTCGTCAACGTGGATACAGCTCGACTGTTGGGACAAGCGGTATCAAATCGCAGCCAGGTCATATCCGACTTGTCTACAGCACTTGGTCGCCTTCAAAATGATCTTAATTCCGGTGTCATGCTGCACACAGCCTTTGTGTCCAGTCAGAATCGCCAAGGAATCGAGAGGCTGGGTGAGTTGACCTGCACTACTCGTGGAGATCGATTAGTGCTGACATCCCGTTGTCCAGTCATGTCAGATATTTTGAAGGGTCTCAAACCTGCAGAGATGAACGCTACTTCCCGTCCACTCTGTCTGCCGGGAACTCGGCAAGACCTGCTCAAGGATATCATCGACCGGCTCTTGACACCGTCGGCCGATCAGAACGTTGTGTGGTTGCATGGGGCTGCCGGCTTAGGGAAGAGCACCTTGGCCACCACTGTCGCGGAGTATTTCAGGGGGCTCCAGAGGCGGGGCGCCTTCCTGTTCTTCGACAGGAACGTTCCTATTGAGAGTCACCCCGACCGGGTCATTCGCACCTTGGCCTACCAGTTTGCAGAGCACGACCATGCCTTTCGGTCATCTGTTTCTGCAGCCATTGACCGAGACCCTCAAGTGGTCTCTGCGCCACTCGGCACCCAATTCGCATCACTTCTCTCTGAGCCCCTGGCCAATATCTCTTCCCAAGCCGAGAGCACTACTATCACAGGGCCAATTATTATTGTTTTGGACGCGTTGGATGAGTGTGGCAATGCGGACTCTAGGCGAGCACTGCTGAATCTGTTATCGCAGGATCTCTCGAAGTTGCCCTGCCAGTACCGTTTCCTCATCACCAGTCGGCCTGATCCCGACATTGAAAGGGCCCTTGCCTCTTGCAAGCATGTACATGCCGTCGACCTTGGGAAGGCTAGCGATGCCGATATGTTGATGTATATCAGGCACGAGATGAAGGTCACGTATGAAAGCCGATGCTTTAGTGACGAGTTGCCGTTAGATTGGCCAGGGGAGCTCGTGATACAGCAGCTCGTAGCCTATGCAGCTGGTCTGTTCATTTGGGCGTCAACGGCCATGAGGCTGCTTTTCACCGCGGATTTCCTTGTTGAGTGGTTGGCTTCCCTGTTATGCCATGAGTCCCAAACTTTCACGTTGGATGAGCTTTACAAGACTGCTTTGCTGTCCGTCGGTAATTGGCAATCAGGCGAATCGGCAGACATCTACCGTCGAATCCTCGGTGCCGTTGTCTTCAGCCAGGTTCCTCTCACAGATAGTGACATCGGTGATCTCTTGGGCCTGGACAGTTCTGTTTGCTGTATTGCCCTGCGCCGTCTTGGAAGTGTTATTCAGTGGACCGAAGGCCAGCCAGCTCGAACGCTGCACAAGTCGTTCCCAGATTACCTCACAGATCGGGATCGCTGCTCTTCGGAGCCTTGGTTCGCTGATCTGCAGGAGTGTCACCGCACGCTTGCTGTTGGATGCTTACGGGTCATGGAATCCCAGCTGCGGTTCAATATCTGCCATCTTGAAACATCACATATTCTCAATAAAGACGTGAAAGACTTACCTGCACGCATTGAGGCTTGTATTCCTCACAGTCTCTCGTATGCATGTTGCTTCTGGACATACCACCTCAGTAAAATGCACGCCGACGACTTGCAAATCATGGATTTGATACTTGCATTCTTCAAACATCGGTTCCTCTACTGGCTCGAAATCCTGAGTTTGACGCAAGAAATGAAAAACGCAAGACGTTCCTTGGAGATGGTCCACGCATACGCCAAAGTAAGCATCAAACTTGATACTTGAAGTACATTACTCATCCTCGCAACCAATGTCTATCTAGGGCCTGCACGACGAGGCACAAACCTTCTCCCAGGATGCAATCAATTTCGTCAGTGTGTTTGCACCAGCCATATCGGCGAGCACCCCTCATATCTATGTATCATGCATACCTTTTGCCCCTCAATCTTCTATTCTCAAGCACACATACTCAGGCAATTTGCCAAATACATTCCTTGTGGACATTGGGTTGGAAAAAGAGTGGCCACCATGTCAGCAGGTCCTCCTGGGGCACACGAATTGGGTGACCTCTGTGGTGTATTCGCCAGACGGACGGCGCATCGCATCGGGCTCTGAAGACAACACCATCTGCATCTGGGACGCAGAGACGGGTGCCCTGGTTGTTGGACCACTACAGGGGCATACAGATTATGTGACCTCTGTGGTGTATTCGCCAGACGGACGGCACATCACATCGGGCTCCGAAGACAAGACCATTTGCATCTGGGACGCAGAGACGGGTGCCCTGGTTGTTGGCCCATTACAGGGGCATACAGATTGTGTGACCTCTGTGGTGTATTCGCCAGACGGACGGCGCATCACATCGGGCTCCAACGACAAGACCATTCACATCTGGGACGCAGAGACGGGTGCCCTGGTTGTTGGGCCATTACAGGGGCATACTGGTTGTGTGACCTCTGTGGTGTATTCGCCAGACGGACGGCGCATCACATCGGGCTCCGCCGACAAGACCATTCGCATCTGGGACGCAGAGACGGGTGCCCTGGTTGTTGGTCCATTACAGGGGCATACAGATTCTGTGACCTCTGTGGTGTATTCGCCAGACGGACGGCACATCACATCGGGCTCCGAAGACAAGACCATTCGCATCTGGGACGCAGAGACGGGTGCCCTGGTTGTTGGACCATTACAGGGGCATACAGATTGTGTGACCTCTGTGGTGTATTCGCCAGACGGACGGCGCATCACATCGGGCTCCAACGACAAGACCATTCGCATCTGGGACGCAGAGACGGGTGCCCTGGTTATCGGGCCATTGCAGGGGCATACATTTTATGTGACTTCTGTAGTTTATTCACCGGACGGACGGCGCATTTCATCGGGCTCCTGGAGACCAGACCATTCGCATCTGGGATGCAGAGACAGGTGCCCTGGTTGTTGGGCCATTACAGGGGCATACAGATTATGTGACCTCTGTGGTGTATTCGCCAGACGGACGGCGCATCACATCGGGCTCTGAAGACAAGACCATTTGCATCTGGGACGCAGAGACGGGTGCCCTGGTTGTTGGGCCATTACAGGGGCATGCACGTTCTGTGACCTCTGTGGTGTATTCGCCAGACGGACGGCACATCACATCGGGCTCTGAAGACAACACCATTTGCATCTGGGATGCAGAGACGGGTGCCCTGGTTGTTGGGCCATTACAGGGGCATACAGATTCTGTGACCTCTGTGGTGTACTCGCCAGACAGACGGCACATCACATCGGGCTCCTGGAGACAAGACCATTTGCATCTGGGACGCAGAGACGGGCGCCCTGGTTGTTGGACCATTACAGGGGCATACAGATTCTGTGACCTCTGTGGTGTATTCGCCAGACGGACGGCACATCGCATCGGGCTCTGAAGACAAGACCATCTGCATCTGGGACGCAGAGACGGGCGCCCTGGTTGTTGGGCCATTACAGGGGCATACAGGTTCTGTGACCTCTGTGGTATATTCGCCAGACGGACGGCACATCACGTCGGGCTCCTGGGACGAGACCATTTGCATCTGGGACGCAGAGACGGGTGCCCTGGTTGTTGGGCCATTACAGGGGCATACATGTTGTGTGACCTCTGTGGTGTATTCGCCAGACGGGCGGCACATCACATCGGGCTCCTGGGACAAGACCATTCGCATCTGGGATGCAGAGACGGGTGCCCTGGTTGTTGGACCATTACAGGGGCATACAGATTGTGTGACCTCTGTGGTATATTCGCCAGACGGACGGCACATCACATCGGGCTCCAAGGACAAGACCATTTGCATCTGGGACGCAGAGACGGGTGCCCTGGTTGTTGGTCCATTACAGGGGCATACAGATTCTGTGACCTCTGTGGTGTATTCGCCAGACGGACGGCGCATCACATCGGGCTCCGAAGACAACACCATCCGCATCTGGGACGCAGAGACGGGTGCCCTGGTTGTTGGACCACTACAGGGGCATACAGATTATGTGACCTCTGTGGTGTATTCGCCAGACGGACGGCGCATCACATCGGGCTCCAAAGACAAGACCATTTGCATCTGGGATGCAGAGACTGGTGTCCTGATGTGTTGGACGCATTACACGCGGCTTACGAGGTTGTGTGACGACTGTGTTGTCCATATTCTAGCCGGACGGGCAGAGTACTTTGTAATATGGTTTTGATTTGGTTCTTGTGTAGTACTTACGCCGGAAAGTTCCGTAACATACTTAAGGGCAGCACAATACAAGTCCTAAAACAGAGTGGTTACAATGCGGGTACAGTACATATCAAGTATGAATACATTTAAATCACATATCATGTTACTATCACCCCAGCAAACTCTCCATTATTACCTTGACGGCCCACGCATCCGGTTCCGCAGCCCAACAGATTCAAAAACGATTCTCGCCTCGAAAACGGGTGGATGCTAAATCCCTCAGGTGAAACACTGTATTATATCCCACCTGAGTATTGGACTGGCCTCTGGTGGCCGAATAATACTGTTGTCATTGCACGGCAATCCACACGGCTGGACATTACGAAGTTTGTCCACGGC